>QEPC01011341.1:2375171-2388604 GCA_003113815.1 Sphenodon punctatus
TTTTTTTTTTTTTTTTTTTTTTTTAAACGTGAAAAACCGAGATTCCTTGAGTTTAGGAGCTTTATAAACTGTGTGTAGATCTTTTAAAAAAATTAATAAACCTTGTACAGCTTTGGGTTGATTCTCATACTTTTCCACCATGGTTTGGACTCCAGAACTTGTCCAGATGGTGGTTTGAGCTAATTTACCTTGTCTTTTTTTCCTTTTTTTAAAATTTTTTTTTTTTCTACATCTTGTGTGTGTGTTGAGGGGGGTGGGGGAACTAAATCGGAAGCGAAGTAGGAGGTGTAAGCTGCTGTGTGCCCTTCCTCTTGATCTGTCGGGCTAAGAGATGTAGAGAAAGTAAGGTTGTAATGAGAGGCTGAGAGATCAAGTGCGTGTGTCTGTCCAGAAACAGCCAAGAGATTCCCTTCTAGAGAATTGCACTAGAATTTTTGCCAGCAGAAGGATTTTTGCCATTTGAAGTGATCGCCCTTCAAGAGGAGCCTTGAGTTCTTTTCCCACAAGGCCGTGTTCACTCTGGTCCTCAGTGCAGAGATGGGCCCGGAGCCTGCAAGGTCACTAACAACTTGCCTGTTGTCCTTTTGCTTTCCAAGGAAGGCAGGAGTGGGAATTTCGTGGGACCAAATCCTTTTGGGGGTTATGTGTTTACACCTCCTCGCAGTGGTTTGCACCGGACAGGAAAGCGTTCATCTGCCAGCTCTTCCTGCTTCTGCCTGGATTGAGGACAGCAGAGGGAAGTTGAGAGCGGCGTTGGCCTGGCCAGCCCTGTGCTGCACTAGAGCAAGAGTTGGACCAGATTTGGGGGGAGGGAGGATGAAAAGCATTTCTGGTTGTAGAGAGCGGCAGGTTTCTGACGCAGACCTTCTCTGTCCGTCAGTCCCTTACTGCAGTCTGTTATCACTGCCCCTGGAGAGGACTGACCTTGTCTCGTTCCTTAGTATAATACACACCCCAGCACGCCTAGAGATACAAAGCTGGGCTGATCTGCTGGGTAAAACAAATATTGAACAGTTGCTAATAGCTTAAAAAACATTGATTTGGTAAAAAATTCAGTGTGTTTCCAAACTATCTGGCTCTCTTCTGATTCAGGCTCTAAAGCAAACTCTTATCTTTTTGGGAAGGTTATCGTTAATCGAGGGTTCACTCCTCGAGCCCCGTCCTCTGAGCGACGGTAAGGAATCTGCGTCTCTCAAGTGGAGTTGAGGGTTAGCTGGCTCCGTTATTTGGCAAAAGGTGATGTTTTTGTTGCAACACGGTATTGGCAAGGGGGAGCTGATACAATAGTGTGGGATTGTGTGCCATGCCATTGTGGAGAATAGTTCCTCTGTTGTGCTTCTGGGTGAAGAAATGATTAAATATCCAGCCCCTCTTTGGATAGTGGGATATCAATCATGGGATTGCAGTAAAAGATTTTCTTCCAATACTGAAGCAATATACTATTTAAACTGTAAATTTTTCTTGAACTCTGGTGCGTCGCACATGCGTCAGCCTCCCTGGGCTGGCTACGTTCCTTTTGTAAATATATATTTATAAACTCTTGAAATTAAATAACCCTTTGTCTAACCAGATCGAGCGTGGTTATTGGGAATGTGTGCCAAATTGGAGGGCCGGGCAGCAGCGTCAGTCGTGCTGTTTCACGTTCTCTGTTGTGAGATTCCGATGGATTGGCCAGTGTGGGATTTCTGGGTCGTATACGTCACTCTGTAGAATGCCACTGAGCTGGAACCAGGGGGGCAAAACCTCCTTTTCTTGGCTACGGCGACCCCACACAGCACTCCCTGGGGGTAGAGAACTACTTCCCCTGCTGGGCAGAATGGCCTTAACATTCCCTACGGCAATGCAGCAAATCCTTCCGGCCCAGCAGAGGGGCTGCTTGGGAGCCAAGCACCCTGCTCGTGGAGAGGAGGTTCCACTTCTTACGGTTTAACCCTGACAGTCTTATTTTGGCCTATGGAGCATTAGGACCAAGCCTTGAGAGAGGTGGGAAAGAGGCATTCCATCTTCCGTTCCATTAGAGCGTCACCTCCGAGTGGGTCCTGGGAGGGGCAGCCGGGAACAGCTGCGTTGTATCCCCTGCTGCGTCTCCTCCTGCTGCTTGTTCTGGCCACCTGGGCTACTGAGGGCTGGGAGCAGAGCAATGGAGAAAGGAGTGAGGCTTCCTGCAGCTCCCCTGTCTCTGCTTCCTGCCTCCGGCTGCCTCATGCTGACACCGCTGCTGCGATGGCCCCTCTTTCCCTGCTGCTGCCACTGCCAGACGCCTCCTGGTCCTGGGTTTGTTTCTTTCTAAAGGTGGGTCTCGCACCCTGCCTTGTACAGAGCGTGGTTAACTAGTGCTTTATCCTTTTGGGGGTGGAGGAGGGGTGATGTCACCGATGTTCTCCGCTGTCATTTAGAGAGAAGGTTCACAAGTCTCTTTTTTTTTTTTTTGCCAAGAGTTGTTTTTTGCAAAGCAATTATTCAATTGTACATTTGTGTGTTCCTACTGAATAGGATTCTTTTTTTAAAACAAAAAATTGCTAAAGCTTCCATCTACTGCCTAGGGGATTACCAAGAGGAAAAGGAATGTTTTGCTCCTGTAGGGTAGAACGTCATTGACCAAGTGGAAACCCGCTCCTTGGCTGGGCCCAGGGGCCGAAGGGAGCTGTTATACCTACAAAGCCCACGGGGTGGCATTGCAAGCCTGCAGCTATGCTTGACGGTTATGCGGGTCCAGCTATGCCACTTAAACCTGTCCCAGATGCAGACAGGCGGCCCAGCCCAGTTGGGGGCACAGACCAGCTGCTGCCACCAGAGACTTCAAAGTCAAGAAGTGGCCAAGGAGCACGTCTCCCCGCCCACCACCTCCGTGCAAACACAATCTGAACCAGAGGGATATTCCTACACGGGGTCTAGGGCCCAATCTGGGGGCCTGCTGTGTGAAATCCTCTTCCCAGTGAGTCACTGCATCAGGCCCTGGCTATCTCCCCCTAACCTAGCAAGTTACTTTTGTTTAATGGGTGGCAGTGACTGCACCCCTGCTCTATTTGAAATCATCATGTTGTTCTGCTGCTCCTTTTTCTCCTGCCACTAGGGATGGGGATATCGGTGAATTAGCGGTTACCGGTTTTATCGGTATCGGATAATACCGATAATATCAGTATCGGCATATCGGGTTTTTTAACATTGCCAGTTTCCCCATGAATGTCAAAGATCTGAAAAAACGGCGATGTTAAAAAAACGATAGGCCGCTACCATTGGTCTTTCTGTGCTACAGCAATTGTTCAGCGTGGGGGGTGAGGGGTTATGTCATGTTCAGTCTGTTGGAAGATGTGGGGACGATTGTCTGGAGACGAGGGAGCAAGAGAAAGATGAGAACAAGACGGATTTTATTTTTTTAATTAACCGGAGTGCAAGCAATTGTGGTGCTACACAAAAGTGTGATCAGGTGTGTGTAATATTATAAATGCTCTCTCTTTGCGCACACACACATGGCATCCTGCCACATGGAATCCACAGTCCATCTTGAAGCAGGTGGTTTTGAGCTACAGGCAGCAAGTGAACAGATTTCCACACTGAGTTCCAACCTTGTCTCCGTAGGAGAGGGGTGGCGAAGCCTTTCCCCTCCCAGGAGCTGCTCTGACACTTAGGACAAGAGCTGAGGGTCACATAGAATTTGGGGGGCAGGAGCACTTTAGGGGAGGCACTCAAGAAGAGCAAGGTCCAAATATTGGATCTGGGCCATGAATCTGTCCCCTCTCCTTGGGTCCAGGCCCTCCTCTCTGCTCCCTTCAGCTCACCGTAGGCGTGTGCATGTGGTTTTTGTTATTACAATAATGAAAATCATTGGTTTTGTTATCGTTATTGCAATAACGAAAACAAAAAATAATAATGAAAATAGAAATGAAAATATTTTGTTTTTGAAATAAAGGGAAGAAATTGAAAAACTTATTTCTGGCTACAACCTTATTATTTCTTATTCAAGTCTGATGAAACTTGGGGTGATTGTATCCCCAACAGAGGGCACTATGTGTGCCATGTTTTGAAATGATTAGATAAAGAGAACTGATTTTAGAAGCAAGTGACATTTGTGATTTTAAGAAAAGCTCCATACACGTTCACGGCTACAACGTCTTTATCTTCCATTCAATTTGCCTGGAACCTCTGCGTATTATGTCCCTCCACAAGCATAACAATCCTGCCAATTTTCCAAATGATTGGATAAAGGGTCCTGATGGTACAAGACACTAACTTGAAAATACATTTCCAGCTGTAACATTTGTATATTCCATCCTGTTTACAAAACGTTTGGCAGGAATGTATCACATACTTTCCCTGTCATCTCTGCCAAATTACAGGACAATTTGGTAAACGGACCCAATTTTATAAGCAACTGATGGTGTCCCTGTGAGGATTATTATTCGGATTAATAGCAGCACATGCAGTGCCAGTCAGAGGCAGGCACCTGCCATGGCAGGGGGAGAGAGGTTGTAGGAGGGAAGATGTGGAGCAAGCCAAAAGACTGACAGAAACATTTACTGGCCAATTACTGCATGCTTCTAGCTTTACAGGACCAATCAGTAGTGGCTTCGAGGTGGGCATAGAAGGGACATAACTGGGACTTTGGGGATAGCATCCCAGCAATCAGAAGACATAGTTTACACATCCAGGCTGGCCAATTATCATCTCAATCACATCCTGCTGCACTGTGACAGAGGATATAAGAGAATCTCTATTGGCTCTTTCCTAAACAGATGCTTCTGACTTCCCAGTAACAAGGGGGGGAGAGATGCTGGGATGGTCCCAGCACAGAATGAGGATATTTGGTTGACATTTCTGCTGGCCAATTGGCATCACAAACCGATCTTATACCACAGTGATGCAAGACCTCCTTCTCTGCATATAATGTGTTGGCATATAAAATTGGGACCCTTTATCAGATCTTTCTGATATATTGCAGAGATCGTGAAAGTGTGATATACAGCCCTGCCAAATTTCATGTACACCGGTTGGACTACAAAGATGTTACAGTCAGATATACATTTATATGTTAATTGCTTATATCACCAGGACCCTTTACCCAATCCTTCTGAACGTTGGCAGGGATAGTAAATATGGGAAGGGGTGTAAACATGCTAAGTCCCATCTACATTAGATGTGAGGCAAAAAAGTTACAGCTAAGAATGTATATGAAGATTTTTGCAAAAGAAAATAGTTCAACTGCTTCTAAAATTGGATTCCTTTATTCAATCTTTTTAGAAATTGGTACAATTAATGCCTTCCATTGGAGGTATATTCACCCCAGGTTTCAGCTAATTATAATGAAAAATGAAAAGGGTACAGCCAGAAATGTGTTTTCCATTGAAACCAATGGAAAACAAAAATTACAGCAAAAACAGTTTTATATTTATGAAAATGAGAATGACAGATTTAAATAAAAAAATTAAAATGGAGAGCTGTCCTAGCTACTAGAGCAGCAGGAAGTCGTTTGAAAGCTGCAGCCTTGTCTAAGGGCATACTTATATCGACTATTCTGCGAACCTTTTAGTTAACCTATGGGCTGGAATTCATTCCCTCTCCCGATATCGTAGTTTTGGAGAGTCCAGAGTCAGGCTCTGCGCAGGCTCCTCAAAGTTGGCCAAAGCATTCCAGGACATGTTCCGAGGGCAGAAACAGGAGCACTTTCTATAGAACATCTTGGCAGATCAGCCTTCCTTGGCTGCTGGGTGAGATTATCAGACCCGCATCAGAACACGCTATCTGCACAATACGTCTCCAAATAGCTTGACCATAAGGGTGCTAGGCCATATCCCTGGGCCAAATATTTGGAGGTCCTATTGAGGAAAATGGGATTCTCATTTGCATATTTCCAAGGCAAGCCCAAAGTGTTTACTAAAAAAGAACTGGTTTTGAGATCTAAGGACATTGCTATTCAGCAGGATCTTTCAATGATTTCTCACTGGAAAGTAGCACCCGAGCTTGGTGCAGTAAAAACTTTCCTTCGAACCCAATTTAGACCTCTTGTCAAACAAAGTACTTAGAAGGAACTTTACTCTACTTAGATTTTCCCTAGTGGAGACAGCTGTTTTGGAAGGTCGTTATAATGGAGTACGATTTGAGTCCTGTCTTTGTACTTGCTCTAGACAGGAAATAGAAACCATCGACCGTTTTCCTTTTGTCTGTCCATGTTACTGTACCCTGAGAGACACTTGGCTGGTTCCTTTACTTAAAATAGGGAATAAGTCAAATCCAACTAATACGATGAATTTTTTACTTAAAACTTCCACTATAGAAAATTTAATCCCAATTGCGATGTATGTAGGCTTCTTGTCTTCTCGCCGAGCTTTGTGAGAACGAGAATGGGTTGAGAAGCGGCTGAGTCGCGACCCGTTCTCATGCCAAATCCACACGGCTGGAAGCTGGCGCTGGGCATGCGCACCTTGGCAGCCGCAGCCATTTCTGCGCATGCGCCGCCCCTGCTGCCCTTTTTGTGCAGAATCTTGTGAGATTTGCAAGAACCCTAAAAAAAACCAACCCCACTCTTGTGCGTGTGTAAAATGCCTGCTGGAGGCTGCGCATGTGCGAACGGCTACGGCGACCGTTTTGTACAAGCGCAGCGAAAATCTCTCACGTTTCTCGAAAATCTCGGCGAGCTCTCGCGGGGGGCTGAGAGAATCTCGTGCGTTCTTGCGAGAAAGTACGGGGATCTTGTTTCAGCACTAATTGGGAAATGGAAACCAGTCTCATGGTTTAGGATCTGGCCCAACAGGGATGGGGAACCTCAGGCCAGGGGGCCAAATGTGACTGGCTGCAAGTCTTTAGGTGGCCCCTTTCCAGGTCCTCTATTCGGCCCTGGATCCAGTTCCTCTCTTCAAGCACTGAAGCCCTGAACTACGGGTAAGGGAGCAGAGATGAGGGCATGCACACAAGGACAGGAGCTAGAGTCACAGCACAGAGCCAGGATCTGGACTTTCTTTCTCTGGAGTGCGTCCCTCATGCACCCCTAAACTTCTATGCGGTCTTTTCCGAGCTTGTCCTAATTTTTAAAGTGGCCTCCGTGGGCAAATTGTTTTCTTACTCCTAACTCAGCGGGTTATATTCTCAGCTGGTGTAAACTAATGTGTCTTTGCTGAAGCCAACCTCCACTGCTGTTCATACCTGTGAGGGATGTGGCCCTCGTTTTCTTAAAATTAAAGAATTTCTTTAAAAAAACCCAGCCAGAACGTTAGCATTTCCCACCACTGGCACCGGACCGATGGTGTCATCTTCCTCCTTCTAAGCCAGAAAAGAGCCAAATCATCCAGTCTTTTCTGGTAAGCGCACGCCGCCTCCCCAAGGCCAGGAAAGTTTATTAATAAGCCATCTAAATATAGGCCGCTCTGGATTATTTTTAGCCCCTTGGCAAATGCCCAGTTTCCTGGCTGTGCGTAAGCCGGCGTTTTGGCACCTTGGACTCCAGCGTGGGTCAGAAGATAACAGGGCCGCTTATCTCTTTTCCACTTGGGTGTGAGGGCTGCTTGGTTTGGCTGTTTGAAGCTTGTAGCGGCTTCCTACAAAATGGGAAATGCGGAAGCAGCGTGAGGCGTTCTCTGAATGGGCTCCTTCCTTTCCAGAGAAAGGAAACCCATCAAGCCAGTTACTCAGGGCTCAACAGAACACGCCCGGCTGACCTCATGGCTCTCTTCACCAAAGGAGTACCGTGGCGAGTGGGAGACAGTCAATTCCATGGTAAAGGGTGCGCAGGCAAGAAAGAATCTGCCCTTCTATGCAGCCTCTTTCACGCAATGATCTCTGCGCATGCCCAAGGGGGAAAACAATTAGCCCCAGCCTCCTTTTACGGGGCTAAATGATGTCTCCAAGGTCACGCCAAGAGCCAGGTTCCATGACTGAAGCCAGGAGTCCTAAATCTCACTGCTGGGTGGGAGCCGCCACGGGGCTGCTGCGCTCTTGGGCATGCTCCGAGCATTTACAAAGCCCTGCCTGCCGGCATGCTTGGAACGGGGGTGCGAGGTCCAGGAGCCTGGGCCCAGGAGGGTGGGATGTGTTGAGTCCATGGGGCAGTGAGTGCCACGCTATGTGGGGGGCCGTCATGTTGCCACTTTTGGGGGCTTGACCTTGACACTCCCCTTTTGGCCTATGGAGTGTCAGAGTCAAACAGTGAAAGGCGGTGACTCTAGCTCGGGGGGGGGGGGGGGCAGGCCCACTTCTCCACACTGGCACATCAGTCTGCCCCACACAGGCAAGCCTTATCCCCCTTTCCCTGCTCCTCTCCCCCCTCCATGCTCCTGACCCACCCCCCACCCCCTTTTACCTTTTCCTGGGCCCTACACATTCCAGCCCAGGCCTCTGTGTATCTGGGGGGAGGTTTGCATCCCTTGGCTTCATGTGCTCCCCGAGGTCACTGGGTTGAGGTTAGCCACACTCCCCCTTGACCAGCTGGGCGCACGGCTATCGCGTAGAGGTGCCCGCGATGCAAGCTTTCCCAGGATACGTATGCAAAATACATGTTGCAGGTTTGTTGGGAGGGTGAGCCAGAGAAGGGTTGCGAAGCACTTGGAACGTAGAGAGAAAGTGCTCTAGAAAAAGGATTTATCGTGTCGCAGCCGACCTTTCCCAAGACTTCAAGCTCAGGCCTGGCCTGCCCAGGAGATACTTTAGCCTGTTTTTTTTGGTGGGGTGCTGCTGGTTTGCGACACTGTCGCTCCCCGCCTCTCCTAGCTCAGCCCCGTCGCAGCTGTTCCTGTCTCGGAGAGCCGGGTGGACGGTTTGATTCACCTCTCTTGGCAGGAGTTGGTGTCACCCCCACGCTTGAAGGACAGGACGTCCTCGTTGGTATTTCCTAAACCAAACTCCAGCGTGATTCACGGAGAGAGCGACTGTGTGAGAGAGAGTTGGGAGGAGCAAGGATGGAAACAGAGTCAAGGCTCCAGGGTTGACTGGACTGATAGATCCCCACGGCCCTTCAGTCAGCCTTTCCTGTCCACTTCTGCTGGCACGCCCGGTGTTTAATGAGCACGAATGAGCCTGACGGGTCTATAATTGGAGCCTTTTCAAAGGCCACTAGGAAGGCCGGAGGCCAGGCCCCTTCTCCAATAGGGAAACCACAGAATGGCTTCTCTGGCCAGGAATGAGGAGCGTCTGCATCTAGCTGCAGCGGGGACTAAATTTGGGGGCAGCATCCCATTGGGCACTCGAGGACCAAGCGGGTGCCCGATGTCCGAAAATGTGAGCATTGTCCAGAGACACCAACAAGCCCCAGCCGGGAGCTCTGTGGAGCCTGGCTTCGCATCACTCACCCCCCCAACCCCCAAATCCAGACGATGAAATAAGCACTGGGAATATTTGGAAGCACAAGCAAAGTGGGAAGCACATGACGCTGCCAGCAGGGTAGCTAGATTGGAGTGGGCCCCCAGAGGGCCTGATGGGATGGGGGCCCCCGCCCTTCCACCAACAGGGGACAGAGCAGCACCAGGCATCTGGGCCCCATTGCTGCCGCACCCCTGTCTCCCTGCTAGACCCCTGCCCACGAGCACCCCGGAGCGATATAAACAGACCCAGTCTCCCCAATGTAGGATTCACTTCACCCTAATCCTTACATTGGGCTGCCATGCAGGCCTCAATGCCTTGCAGGTTTCTACCAGCAGAGGGAGCCATTCTCCTCCTTTTCATCCATCCTGGTGTGGGTTGGGTGAGCGGGAAATGGCGGCTTTGCTTTGGGCACATTTCTGAACGGGCGCCAAGGGAATAATGATGAAATCTGGGAAGCCTAACCCCTTCCCCCAACCTAACCTGAACCTGCTTCCTGTCAGGGCCTGGCTCGTCTTGGGAGACGCCGCCCGAGAGGCTCCAGCTGGACTCGGAGGGGATGGAGGAAAAGGGTGGGACATCGACCTGGGTCATGCTTGGCCGTGCCGCCGCCGCCGCCCCCTTTCCGTTCCTCAGCGGAAAACGGCGCGGACGACAAACGGCACAACCGTCTCGTCTGTCTCCCTCGAACTGGTGCTGGCGGGCTTTCCCTGCCCGAGCGAGGCCAGGGCTAGAAGCAGAGTCTGATTTCACTGCACGATGGGACCGAACGGCACAAGCCGCCAGTGGAATGTGAAAGAGCAAACAGGAACCAGATGCTAGACTGGTTCCCGCCCGGGTGGGGGAGCGAGCGAGCGAGCCAGAGATGTGCAGCCCGGGCCTGTCGAGGAGACTTTTTGAACTCGGTTTCTGTTCGAGGCTTCCCGTCTCAGGAAGAAAGCCCACTCTGTGCAAACGCTTCTCATGGAAGCCCTGCGTGGCCCCCGTTGCTCAGAGATCATGTTGCAAGGTGGGGGGGGGGGGCCTTTCCACCCAAATTCCTCGCTAATCTCCCATTTTAGAGCGCGGCTTGGTCGCGTTCCAAGAGCGACGCCACGGAAACAGGCCAGCTCAGCAGAAACAGATGAAACCCTGCTGTTCTGGGAACGGGATTCCTGCCTTCCTCCCCACGGCGGGCCAAGCCTGCGTCCTACTGGCGAGGGTTACCCTCCATGCACGTTTCCCCAGGACATTTATGGGAAATACATACTGCAGGGCCCTAGGGCGGCAGTGCAGGCCCTGCAACATGTATTTTTCATAAGTGTCCTGGGGAAATGTGCATGGAGGGTAACCCTACTGGCGGCTGAGCCTTTCCCGGCTTGACGAACCCGATCCCAATAGCTTGCAAAGTCGGAACGTTGTCCGTGCAAGGTATTGGTGAGTGCACCCAAGGTATTGGTGAGTGACGCTGGCGGCTTGGGTTTCAGTGCAAGGGGTGCCTGGTCAGAAATAAATGGCACAGCCTTCTCGGATCGAAAGAGGGAGGCAGCTGTATTCGGCTTAATAATAACACAATTTCACTCCAGCCTGCCCCCTGCTCTTGGTCCAGCATACAACCTCGGATGGATTACTCAGGATGCGTCAGTCACAAAGAGTGCATCCAGGAGGGAGCTGACGCCCAGGAGCAGGACACTGGCTAGCTCAGAAACATCCCCATGGCAAGGAAAGCTGGCAGAAGCTGTAAGCTAAATGCCCTCCACTGTGTGCCCGATTTTCAAATCCCTCCTGAAACCCTGCCTGTTCCAGCAGGCTTTCCCTAGCTCGCCATCTCAGCAGACTCCTCTTCCCTGCCCCTGCAACTTCTGAACTTCATGACTGTCTCCATGTCTCTCCCTGGGCCCCCCTCTCCTTGCCTCCCCTTCCTTGTCTTTCCTAGATTGTAATCCCCTCGGGGCAGAGACCTGCCTCTAATGAATACATGTACAGCACCTGGGACATGGTTGGCACTGCACAAATAATAATAAACAGTTACTAATGGACTCAAACCCTGTCCCCACCCTGTTTCAATGTCCTAGTTATGGGCCTGTGGTGGGGGCAGCACTAGCCTGGACAGGGCTACCTGGGGCAGGGGAGAGGGGTGGGTGTCTCCTTGGGGCCAGCGTGACAGCCCATGGCAGCTTGAGGCAGTACTGCAGGAGAGAGAGGGAGAGTCTTGCAATGGCTTTTTGCCACCCCAATATTTCAGACTTAAGTCGCTCGGTCTGAAAGTAACAGGCCGGCGTTGGCTGTCTCTGCTTTCCTCCCTGGAACCCTGTGAGTCACTGAAGCTTTAGCAAGGCCCTGAGCTGGGTTTGGCATGACGGCTGGAATCCTGCGCCCAGCACATGGAAAACGCTTTGGCTGTTTCCTGTGAAACGCCAACAGCCCCTAAAGAGACACTGGCCACCTGGCAGAGCAATCCTCTTCTGAGAAACCCCAACTGGATCCCTCACACCCACAAGGCAGCATCATTCATGACTCAATCCCAACTGGGCCTATGAGTGAAGGAGATGCCAGCACAGGAGCATGGCTAGAGTTTTACCTGCATTTAAAACAGCAGCTTGCGTTCTCAACCAAAAGCCTTGTCCCTGGGCAGCCTGAGCAGGCTGCACCTTACAACAACCCTGCTGGGGTAGAGATCCTGGTCCTTGCCCTCCCTCTCAGTCTTGGTAGCTAACAGGGTGAGGGGGTGGAAATATTTGTTTCCAAGTCTGAATTTCAATTCAGTTTGCATGTTCTCAATAGAGAAGTCAAATTTCTCTGCACAATGGCGAAGTTTGCATGCAAACAGTGGCAGCTTGTCGGGGGGGGTGAGGGTGCGGGGGGGGCAATGGGGCTCAGCCCCACTAGAAAATCTTGGCCCCAAAGGATGAGCCAATGGGGCGGAAATTTCCCCCTCCTCCCTGCTGTAGTGTGTCTGCTCTGCAGCTGCTGCTGAGAACTCTGCCAGGGAGGACTGGATCCAAGCCAAGCCCACGTAGCTGTCAGGAAGCTCTGGGCTGGGCTTGCTCGCAGAGAGGGACTGGCTCCTGCAACCAGGAATGTGTGTGTGAATGGGGGAACGAACTCCAACTCCTCTCGGTGGGAGCTCCCCAAGGCTCCGTCCTTGACCCTCTTCTCTCTGCACACTCTGTCCCTAGGCAAACTCATCAAATCTCAGGGCTTCCAGTCCATCTGTATGCTGATACCCAACTCTATCTCTCCACCCCCCTCCCTCTAGCCAGTCTCCCCTCACTAACTGCCTCTCTGACATTTCTACCTGGATGTCTCATTGTCAGCTCAAACTCAACATGGCTAAAACCGAACTCCTCATCTTCCCCCCTAATCCTTCCTCTTTCTCTTCCTTCTCTGTCTTCGTTGATGGGGTCAATGTCCCGCCTAGCCCGTCCCTCCGGTACGTAGCCTGGGGTTCATCTTTGACTCCTCCCTCTCCTTTAAGCCTCAGATCGATTCTGTTGCCAAATCCTGTTGCTTCTCTCTGCACAACATTGCTAAGATCCGTCCTTTCCTCCTCACTGTTTCCTCTGCTAAAACCCTGGTCCACGCCCTGGTCCTCTCTCGCCTCGACTATTGCAACCTCCTTCTCAGTGGCCCTCCTCGCTCTCACCTTGCTCCTCTCATTTCTGCTCATGACTCTACTGCCAAGGTCATCCACCTCGCCCACCGCTTTGACCTTGTACAGCCCCTCCCCTCCTCTCTCCACCGGCTCCCTCTTCCTGATCGCATTCTGCACAAACGCCTGGTTTTTACCTACAAGGCTCCCCACTATCTCTCAGCACTTATTTCCCACTACGCTCCTGTCCGGGAGCTCTGCTCCTCCTCTGTCACCACCCGCGCCTGCCCACGGCTCCCCTGCTCCTCAAAACGCATCCGCCCCTTTCCCTGGCAGCCCCCCATGCCTGGAACTCCCTCCCTGAACACATTCGCTCGCTTCCTCCCTCCGAATCTTCAAATCCCTCCTCAAAACCCACCGCTTCCGTCAAGCTTTCCCTGGCTCCTTGTACCCCTCGCCCCCTTGCCGACTTATCCTGAATCATCGTATCTTGTGTAGCATTAAATGAGTAACTACACCTTTGTAACTAAACCAAGCACGTGCACCTGAGACCTCATGAGTTTGTGTCCCCCCCCCC
>QEPC01011341.1:2388843-2416022 GCA_003113815.1 Sphenodon punctatus
GGGGGGTTAGGGGGTTGGTGTGTGTGTGTGTGTGAGAGAGAGAGGGGGTGGTTAGGGGGGCTGATTGTGTGTGTGTGACAGAGAGAGGGGGTGGTTGGGGGGCTGAGGGTGTGTGTGTGTGCGTGAGAGATAGGGGAGAGCTTGGGGTGGTGGTGAGTGTGACTGTGTGAAGTGTGACCGTATGGAGTGTGAGTGGGGTGAGGTGTACACCTATGGGCATTTATTTGGAATACATTATTAGGGATGTGTCCTGCCCCCTTCGCCCCCCCGCGGGACTCTTACTCTCTCAGCCCCACCAAAGATTTTAAGCACCAGCTGCCACTGCATGCAACGTTCACACGTGATTTCATTATTTGTGATTGGTTAACCTGGGTGACTGGGGCCATCAGACCATGTTGTGCCAAATGCCTGTGTTCGGCAGCTGGAACTGAATTGTACCCAACAGAGAACTCCGTGAGGTGGCTGTTTTTCATTGGCATTGGCTTAGATCGCAACACAGCCACAGCAAAAAAACAAAGTTGAATCTAAACTAGACAAATAATAAATATTTAAAACAATAAAAATATCTCCCCTCTCCCCCCCCAATCAACTTCACCAAACTTGAAGTAGCTGAATGAGGCAAAGCGGAAGCAGCGGTAACTCCAGACTAACCTGAATCAAATTCCGATTCTCAAAAGGAGCTCATCTGAATTCAAGAATCCATGCAAGGAAACCAGTATCCAAACCTGGATATTCAACCCTGTCTAGACTTGTCTAGACTCTGCTGGCAGAGCTACTGCCAACAAGCCTGGACATCGTCACCCACAAGCTCCTGGCGGTCTCCATGCAGAATGGCCGTAACCCAGCTGTCCGCCAGCTTTGGAAACTCCTCTTCACTGGTGGGAGACTCTGTCAGCAAGACCAGCAAGACTCCCTGGGAAATCGTGGCTCATGGTCACGTTTTAAAAGGTCTTCCTTTCCTCGAATAGATTTCGACAGCAGACCTGTTGTTTTCTTGGGGGTGGAGAAAGGCATTTGACATCAGAGCTGTTAACAAATATTGGTGGCAAATATCGTATCTGGCAAATTCACCCACTTCGAATCAGGTGCAACGAAGCGGATTTGTGGAAACGAATATCCCTTTTGTTTTGGTTATATTGGTCACGAGATTTTGGTGACGTGGTTTCGGCACTATGGTTACATGCCAAATAACTGAGCCATTTCTGTTACCAAATGACTGAAACAGAGTCATGGAACTGTAACGTTGGAAGGAACCTTAAGTTCCACTTAGTCCGACCCCGGCATTGATACAGGAGGTTATTATCCTGGATGGATGGATGACTGTCTGATGACATAGAGCCTGCACCCTCCATAGGCAAGGAGCTTCATTGCCGCACGGCTCTTACTGTTAGGAAGCATTTCTGATATTTAACCCAAATATCAGGAATCAGGAAGCTGTGATCATATGACGCCAGCCCTGCGTTCTCTAGATTGGCTGTCTGCAGAGTATCGGACTGAATTTAAGATTGTGCTGCTGGTTTTGAGGGCTCTGAATGGTCTAGGCCCTGGGTATATTCAAGACCTGCTCTTGGGGCTTCACACTGATGGGTCTCTGTGCTCAGAAACCACCGACAGCTTGGAGGATCTTGCCACTGCATCTTAAGTCGGCAGGTGATCAGGCCCCCTCTGCATGGAACTCGCTCCCTCTAGATGATTGTCTCTATTATTATTATTATTAACAAGCAGTTATATAGTGCCAGCAATGTACCTGGTGCTTTACAAAGTAAGTGAATAGACATGGTTCCTGCCCTAGGGCTTACAATCTGAGAGACAGGGGTGGGGTGTGGAGATGAAGGAAGGGGAACAGAGGGAGAGGCAAGTAGTGTAACATTCATGAGGATGCGAGGTCCCAGGTGCACACGCTTGGCTTGGTTACATAGAGAATGATGGCTGGCTGGTCCGTGTGGTGAGGAGATGAGTACACAGACCTCAGGTAACTGATTGTACTGGATGGAGGGGATCAGCAGGAGTTAGGAGAGGGGAACGAGGAGTCGGGGAGGGCAGAGCGGAAGAGGTGGGTCTTGAGGAGGGATTAGAAGGTATGAAGGGAGGGGGCGAGGCAGATGTGGACAGGGAGGGAGTTCCAGGCATGAGGGGCAGCAAGTGAGAAGGGACGAAGGCGCTTAGGGGAGCAGGGAAGGCGTGGAAGGGTGAGAGAAGGGACAGAGGAGGAGCGAAGTGCACGGGCTGGAGTATGGAGGGCGATAAGTGCAGAGAGGTAGGGGGGAGCAAGGTTGTGAAGAGCTTTATAGGTGAAGACTAGGAGCTTGTGCAGGATTCGTTCAGGAAGGGGAAGCCAGTGAAGCGAAGAGAGGAGGGGCTGCACATGGTCGAAGCGACTGGCGA
Source organism: Sphenodon punctatus (assembly GCA_003113815.1). Lineage (NCBI taxonomy): Eukaryota > Metazoa > Chordata > Lepidosauria > Sphenodontia > Sphenodontidae > Sphenodon > Sphenodon punctatus. The sequence goes on from QEPC01011341.1 coordinate 2,391,229, forward strand.
GGTAGATGACCCTGGCAGCAGAGTTTTGGACAGAGATGAGGGGAGAAAGGTGAGACCGGGGAAGGCCAGTGAGAAGGAGGTTACAGTAATCGAGGCGAGAGATGACCAGAGCATGAACAAGAGTTTTGGCAGACGAGACAGAGAGAAAAGGGCGAATCTTAGCAATGTTATGGAGGGAGAAGCGACAGGATTTAGCAACAGAGTCAATGTAGGGTTTAAAAGAAAGGGCTGAGTCAAAGATGAAGCCTAGGCTACGGGCTTGGGGGGGCGGGAAGGCTGGTGACCCCATCAATGAGGATCAACAGGGAGGAGGGGGAGGAAGGATGAGGGGGGAAGATAAGGAGTTCAGTTTTAGCCATTAGGTTTCCTCCCTCCTCACCTTTAAAAAGCACCAGAAGACCTATTTGTTCTCCAGGGGCTTTTAGGATCCACGGCTGGTTCCCCTTGATGGGTTTTCTCCTCGCTTTGAAATGGTTTCTAATAGATTTGTTTTAAATTGATTTTATATTTTTTAAAAATTTGTTTTATGTTGTCAAGCACTCCGAGCGTCGTTTGGCGGGAAGCACTCTAGAAATATTATTAATTATTCATTATTATTATTTGTTACCTTCTTTATATTTGAGCCCCTTGTTTCTAGGCCTGCTCTCCGTCACCATGCAGAACAGTTCCCTGCCGTCTTCTTGGGGATAGTTTCGATGTTTGAAGACAGCTATCCTGGAGTGTCTACCCTTAAACGTCACTTCTCTCCAGCCGGTCAGTGTCTTCTCAAGGAGATTTAATAGCCTGCAGCTGCAGACAGCAAGCTCTACATATGTCCAGGCCTGGGAGCCTCCACCGGCTTCAAGGCCTGGAAATCTGCCCCGCCGATTTTACGGCTTATCTCCCCCAGGGCTGCAGTTTGAGTTCCTTAAAAATAAAACCCAGCTAGCAACCCAGACATTCAGCTCTCCGGACCGGGCTCGGCTAGAGGGGCGTCTCTTCTGCACGCTGTTTGGTTGTGGTTCTCCAAGGTGAATCATTCCTCCTCATTCGAAGGAGTCGAGGTTCCGGATGATCAGGGGGACACGGCTGCAGCTGCAGCTAGCTTGTCAGTCAGCTGGGCCTCCCTTGTAAGCCAGCAGAGTCGTGGGCTACCCACCGCCCCCACCTTGTCGAGGAACCCCCCAAATAAGACTCCGAGACAGGAATTTTGGGTTAACTCAAGGCCGCGCTCTTTATTAACTTCAAATCATACGAATGAACCAAAAAGGCCGGTGGGGCAATTGCACCAAGCGATTGGGTCCAGTATCGTAACTAATATAAAACTTATTAACGCTTGTTAACTCTGGTCCTGGCCTGGCTGTGCCTTCCAGTGCCAGTACCTCGCCCCAACATTCCCCTCCTTCGACAGCGACTGCAAGTGGCCGAAGGGGGGGCAAGCCCCACGGTGGGCCGGAGTAAGGGGTCTGCTGCCAGCCAGGTATGAAGACAGCGCATGTCCCTACTCACCCGGCTAATCCACCAGCCCCCCAGGGTCGTGACCCCGGTGCATGCTGTGCCCCGCTTTACCCCTGGGTTCACCCCCCCATCTCTCAAGGAGGTGACTCACTATCCCTGTTTAACCTATAATAGCATACGGGACCCCCGCAGAGTGCGACAGAGTTTGCCTTCCCCATTCTCACACCGTTGTCTGCATGGACTCAGTCAATTACTTCCAAATCGTCACGTGTAAAACAAATTACCCTATTTACTTCAGTAATGAAAAAACAAATTAATTCAACCAAATTGAGCCACATTTAAAATCTTAAGTACATCAAATTATCCTAGTATTTAGCCTACTCTGCACTGCTGAGGAGGCAAAACAGCGATCCACGTCATCTGGCTGCTCGCTAAAATTCCTCCCATCGATGACAGCAGTGCTAGAGGGGTGGGTGGGGCTGTCTCGTCGCCTCCTTGTGCTGGGCTGCCGCTGCCTGCGGCACACAGGAGATCCGCCCCTCCTAAAAGGGGCGTGGCTCCTAGAAACCCCGCGCTGCGCAGTTCGCGCACGCGCATTCGGGGCAAACGGCTCACAGGCCGACAAACACACTGCAGCGGGGCCTTCTAACGGGCTCCCGCTGCACGGCCATTTCAGGGTCTCGCCGCACAGCTCAAGGTGGGAGCAGGAGGGGGGACCCGACAATTTACCCTTCTCCCATCACAGAAAACCCCTCGTGAGTTTCCAGCCTTCCCCTAACCCAGAGAACTAGTCCCTGCTCTGCTTCTTCCCGGTGGAGGAAATCACTTCCTCCCCCACCCCCCGTGGCTTTCACTACGCCTTGCCCTGGTTCCTCCACGGTTTCACATGTCCTGGGGCAGGGCCAACCAGGCCAGCGGCCTACAGCCCCGCCGGCGCTGGGACCCCAAGTCCTGTGCTAGAGCGATTATTCTGGAGCGGGACCCCCAAGTGCAACCAGAGCTGCCTTTAAACCAGGCCGTTTGGGACTCGCGGGTGGGATGGCCCCGCAGAAAGGTCAGTCCCTGGAGCCTCAGGATTAAACAGTGCTCCTGAGGCCACTTCCTGCACGGGACTCTCCTTTCCTTCCATCCCCCTTGGTTGAGGGTGGAGCAGGGCCCAGCAGCAAATGTCTGCTCTGGGGACCAAGACCCCACGTGGGAGGAGCAACACCCTGCTCCGGAATTCTGCTGCTGCCTTGAAATCTGCTCCCTGCCGCACCACCGCGCAGCTCAAGTAGCTACACAAAAGGAAGCAGTGTCCATGGGATCCGCAGGAATTCTCCCTGTTCCTGTCTCCTAGCCGGCAACGTGCCTGGTGCGGCACAGTCGTGATGAGAGACAGTCGCCCCCTGCCCCAAGGAGCTTACAATCAAGAATGGAGAAGGGGTGGAGAGGGGCCTGTAGGGCGAGAGAGGGTTACGTTTATGAGGCTGAGCGCTCATGAGTGTACGCACTTGGCTTGGTTACAACGGGGACGGGGGGGAGAAATCCTAATGAAAAAGGCAACGTAAAGAGAAACGTAATCTACAGGGGTGAGAAGCTGGGGAAAGCCCAATGGAATGGCCACCCCCCCCCCCACCCCCCAAATGGCAGTGACCAAAATGACATCCCCTCCATTTGGGTTAAGGGCCGTGGTGATTGGGTGCACGTATGATTGGAGCAGGGAGCGTGCCGTGGGGAGGGAACAGCGGTGCTTCAATCAGGCAGTCAATTCCATTCTGGTACCCTGGGGAACAGGGCTGGGAGGAGCTCAGACCTACTGTCCCAGGGGTAGGCTAGCAATGGGACTCGGACGGACTAGGGATCAGTTTCCCATTGGCTTCTTTGGGAAAAATCTGAATCCGTAATCTGTCATGAATCCATAAGTTTCAGATCTGAATCTGTAACGGATCCGAATCTGCAATTCAATCGGCACGCCCATCCCTAGGGGAGATTCTATTTCAATCTCAAGGTGGGGTCACGCTGGCGCGGCGGAGGGAAGCGCTGACTGGACTCTGGCACCGCATTCGTTTCACCCAAGCTGCCAAGCAGCCACTGCAACTCTGAGCCTGGGGTGAATGAACGCCCACACCTCACGCCGGCCCCACCCAGTCCTCGAGGTTCTACGCCGGCGTAGGGCTTTGAGGCAGAGACTCTGAGGTGAAAAGATGCACGTGCCCCCAGGGCGTAGCCGGGCTGGAATGGGCTCTGCTGCAGGAGATGGATCACCCGTCTCATCCACCGCTGCCCCAGGGACTCCCCCAGATTTGTGGGTCCCGGTGCATCATTGGATCTGCTCTGCCTGCTCCTGTTATCGACGCCCCTGGGCCCTAGTTCCAGGGAATTTGTCTAGTTCCTTTGCAATTGCTCTCAGCCGAAGTCAGGGTCAGGCTGGGGTATTTCCTACCGGCTGGTCTGGAAGGAGCAGAGGAAATGGTCCTGGGGCGGCTGCCTGGTTAGCAGAGAGTTCAGTCAGGAAGAGTGGCCCTTGTCGTGTCACTGGGGGAGGGATGGCCTTGTTTGCATGTGTGGAAGGAGGGCTGGGCGTGGGTTTTTTAAAAAAAACATTTTAAAATTCAAAATGCTCATTGAGACAAATGCTCGGACTGTGCACAGCTCTGAAGTGACTCATGTTTCTAGAGGATGAGCTTCTCTTTATCCCACCTGCCCAGGGGGTCCCAATAACAGGCCTTTGAAAGAGTGGCTTTCGCCCTTGCGCTCGGGGCAGGACTGGCAGGAGAGCCCAGCCTGGTGCTGAGTCCCCTCTTGCCTGCTGCACAGGCTGGAAGGCCAAGAAACTTTGCTTCCCAGAGTGGGGAAGAATATAAATATAACGTGCTGTTGGAACTTGCCTGGAGACTGCCGGGTTCGGTGAACGGGCCCCGAGCCATCAGCAGCGCCGAGTCCGGTATCTGCTAGCGGTGCCGGGAGCCAAGAGAAAGTCAAAAGCCAAAGGTCACAGGAGGCCAAAGCTGATTTGGGAGCAAAGGAGTCGATCATGGTAAGAAAAGGGTGGGCTAGGGTGAGGCTAGGTAGGTCCGGGTAGACAGCCCTGGTCCAAGGCTAAGCAAGTCCAGGCTGGTGGACGGACAGTTCCCAGCTGGCATGAAGATCAGAGCTCTGGTCCTGTCTCCCTGTTTGCCTGAGCTGGGGACTGGTGAGCCCTTCCAGAGGGGCCTACCCCTAAAGCTCTGCTTGGGGCCCTCATGAGCTGAATGCCATTTCATCTGTGCTTGGCTGGCTACCATGTACCTGTGCTTTTCGGGACTGAGCCCCACGTGTGCAGCATAGGAGAGACAACTGGGCAGGGCTACAGAGCTATGGGGAGAGTGGGGTCAGAACAACCCCTCGAATAATCCACTCCATTGGTCCCACCAAGGGAAAGCTTTTGGATTTGCATCAATCCAGATTGAAATATTTTGAAAACTTTGGAACTCCAAGGAAAATAGTGATGTTTAGACTCCCCCTGCCCCCTCCACTCATGGTGAAAGTAAATGCTGAAATATTGGCATTTCCTGAAATATGGAAACTCATATTTTTCAAGCCACTCCATACTGCTATTCCTTTGCATCTGCTCTCCTCTTCTCAACACTTCCGGATTCCAGTTCCTTTGAAGAAGGTCCTTTCCCACTTGCGTTGACTCCTCACATAACAGCCATCCCATCCGCAGTCCCCCAAGCCTTCCAGCTGCGTCTGACATCACTTCCAAGAACTTCTGCACAAGAGTGGCCTCTTTCCACTTGGCAAGCAGCTTGCGAGGAAATTAATGTTTGGTGCCTTTGAAGACTAATTTTTCCCTAAAAATAATAATAATAATAGGGGGCAGGGAGGGAAGAGAAAGAGAGAGAGAGATAAATGGCTTCCTATTCTGCTTTCTTTGCTGCAAAACTCCAGAAATATGATTTTCCCTTCCACTACTTTCACCCAAAGTGAGAATTTCTCCATTCTTGTTGGAGCCAAAGTAGTTGAGAGTCCAATCTCTTTTATTGGACCAGGTTCTGTTGTTGAGAATATACAAACTTTCAGGGCCCTGCCTCAGCCTGGGAACAAGGGCCCGAAAGCTTACATATTCTCGCCAGCAGAAGTTGGCCCCATAAAAGAGATTGTCTCAAGACGCCCCTCCAAACTCATTGTATCTTTTCCCCTTCATCCTCTCCATTTGGGGCCAACACGGCAGCCACCTCTTGGATAGCAAAATACCAAATCAACAGCTATCAAAGGCTGGTCCCTTGCTCCTGTTATAGACGCCCCCGGTTCTTGAGTTGTAGAGTCATCGGGCTAGTAGGGGGGGCCTTATGGGTCACCTAGTCTAGCCCCCTCAGACCCCTCCTCCCCCCCAAACGGCCTGCACAGAAAAATCCAGCAAGAAAAATCTGCCACAAGTCAAGATCAGGAGTGACCAGAGCACATTGATGCCTGAAAATAGCAGGGAACAATCTTATAAAGGAAGAATCTAAGGGATTCCAATGCCTGGCTTGGTGCATGATTCTGCATCCATTCATTCAGATATTGCTAGCTGGATGGGGAAATATTTGGTGCCCCGGTTGATAAAGTTCCAATGGCCTTCTTCTCCCTTGGCTCTCACGTTAACTGGGCCGAGAAACGTGTCCCTCCTACCACGGACCTGCCCACTGTTCTGCATCAGCCACTGGAAAATACCTCTCTCCTACCCTCCCCATGTGCTGTGTTGCTTGCTATTTTTGGTGGAAAGGCGCATGAAGAGGTTTGCAACGTGAGCTCATGGAAATAAAAGTCCAGACTAGAATCTAGATTGCAGTGTGTGTGCCAGAGGAATTCTGGTATCCTGGCAGATCCTGCAAAGACCCAAACGCAGCAGTACTACTAGAGAACCTTTACATGCCACAAATGTAGATATTCTGGTCCGAGAGAGAGAGAGAGAGCGCCTCCCTATTAATGCAGCAACATGGACGTCATGTTTGTCAATTGAGACAGGACTCCATCTGTCCCAAACATCATCCTCTGCTTTGCCTAGGAGCCTAAAAATATCCCCGTATTGAATGAAAAGGTTTATCTCGTTAACCCTCAGCCAAGAAGGACGCTTCATGCAGCATTTTGCAAATGCCGCCAGGAACTGTACATCCCAGGGATAGTCTCCGAGCCATTTCTTACTTTCGAAACCCAAGAGCCAGACCCTAATCTGCTGTTTTACCATGCAGCGTACGTGGTTTATTCATAAGGCTGGATGTCTGATTCAGGCCAAAGGATGCTCATTTTGAATTTGGCCCTCTTGCCAATCTTTCCCGAAGTGAGTCTGATTTTCTGAGAATGTTTTATTCATCTTTGCTGAATAAAGGAGTTCAGAGGAGCGTTTTAAATATGAGTGATTCGTAACAGTTATTATTCTCATTGTACAATTGGCCGGCTTAGTCATGTGGCTCTGCGACTCTTTTCTGATTGGATAAGTGATGCCACATTCTGATGAACAGTGAGAAACTAGAGTAACTAAACTGATGTAACTACTCCACTTTGGTAGTGTTCTCGCTGCAGCTCCAAACTAGAATTGAAATCCATCAAATTCATGGTACCCAATTCGGCTTGAAAAGTTTGTGTACTTCTCAGAACCCGAAACGGTATCCGAGAGGTACCCAAAATACCGAAATACTGGTTTTGTCCCAATTTTTTTACTTCTGGTCCCAGATTCCTAAACAATTTGGGTGTATTTTGGGTGGTTGTGGGCAATTTCGGGTACTTGAAAACAAGAAAACTGAAATGCTGGTTTTCAGGTACTTGAATGTTTATTTTTTGTTTGTCTGAAAAGGCATTTGGCAGGTGGGGATAGGGGATTGGGGTGGTTTGGGGGCTTGGGCGTCGGGAAGGGAGAGATGGTATTGGGTGAGTTTTGTTGAGGGTTGTGAGGGGTTTATTTGTTTTTTAGCGGGGGCTGTATTTGTTTTAATTATTTGACTGGTTTTGTAAGCCACCCTGAGCCTTTGGGAAAGGCGGCCTATAAATGTAAATAAATAAAATAAATAAATAGAATAGTATTTGGATACCAATTAGGATACTCAAAATGGTATCTGAAAATTCAGGTATTACTGTTACCAAATTAGTACCCGTTTCAGGTCTACTCCAAAGTGATGTAGCACCGCCACAATTCCCATTACTATCCACCTTCCAACAGAGCACAGATGTGCCGTCCCATTCCTTGGTCACAGTACCGCTGCTTCCATGTAAAAAGCAGGGGAGTATGTACGTTTTCCAGGAGTCCCTACTTTGCTTCCTACTTCTGAATAACCTGGGCTGACTGCTCTTGAGATGCGAGCAATTCAGACGTACAAGCAAGTCAAGGAGAAAGTACATTGAAGTATCTGTTTGTTGGAACCAGCCCTGAGACAATGGAAAGAAAACAGAAAATAAAATAACCACACACTTTGGATTTTAATTTTATTTTGTTCATTGAGAGCCAGTGGGGTGTAATGTCTAAGTGCGCAGTACTTGGACCCGGGGGGACACTGGTTCAAGTCTCACCTTAGCCAGAAACTCACTGGGTGACTTTGGGCCAGTCACAATATTCTCTCAGTCTAACCTACCTCACAGGGTTGTGGTGAGGATTTAAAAAGTTGTGTTTATTAATTATATGTGAAACGCTCCGAGTGCCATGGCAGGGGGGCACTATATAAAAAGTAAGATTTTATTATGATTATTTTTCTGAATCCCACTTATTAGGTGAATGGGAACTCCGAGGATGGTCTGAGGCTCTCATCGTGCAGAGCAACGAGCACTTTCACACATTCCACTGCATTATCTGACTCTCTCGTCTTCTGTAGATGACTCGTCTACATTCAGGAGTCACCCAGAGTTTCCTGTTTCTTGGCTGGCTCAGAGTAGCAGCCACCAGATGGGTTTAGGGCTGAGGTGTGTGGAACTGGTCATTATTTGCTGCCAATTGGCCTGTGCTGAGTCACATGCAGGGAATAGCTGTGTCAGCCCAGGGAGCAGCTAAAGGGACACCCTCAACCTGTCATGAGAGCTCGCCTGAGTCACCACAGAGTTGGGATGTCTGTGGCTTTGGGTTGGAAATGGAATTTGAACCCGGAGCAGCGGGAAATGCCCATCCTCCTCTCTTGTGCCCTGATTGGTCTCAGGGATGACCTATCAGGTTTGTGGATTCGAGGGAATGTCTGTGGCATAAAGCATTGGGGAAAGGGAGCACGGAGGATTCATTTGTGGGAAATAAACGTTGACAGAGCTATGAGGCCCTGGGACGTTTCCCTTCTGAATGGAGCGTGCGGCGGCGTCTCAGCAAAGCCAGGTTCTGTTCCAGCTTCTGCAAGTCAATCTCTGTGCAGTCTTAATCACCACAGAGAACGTGTTTCCCCATCGATAATGAGGCGGGCAGGATACTTCCCTTTAACTCATGGGATGGATGCTCATGGAATGCTATTACGCACCGTACTGATGTGCAATGAGGCTGTTATCATGAATCATTATTGTTTCTGTAGCACTAATGTGCCTGGGGCAGAGAGGGGCTTACAATCTAGAATAAAAAGGGGGATTGGCCAGGAGAGGAGGGGAGGGGCGTATAGGGAGAGGCAGGGAGACTTAGCTTAGAGGGAAGAGGAGGAGGAGGCAATACAAGGAAAAGGAAAAAGGATCAGTGTGGAATTAGGGAAATCCTGATGGAAGAGGCAGGTTTTTAGGAGGGGTCTGAAGGCCGCGTGGGAGGGAGCAGAGCGTAATTGTTTGGGGAGCGGAGGAGAGTTCCAAGCACAGGGGGCAGCAAGGGAAAAGGGGAGCTCATATTATTGTACTGTTATCAGTATAGAATCATAGGGTGTTCAAAAATATGACACTGGCCCAGTTTGCTGCTCCAGCCCTCGGCCAGCACCTCACCCCGCATGTCTGTTTCTGATCCCAGAATATGTGCGGGGATCAGCCGGTCTGAAAGGCCCCCCTGTGCGGCTTTGCCAGCAGAGACGCATGGGACGCAGAGAAGAAAACCAAGCTCTGCATCCCTGGGCGTGTCTGCCGGCAAAGTCGCGCAGGGGGAGTGGGGCTTTCAGACCGGTCGATCCCCGCACGTATCCTGGCTACGCATCCCCCCCCACACGCAGCCAGAATATGCGCACAAGGGGGTGGGGGGAGAAGGTCTGACAGTGGCCTGAGTTAGGCGCCTCATCCTGGACTGGAATTCTGGGAGGGGAATTCCGTGACTTTCCTGGGCTGCAGTGAGAAGACAAAGCCTGGAGAAACCAGGCCTTAAAACAGGAGCCAGAGCGTGACGTCTACCTGGAAGCCCCTTTTTATCCCCCCACAATGCATCCTGTTCTTCTCTGGTCACTGGAGGACCCAACACTCTATCACCACTCCACATGGTTTCCATGCAGGGCGCTCCCCGTGGGCTGGGCAGCTCAGGCTCCCCTTTCCAGATCCGACCTGGCCACCCTCATCCATGCCTTCATCACCTCGAGGCTGAACTACTGGAACGCGCTCTATGTGGGGCTTCCCTTGACGCTGGTCTCATCTCTTAAGAGGGATGAGTCGACGGGAGCATATTACTCCCGTGCTCCACGCGCTGCAATGGCTGCCTATAACGTACCGAGCCAGATTCAAGGTGTTGGTTTTGGCCTATAAAACCCTACACGGTCCTGGCCCCGGATACCTCAGGGACCGCCTCACCTTCCGCGCCCCAGAGTGGCCCCTTCGGTCCGCCGGGGGTGCCTTCTTGGAGGTTCCCCCAGGTAAAGTGGGGTCCACAACGGCGAGGGCGTTCTCGGTGGCCGGGCCACGATTTTGGAACTTCCTCCCGGAGGAAGCTCGTCTGGCCCCAAGTCTGTTGGTCTTCCGCCGGGCCTGCAAGACGTGGCTGTTCTCCCAGGCCATCGGAGGAGGGGAAGAGGGGTGGGTGGGATAAAAGTGTGTGTGTGTGTGGGGCGGCGGGATAGTAAATAATAAATAGATAAATAAAATGGCTGCCATTTGCACGGTGTTTCAAAGAGATCCCATCGTGTCCACTGCAGAGCTGACTCCACTACCTTCCCCTCCTCTGTTTATGGAGTCGTGTATTACTGTCTCACTTGCTGCTAACCGGGCTGGCAATTTCCAACGGATCGACGGTAAAATAGATCATAACAGTCACGCTCTGCTGCTTGTGTGTCTTGCATCCAACCCGAGCAAAAACCTTTCTTGCTAGTCTCTCCTGAAAGGGCTCCACAGGGCTGTCTTTCATACCGAGCTGATTTGGCGAGATTCCACACCGGGATTCACGTCAGTTTGACTATTAACGTTGTCTCACGTGGCAGCTGTCTTTGCTTGTGAGCCCAGCTGACATTTGGTCCCGTGCGCTGCCACAGCCGTGATTTCACAAGGATCGTGAAAGGGCTGACACGTGTGCCTGGAGATTGATGGTGGCTGTGACTCTCGGCTGCAGCACGGGTGGAAGGCAGGCGCGCGCATAGATTGAATTAACAGCTTGAATGTGGCAGGATGGTGCCCCTTTCCCAGCGACTGTCTGAAATGTGCAGCACTGAAGTCTGTTTTGGGGGCGTGCCCATAAAGGTCGTACGGTCGTTGGGTGTCCTGAGAAATGCCTGTTGCAACACAGCGTGATTCCAGAGACAAAAGAGTCCCCTTGCTGAGATGCAGGTCGGTGTGGCATGCCAGACTCTAGATCTCACGGCTGGCTGTGGGAGGTTACAGACTGGCATTTCAGCAAAGGCTACAGAGGCAGTTACAGGAGCGTTGGTAAAAACTGGGAACTTGCAAGGCCAGCTTTCAAAGGGCTTTATCTCAAAACAGCAGAATTGATAAGACGCTTGAAGCAAATACTATTAATCTGTATCCATGCCACTTCTTCAGAATTTAAAGCACCTCTTAATTATTTATCACTTATTATATTGCACTTTCAGTGCTCAACATTCTTTATAATCCTAGTTCACTCGCACACCAATCCTGTGTGGAGGTCACTATTACTCCATTTGTGCAGATGAGGAACGGAGGATGGGAGAGAGTGACTTGCCCAAGGAGGTCATGGCTGAAACAGAATTTGAACCCAGGTCTCTTAGACCCAAGTCCAGTGCCTTATCCATTAGGCCAGGGGCGGCCGTACATACGATGCATGTGATCCACCCCAGGTGTCAACCCTAAGGTCATCTACCAGGAACCCTCCCACTGGGTCTGGTGCTCCAGGCCAGACTCCAGCTCTGCCCTGCCAGCTTCCAGTTCTAGGGCACCTCAGGAGTGGAAGGGGGGCTCCTCTTAGAGAGAGCCTTTTCTGCTGCGCTGGAGGAATTCTACTAGTCAGCCCTCTTCTCCTGCCTGGGGGCCAGGGCCTGCTCCTCTCCCCAGAGACGTTCTCGGAGAGGCTAATCTCTTTCCCCACCCTGTGATCTACCAGTAACTTGCAATCTACCTCTTGGCCGCCCCTGCACGAGGATCTATTGGGTTTCTGCAGTCAAGCAGGGATTTCATTTTCCTACTTTTCAGTGCACCAAATTTACACACCCTACAGGAGAAATGAGAAAACACCCCTCTACATACACGTGCGCGCGCACACACACACATTCCTCCTACTAGAATCTCTGACTGTTGGCAGAATCGCCGTCCCCCAGCCGCCCCCCTTCCTACCTCAGAGGGGGGCGGTGTATGAGGGAGCGGGGTTTGCCCTGCCTGGTCGGGAGAAGGTAGGCGGGAGAGTCTGCGGGCGGTGCCGCAGCGTTGGAGGCACCAGAAGGCAAGTCTCACAAAGCGAGACCTCGAGAACGCCATCTTGGGGTGCTGCTGGAAGGAGCCAGTCATGCTGAAGACGGTGGTGAAGGAGGAAGCAGGAGTTGCAGCTCCGATCCCCTTTGGTCTCAGTAGTCGACACGCGGGCAAAAGGAAGGATAAAGGAGCCTTAGCTCCTCCACAACTCAGCGGAGAGCTGCTGTGGCAGACGGGGGCAGTGGAGCGGTCCGCCCCCCACCCCTCCACAGCATAGCGGCCCGATATCCGGGCTGTAACCAACCCAGGTCCAGCCACAACACTCTCCACAGGTGAAGCACAACATGGGGACGAGAGGTAAGGGCCAGACTAAGCAGCCCCCGGTTGGGGGCAGGGCAGAGAGAAACCGGCAAGTCGAGGCAATCCTGGCCTCCCTGCAGTGCAGAATGGTGGGGAGGGCGGCATGATTTGTCCCCTGACAGCCAAAGTGAGGAGACACTGCCCAGGCAGCGTCCGCGGAGCGACCCAGCATGGGTCATACTCGAGCAGCTGCAGGACTTTGCCAGTAGGATGGAGCCACCGGAGGCGACCGTGCGGACGATGGCGAAGAGGCATTCACACCCAAGGGAGGCACCAGCACACGAAGCGGAACCTGAGCCAGCAACGTCCCGCCTTCCCAGCCCCCAGCGCCAATACGAGCTTACGTGACCGAGCCCAGGTAGGTGCTGCTACGACACTTCCCTGCGGGAATGGGAGCCGGACAGCGGCAGGTGTTGCGCTGGCCTTGGACGGGGTGGCACACCCGCGTTTCCCTCACAACAGAAGCTGGGCTGGGTCGGATCATGGGTCCTGTGGCATGAACAGCCCCCCCCAGCCCCCAAGTGGGGTGCACTCATGGACAGCTGCCACAGGGCTCAGCCACGTGCGGGGGGTATCAGAGGCAGGTAGCCCAAGTGTGGGCACAACCTGGGCACCACGGCACTCTGGGCCAGTCGGTCTGTCCAAGGGTACAAGAGATCTCCCCGTTAGCTGGTGGATATGCAGAGGTGAACGCTCCAGGTGGGGCCCACCTGATGCAGGCCACCAAGGACAAGATATGGAAGGGAAAATACGTCGATGTGTTCTCCCTCCTCTTCAGCGATCCCATCCCTGACCCTAATTCCAAGGAAGCGGGCAAGGACAAGGAGAAGTTTAAGAGGTCTAAGGCGGACCATAATTGGTCCAACTGGTCAGCGGTCTTCTCAGTACTGATGGGCATCATGTTGCAGATGGCCCCAGAGTGAGCCACCGAACGAATCAAATATTAGAATATAGTTCGGAGGGGAAACTCGGGGCCTGGCTGTGTTATGACGAGGCTTTCCGGAAGTGGGCCTCCATAACCCCAGGGCTCCGTTGGGACCGGTATGCCACCAATTCTCAGCTGTCCTTCACCGGGCACTGCGAAAAATATGTCAGCCAGCCCACCATTTCAGTTCCCACTCCATCCGCATTGGTGCCACGAGCTACACTTCGGCCCTTGGGCTGTCGGATGACATAGTTAAGGAGATAGGGAGATGGAGATCGGGGGGTATTCTGATCATACGTGCGTAGTTTAGCTCCCTAGGCCCGCCAGTATTAACCTCAATCTGTTTTATCTACAGGACCAGGACCGGAAGGTGAGCGCAAACTGACCTGGATAACTGGCCACACTGTGTACTGGGTGGGCAAAGCCATGGGTCGCACCCATTGGGGCTCCCAGCTAGGCCTCAGCAACAGGGCAGAAGTTATTTGGAAGGCCAGAAGCGGCATCAGGTGGGAACAGCTGATGCCGTTGATCCATGGGGCCTCCAAAGGGCGGCACCCCGATATTTTGATAGTACACGTAGACGAGAACTATCTTCCCAAATCAATGGGTCTGGAGCTAGTGGTCAAGATAAAGAGGGACTGGGTAGAGGCCTGCAGGATACTGCCAAACACCAAATTGATATGGTCACCCATGATCGAAAGGATCAGGTGGGCCAACGTGATCCACCCGGGTAGAGTAAATAGAACCCGCAGGAAGATCAATAAGGAAGTGGAAAAGTTAGTCCTCGCTCATGGTGGGGACACCATTGTCCATAAGGAGATTTGCTTTTTGCGGCCTGAATTGTACAGGGCAGATGGAGTGCAGCTCTCTGACGAGGGTATCCAGATGTACCCGACGGCCATAAAAGAAAAGCTACTTTAGTTTCTATGAGGTTGGGGTGTGGGGCTCAAACTAGCCAAGCATACGCTGGCAGTTTATTGTGGTAGGGGTCCAGGTGATTAATAATTAACAGGTTTCAGTAGATTTAGTGGTTCATTAAGTCATCTCCTTACGAGATGGGGCCACGGGCGAAGCTAGAGCAGGGGTGGCCATCTTCCAACCCAGGGTCAGGAGGGAGGGGCGAGCTATACACCGGAGGTCAGGGGGCGGTCCCTGCGGTGGCCACCGCCTCCCTCCTGCTTTGGTCACAAGAGATCGCGACCTCCCCGACCAACCGGGAGTGACCTAGCAGTAGTTAAAGTTACGCGGTACCGAGGGACATCGGACCGCACACGCCAGATGTTTCAGTTGGTTGTTAGATAAATTCCTTAATACATTTAGTACAGGCTGGACCCAGGAGGGAGGATGCCCCCTCCCTGACTGTAATAACGTCAATAAAGTGCGGCCTTTTAACCCCAACCATGTGTGCTTGTCTTCTTCCGGGGTGCGGGGGCAACGCGCCATTGCCCCTCCTTGCTCTTTTATTTCTGACCTGCTCTTTTCTCTTCTTGCTGGTAATGTGACCAGTCTGACATTTGGGTTATTAGCGCAGTCAGTTCTCAGCTTTCCTTGCTGCTTGGAATCCTGCCACAATCTCTTCATTCTTTGAATGCTGCACATTCTTCACCCAAGAAGGGAGGGCACTTTCTTACCAGCCTTAATAATATGAGTCAGGAAGACTGAGAAAATGTTTACTGCATTGTTCAAGGTAACAGCTGGGCACTCGAGGCAAGACCACTGTAGAGGTAGGCCCATTTGCTGAGCTGAGGGAAAAGAGGGGTTAATTCCACAACACGCAGTTGGAATTGGAAAGGGTTGTTTGTTAATTCCAAAATGTTTCATTGCTGTGGAGCAAGACAACAGGAGAGAGATTGTCTTGAGTTGGAACAAGACAATAGGAGAGATCAGGTTTTTATTAGATCAGAAACAAGCATGCAAAGAGAACTGAATATTTGGCAAAATGTTCAAAACGTGAATTTGAATTTGCAATTTGCACCATGTATGCAAAGTCCACTCCCAGGTGGTTCCTGGTTTTTTCCCTTAGTAATTTTGTTATTTGCACTGTGGGGATGCACAATTTCTCAGTCCAGCATTCGTTCCCTTGTTACATCAATAATTATGCAGCTTGGGATTGGATGACATTTGCCTCCCGCCACTTACCAGTCAGCTGGGTCTCTTGTTCAATTCAACTAATTTGTTTGCTTCATTGTTTAACAAAGTAAAAAAATGTTAGTTCAATTTAACTTTTGTTTTATTTACTTAGCTAGCATGTTTTAACTTTGAGAAACAAAGAAACAAAATGAATGAAATGGAGCGGAATGGACTGAATCAAACAGATATGTCACAGGAATTAAACCAAGCCCAGATTTTGTGGAAACAATTACAGGGGGAGTAATTTGAATCCAAAATTTCCTTAAAGGAAATGAATCTTCAGGTTTGTTTTGCTAATTTCAAAAGTCCTGTTGGTTTCCACTCTAATTTAATGGATGGATATTATCAATGTTAATGGAACACTATCTCATACGTATGCACTTACAACCAGAGCTGAAATATATCTCCCAAACAATCAGACAAACCCACTGAATATACCCTACCCGGACCAAAAATGGCAAGGTGGATAATAACTGATATCTGTTTACACTCCATCAGGAATCTGTTTTGGTCTGGGGAGAGCATGCGGGAGGTATTTTTTTGTTCATTATTTGGGTATTTCAGTCATTTTCCTGGCAGATACATTACTGGCAGGATGGGGAGACATGGTCCAAAAACCCCATCTCTCACTATTGACTCCATCAACTTTACCGGAGCTACCCAGAGTCCACGACCAAAGACTTTCTGACTGGAGGTCCAGATTCTCTGCTGGGCAAAAATTGCGGGGTGTGTGTGTGTGTGTGTGTGTGTGTGTGTGGTGTGGTGTGGTGTGGTGTGTGTGTGTGTTGCTCTCCCAATCGTTGGTTCATGTGGCAGGTGCCCCCTGATGTTTTCCCACAGGCCAGTGTAAGTTATTACAACATCATCCTGAGTAAGGAGGAGTGAGTCAAACATTCCCACCCCACGCCCCCGCCATGCTCCACATCTAGGAATTTCCTCTTTGAGAGCCCAGAGGCTGGTCACCAAATATTAAATAAACCCTGAGGGTCACTGATTCCTGTGGAAAACCATCATGACTAAATGACATTCGGGAAAGGAGACCCTGCCCTGGAGGTGAGGCTGCCTAGGTGATGACGATGCCAGCATGACGCAGAGCTAAGCGGAGCGTTCAGGGAACGTTCTCAGAAAAAATCATTCAACGGCACATTCCCAGGATGTCCAGCCGCCTCACTGCCAAGCAGGCCTGCTAGCATCTCTTGGCCGCGATGCAGCCTAGACTTCCTGCATGACCCAAAGGCTGTGCTTCATTGTAGCCTGTCGCATTGTCTCACAATTTCTTTTCCTCCATCTCGAACAAAGCAGGGAATAGTCAGCGATGCGGGTTAGTCAGGAGAGGAAGGAATTATTAACTTCCAGGAACATTTGAAGTCCAGGGGCCTCTTTCCGGCTCTCTAGTATTCAGTGGCAAAGTCTTTCTCCAAGAATGTCGCTTTCATAACTAGGGCTGAAACGAGATTTCGTCAAAAGGGGAAATTTAATTGAAATCCTGGTTCCCAACACCATGTTGGTTGAATTGAGAAGCTCTCGGTACTCGGCAATGTCTCGATCGACATTTTGTTTCTCAATTTACTGACTTTCCGTTTACCACCACTCTGCCACCCATTTCAAATCCCGAGGGGTAATACCGACGTTTTCCCTTGTGCTTCCTTGTCACTCATTGGCTGGTACGCAGATTCCTTTACTCATCTGCCATCCAGCTGCCAATTTTCTTTGCTGCCCTCATTGCATCCGCTAAGTCCCACCCGGCTGAACTGTTCCGGGGGGTGAGGGGGCTGGTCAGTCCGGCCTCCCTCCGCCTGGACGTAGAACCATCAAATGCTCGCTGGGATTGGTTTGTGGACTTTTTTGTCGATAAAATAGCTCAAATTCACCACAGTTTTGATGTGACTTTTCCAGCAGGGAACGGGTCTGAGGCAGTAGAAGCCCATTCTTGTCCTGTTTTATGGGATGAGTTTCGGGCGGTGTCGCCCTCAGATGCGGGGGATGCTCTTGGGACTGTTTGAGCCCCCTATTGTGAACTAGACCCATGCCTGTCCTGGCTGGTTAAGGCTAGCCGGGAGACATTGGGGCCATTGCTGGCGGGGATAGTCAGTGCCTCCCTTGGGGAGGGCAGGGGGCCGGGCTGTCTCAAGAAGGCGGTGGTGAGGCCCCTGCTCAAGAAACCATCTTTGGACGTTGACGCCCTGGCCAGTTATCGGCCAGTCTCTAACAACGGATGGTGGCTCAGCAGCTTCAGGGGCATTTGAACCGGGTTAATTTTCTCAATCCCTCACAGTCGGGCTTTCGGCTGGGTTATGGCACAGAGACTGTGCTTCTGGCCTTGGCCGACAACCTCTCCTATGAGTTGGGCCGGGGTCATTCAACCCTGCTGATTCTATTAGATCTCTCGGCTGCATTTGATACTGTTGATCATGAGTTGTTGGTGACTCGGCTGCGGGACCGGGCAGGGATTGGCGGGACTGTTCTTGAATGGCTCCGTTCATTCCTGGCTGGGAGAACCCAGCGTGTGGTGCTGGGGGAGTTTTCATCTTCCCCCCGGGGCCTCACGTGTGTAGTCCCGCAGGGTTCCATCTTATCCCCTCTCTTGTTCAATGTGTACATGCAGCCTTTGGGAGAGGGTGTTAGGGAGTATGGAGTGAGATGTCATCAATATGCTCATGACACCCAGCTATATCTCTCATTTTCCTCCGACTCAGGCCCGGCAGACTCGGTGCTTACCCGGTGTTTGTCCGCTGTGGGGGACTGGATGAGGGCGAGCTGCCTGAGACTAAATCCTGACAAGACAGAGGTGCTGGTTGTGGGGAGGGCTGAGGGAGTGGTGGCTCCCATCATTGATGGGGTCCATCCTGCCCTGGTTTCTCAGGTCCAGAGTCTGGGGGTGCTCCTGGACCCACAGCTCTGCCTGGATGCCCAGGTGGTGGCTGTGGCGAAGGGAGCATTTCACCAGTTACATCTAGTGCGTCGGCTTAGGCCGTGTGTCTCGGACTCGAACCCGGTCACGGTCATCCATGCTTTTATTACCCTTAGACTGGATTCCTGCAACGCGCTCTACGTGGGGCTACCCTTGGTGCTGGTTCGGAAGCTGCAGCTGGTGCAGAATGCGGCGGCCTGTCTCTTGACAGGGATGGGCCGACGCGAGCACATTACACCGGTGCTTCGCTCTCTGCACTGGCTGCCGGTAGGTTTCTGGGCTCAATTCAAGGTGTTGGTGTTGACCTTTAAAGCCCTAAATGGCTTGGGCCCAGCCTACCTGCGGGACCGCCTCACGCGCCGGATCCTGGATCGGCCCCTGCGGTCGGCTGGGGGCGCCCTCCATGGGGTCCCCCAGGTGTCTACTATGCGGAGTGCGTTCTCTGTGGCTGCACCGCGGCTGTGGAATTCCCTCCTGCCGGAGATCCGCTTGGCTGCCGGCCTCCCCTCTTTCCGCAGACAATGTAAGACCTGGCTCTTCCGCCGGGCCTTTCCCGAGGGAGATGGCGTGGGTGGGTTGGGTTAGGGTAGGGTAGGGTGGGATTGGGGTTTTATATTGTTTTTAATTGAATTATTATTGTTTATTTTAATGTTTTAAAATGTTGTTTATATGCTGTGAGCCACCCGAGATGCCCAAGGCAGGAGGGGGTGGCATAAATTTTTTAATATAAATAAATAAAATAAATATATAAATAATTGCTCAGGACAAGACTTTGCTGTGACCCAGGAAGCTATATAGGAGTCTCTGGCCAATCAGGACCTGGGTCATTAGTGGCCAATCAGGAGCCTGACGGGGCGGAGCCAAGCTTGCATCAGGTCAGGGGGCTGTGGTTCCACCGTGGCCGCGTGGATCCCACTTCTCCCTGTGAACCCAGAGAACCAGGGTTCAAGGCCTGTAGCGTGTTCGATTCTCCTGACAGAACTAGTTGCAAGAGGGACAATCTACTACAGCTCCATCCCAGGGCAGATGTGAATTCACAGGCCTTTCCCCCAAATGCTCTTAATGACGGTATCGCTGAAAGAAATCTCGGTAGCAAATATTGCATTGGTTGAATTCATCACTCACTTTGATCTAGGCCTGGTAATGCAGGTATAAACCACTATTCATGTCCGTGTCATGTTGGAGACTCGCTTTAGTTTTTTGGCTGGTTCCCCCCCCCCCCTTTCCCCATTTTATTCAATATTATCGGGCAAGGTAAGAGAAGTGCTGTAGGGCCCCCCATGCTCCCGTGGGTTTCCTAGCTCTTCCCCATCACACACGCTAGGAGAGAGCGCTTGGATACCTCTGGCCTTGCACAGCACCGACGCCTGCCTGCCAACCTTATGCAGCCTGACAAGCTCCCAGCATCAAGTGGTCCAGCTGCTGACTGGGCTTCTAATACCAACCAAGCTGTGAGAAAGGTGACTCCTGCTAGTCGGTCTGCTCTGCACCAAGCATATCTGCACTGGGCACCGTGTAACAACTGGGTTAGCCACCTCTTATGTCATAATCCCAGCTCCCAGCTGTGGCCAGACCCCTCTGGGGATGGACCCAGAGGAGTTGTGGGGCCAGGAGAGCAACAGGGAGCTGAGCAAGAATAGGGGGGCACATGGAAGACGTGTGGAGCAGGGCTTTCATTAGGAGAGCCTTGGCCATGGCCTGTCTGGGACACATGGAGTAGCACATGGGCTGGCTTCTCCAAGAGGGCTCTTGGGTCAAGCTGCCCCCTTCGACAGGGTGCACGTCTCATCTTGCCAATGTTCAGAGAAGAAGAGGACGCTTTCATTAGTAGCAAAGGTAGCAGCACAGCCCTTCAAAGGGGGGAGGGGGGGCGTAGCAAGGCTGGGAAGGGCAGAAGATGGAATGAGAAGGAAACCCCCCTGTCCTCCTGGGTGCAGCTACACCAGGGGGGAGAGTAGGCCTCCGTATAGTCACTATGCCTTTGTGCAGAGGGATGAGAGCTGGAATGAGGACTTGCAAAAATGGAAATACCCATTGAACGTCCGGTATCCGAATCGGAATCGAACGAAATATTTTGGGTACTTTTCAGTACCCGAACCGGTTTTCTATTGGGTACCCAAAATGCTGACCACTGGTATACCAAAATACCGACAACCAGATTTTGGGGGAATTATTTGGGGTTTTGGGGTAATTTTGGATACTCAAAAAGTTGGCAACCGAAATTTTAGTTTTTCGAATACTCAGTTGGTGTTCAGGTACCGACTCGGATATCTGAAACATTACCGAGAAACCGCGGCTCTTCCCCATGGGTACCAAATCAGGTTCCCATTTCAGCTCTAATTCTGGAGGTATGGGGGGACAGGTATAGGGGCCCATGTCCACTGCATTTCCCCCATTGACACCACTGAGGAAACCCCAGTGAACACAGGTCCCTGGGTATAGTCTTTCGCTAAGTGAGGGGTTCCACGCGCAGCATCTGCAACATCCCCGGGACCGAGCCTCTGGTGGTGTCAAGTGATACAGTCCCACTGGGCGCAGTGGCCTTTCTCCTTTGGCCCCTTCTCAGCTGCGTTTTCCCAGGAAACCCACTGGGCCTGTGTGTTGGTTGGCTAATCTGCCTATTCTGGTGCGCACATGGAGAGGAAGTGGAAGGATTTACACCACAGGCATTCCAAGGGCTAGACAATTAAAGGGCGCTCCGAGGAGGGTTTGGAAGATGGACACTTACGGGCTTTTGCAGTCCAGGGAGAGATTCCCATTTTGTTTCCAGCCCGGCTGGCCTTCAGCACTGCTGCCATGCCGTGCGCCGTCCCTATAGTAACCCCACTTGTTTGTTGATAGCTGTGCTGGTCCCTTTAATCTGCCCTCTGCCTGGAGGCCTCGGAGAGAGCGCAAACAGCAGGAAATGTGCGAGCTGCTAAGCCTTCTGGCATATTTACCTCATAGTCACCCTGCCTAGTCAAAGAGAGGAATGGATCTTTTTTTAAAGGAAATCTTGGAGCCTTCCCAGAGGGACGTATTCTACCACCTGACACGGATGAGGATGACCAGTGCTTACTCCTTTAAGGACTCACTGAGCGGTAAGGAGGCTGGGGGCAGATGGGCCGACATGGGGACATGGGGTCAGTGGCCCAAACGCCTCGCAATTTCTGTGAGGAGAGAAAATTGTAGGGTGAATTTGCAGCTGGGAAATTTGCTGCTGGGAAAATACTGCAGGAGGCTGGGGTGGGTGGGGGAAGACTATGTGCCATGCACCCAAGCAGTTAATGAAACTCATCTGAGATCGGCCCCCTTTTAGAGATGAAACGAGTACCTGATGTAGGACACACCCGGAATACCTGCAATTTCAGGGGCCATGTTGGATACCCAACGGGCAGGACTCGAGTGAAATTTCGGTTTCGGTTCTTTCTGAACTTCTGATCTAATTTCAGTTTCGGGTCTTTTTCACCCATATTACAGTTAAGCTGAAACTTAAGTTACAGTTGAAGTCAATGCCCCAAATCAATGCAAATAAAATCAAAACGCCAGAACCAATTTTTAAAACAGATTTATGGCTTACGGTTTTAAATCAGAAACAGCCATTTTCAGACGATTTTGGTTTTATCCAAAACCGAAATTCCCACCCCTACCTAGCTACTGAATTGGATACCCAAGTACCTGAAAATCGGTATTTACCGTTACCGATTTACCGGTTATACGTTGGTAAACTGGGACAGAAACTCAGAAAAACAGGATGGAAACAACAAGCAAAACAGGACTGGAAGTTGGGATTCCAGGATTAAAATTGGAAATTCGGGATATTGGGTACCTGAATTGCGCAGCATTTAGCTACTGATTTGTACCCAATATTTTCAGGTCGATTTGAGTTCTGGAAATTCAACAGATGATCCCTGTTTTTGTGGGGACTCATTTCAGCTTTGCTCCCTTTGCTTCTGAGTTTGCCTAATTTCTGCCGATATCCCAGCACTTACGGCTTTACCCACTAACTGTATATAGTAATACGCAGCACAAATGCTCCAGTGTTCCCTGGAGCAGAATGAAGACACAACCAGGGCAGCAGAACCGAGCCTGCATGTTCTTCTTCTGAAAACTTTCATTTTGATATCCGTGCTGCCCTTGCCCATCTGCCGTGCGATCCAATCAAAGTGCAGGAACAATTCCCATGTGATGCCTGGAGTTAATTCACAGAACTCAGGATTTGAGTGCACAGAACTAACTGTTTATATGTCATCCGCAGAGAAGGGATGCCATTCTCATGCCTTTTACTCCAGAGTTACAATTCACACCTCCCGACTTACGTGGACAGTCCCTCATTGAGTGCTGAGTCCCACTATCCCTCCTCCATCAGGAGAGAGAAACTTGGGATATGTGAACAAAACGCGGTTCGGATGTTTGGACGTTCGGTCGTTCAGTTTGAAACCCAAGTTCGGGTTCGGTTGTTCAGTTCGGCGCAGTTCTGTTTGGCCGAACTCGGCCGAACATCCGAAAATAGTGCTATCGATACCGATAACGAAATCAATTTTTTTTTCCGGTATTGGTATAATTTAGCTCTTAAACCACCCCCGATCTCCACCCCTGGTGCCAGGAAGTCTGCTCCTCAGCTGCCTCCCCCTTCCAGTCACGTTTTTCCCACCCAAAGTCACGTTTTTCCCACCCCTGAACTCATTTGAACTGTTCGGCCGTTCGAACTTTCGGTTCAGACGTTCGGTTCGGTCGTCCGAACAGGCCGAGTTCGGCCCGAACTCCGAACATCCGAACCGCGTTCGCACATCCCTAAGAGAGAGAAAAAGGTTGGAATTCAAGCTTCAGGTCCCTCTTTCCCGTTGACCTGCCAGGAAAAAAACTTGAGAGGTCGATGCGGAGATGATGGAATGAGAAGAAACTCAGTGGAATAATCAGAAAAGATGGCGGTGACTGACACTGGGTAAAAACAAACTAGCTCACAATGACGTGAGTGTTCGCTGCCCATTTATTAGGTATCTGCCAGATGCCACGTGGCGTCGCGGCCACCACCCACCGACCACTCACGGCATAGTCCAGAGACATCGCAGGGCCACTATGAGGGCGAATCGAGGCTTGTGTCCACCGACGTGTCCACCTCCTGTCCATGAGGTTGCGCGCAGCCTTGCGTGCGTACAGCACCATAGAGTTGCAGGTGAAAGCCTAGAGCGTCTGAGGAGTGACTGCTTCTTGGTGGTGGAAAAGGGTTGGTTGGGTGGAGCATGGTGGGGAAGAACACCAGCCTGCCTATGAGGCTCGTTGTGGTAAAAGCTGTGAGTGGGGGCGGCGTGGAGGCTGAACAGGCTGAACACAGACTCCAGCGAGCTATTGCCTTACCCAACACCACCCAGTGATCTGTCATGGCAGTGCCACTGCCCTCCTATAGCACCGCAGCCTCTCTGCACCCAGCGGAAGAGCGGTTGGAACAGAGAGTTTAGAGGCGGAGGGGAGTGAGGGGTACAACAGCACCAGGTCCCACCTCCCAAAACGGTACGCTAGCATCGGTGCCAATAAAGTACTGGTCTCTTCAGGAACTGGCTTGGCCAGCCAGTAGGTGATGGGAATTCAGCCCCACCCCCCACAAGCTACCAGGATGTAGCAGGCCCACAATTTCTCTCAATAGGCCTGCTCAGTTCTCGTAGGGAGCCTGATGCATCCAATGGTGCCGGGGAGGAGTGAAGTGTAGAGGCGACTCAAATTCAGAGGGGATGCCCCTCCCTCCTGCCCCAGACACTCCAAGACCTCGCTCTCGCCCATCCCCATTTAGAAAGGCTCACCCTGGCTTGCTGCCTTTTTATGTGGCTGGAGGGAGGCTGTATGAGTTGGAGGGGTCGGATATCAGCGCTCCCTCTCTGTGAACCGTGTGTTCTGGGGAGGCAGAGGCTTGGGGGGGGGGCGCATGTCCCCAAATCGCCAGGTTGTGGGCTGGCACGTCCCCCCACTACTGCTGTGCGATTGCCAGGGGCTAAGTTCCCTGAAGCTGGCGGCCAGTCTCAACGAAGGCCTTGTAGGGTGATGATGCAGCTCTTCACCTCGGGGGAATGCAGACAGAATTACTCTGTGGCAGGGCAGCCACACTGCTCTCCAGCCGCCCAGGGGTACAGATGCAGAACTAGGCTTTTGTTGCCGTGTGATTGTTGGTTTTACAGCCCCAGCAGGAGACAATAAAGGGGATTAGTGCCCTGGCTACACTGCCCTGCAGAGAGGTGAAAGACTAGCTAGGTAACGCGCTAGCTGCAGAATGCAGGAGTCTCTGTGTGTGTGTGTGTGTGTGTGTGTGTGTGGAGAGAGAGAGTGTGTGTGTGTGTGTGGAGAGGAGAGTGTGTGTGTGTGTGTGTGTGTGTGTGTGTG
>QEPC01011341.1:2418003-2474643 GCA_003113815.1 Sphenodon punctatus
GTGTTTGTAGGAGTAGGCCTGTGTTATTAGATAATCCATTTAGTTCATAGCATTTAGAATAGTTAATAGCAGTTAGATTTAGTGTAGATAGATATATATAATATTAGATAAAAAAAATAATTTAAAAAACCCCATATAAAACCAAAAAACCCAAATAAAAACAAAAGAAAACCATATAAAACCCAATAAAAAACCAAAAAAACATATAAAAAATAAAAAACCCACCCATAACATTTCCCAAACACAGCCGAAGGGAACGGCCGAACCGAACGGCGAACGGGCGAACCGAACGGGCGAACCGAACGGTCGAACCCGAACCTGGCAAACTAACTGAAGTGCCGAACCGAACGGACGAACCGAATGCAGCCGAACCGAACGGACGAACTGAACGGATGAAACGAATGCAGCCGAACCGAACGGACGAACCCGAACCGCGATCTGTTCGCCCATCCCTAGCCGCAGCTGTAGATGTGAGGGGCTGCCATGGAAACCAAGTGACCACAGCTGCCTGGAACAAAGCAGTTTACCAGGAGAACTTTTTACACAAACATTCTGGGAGAAGTTCTACGCAGAAGTTCCAAGATCGGGATGTTTAAGATCTGGGTGAGTGATTTAGACACACAGAAAGTTCAGGATGTAACAGCAAACATCCAGGAGAATGTGTGTGTAAAAACACCCATTGTCACCAGGATTCTGGGATGCCCCTATCTCTGACTGTCCCTCAGAGTGCCACTAGGCCAGCCGCGACCTGCTTTCCCCACTCGTGCCCGCTGGATGCCACTGAATGTGCCAGCAGCCAAAGGGTCGGTCCTTGGTCGCCCGTGCCTTAGCAGCTCCTGGTGCCGGTGTAAGTTTAAAAGGTGGGTCAGACTCATCTTGATGTAAATCGGGAGGCCCCCAGTCAGCCCCAGCGGCAGCGATCATGCAGAGAGATTGTATTGAAGGTATTAAAGTGAGGTTGAGGTTTCAGAGGGTTTCAGAGAAGGCACAAACAAAGCACACTTCATGCATGCAGTCTAGTTCCACTGGTCAGTCCCCCGACTAGAACCTCACCTAGTCCTTGTCTTTGCTAGAAAGCAACAACATCCGTCTCTCTCCAGAGAAGCGGGCACCGAGCTTGTCACGCTGCGTGTGTGTCTCCATAGAATAGCATTGGGAGGGTCTCCCATGAGCTTGCTCAGAGTCCCTTCATTAAATGTCCCCGGTCGCATTCCAGATGGTGTCTTTAGAGCAGGTAGCACCTGTAGCTGTGCAGACCCCTCGTCCTGTCCCAAAGGACTGCCTCGCACCTGGCAATTGCTGCGCATTGCGCGCATCTGCTGGGGACCATGGGCCCTTGGCATTCCCCTTCTCAGGCAGCATAGTCCACTCATTCCAGCTGAATCAGTTGGTAACCGGCTCATACACAGTCAATACTTTTATATTCAGTCGCCCTTCTGTACAATTAATGTTTCTGTACGTACTTCACATCATGGGTTACCTGGACATGGTAATATTACCACTGAGGTCAAAGGTTTTCCAATTGTGTACATTGCCGGCCCTGGCCCCCATGATAGAAGTTTACAAAATCATGAGCGTTGTAGAACAAGTAAATATGGAGCTATTTACCCTCTTGACTAATACTAGAACTAGGGGACTTGCCATGAAATAAACTAGGAGCAGATTTAAAACCAACAAAAGGAAGTACTTTTTCACTCAGTGTTCAGTTAACTTGTGGAACTTGTTGCCAGAGGATGTCATCAAAGTGAGCAGCCCAGCTGCGTTGAAACAAGAACTGTATATGTTCTTGGAGGACAGGTTCATGAATGGCTATTAGGGGCTCAGGGGTGTCAACCTCTGTCTCTCAGGAGCTGGGAGTGGATCACTCCATTATGACTTGAGGAATACTCAAGCAATCGAAAATGGCCACTGTCAGAGACAGGATGCTAGGCTGGATGGACCAACTGAGAAACAAAATGTTGGTTGAGACATTACTGAATACCAAGAGGTTCTCGATTCGACCGAGATGGTATCAGGAACTTGGATTTCGATGAGATTTCCCATTTTGGTGAAATGTTGTTTTAGCCCCACCAAACCAAATCAAGTCCTTCCTTCCTTCCTTCCACATATATAATGATGGGATTCATGAATCTGGGCAGGACAAACAGCCAGCATTAAAGTTAATGGGAGTTTTGCCATTGACTTTGGCGGAGGATTGAGCCTCGAATTAATACTTAATAAATGACTGGAGAACAAATTACAGCCTCCCAAATCGCTGAACAGAATCCCTTGTGCGCTTTGCAAATGTGCGCAGAAATTCAAATTCACCACTTTCAGACATGCTCCCCCGCGCGCGCGACTTTGCCGGCAGGGATGCAGAGCAGGAAATCGAGCTCTGCATCCTTGCGCGTCTCTGCCGGCAAAGCCACGTGCGAGGGGAGGCTTTCAGACCGGCCGATCCTTGTGCATATTCTGGCTGCGCATTCCCCCCAGCAGTCAGAATACGCGCACAGGGGGGAGAGCATGTCTGAAAGTGGTCTTTGTCTCTGCTCTCCTCCTTCCCACCTAAAGCAGCCCAGCAGAGAGCCTGGCCCTCTCCGTTTGCTGACAGAGGGTTCAGGCACTGGGCCATGGTGCTTGTCTGCTTCAACTTCCTGTGTGACTCTTTCTAAGCACGAGCACAGCTGATGATTGCCGAAGGCTGGGCCTGGCTCCCAGGCTGTCTCTGCAATGCAAACAGCTGGCTAAGGAGCCATCGCACGGCCTCGGACATTTTGAGGTGGGTGGGACACGCTCCCATCCAACCACTCCTTTTTCTTGGTTTGTTTAGCTCCGTACGAGACCCTTGCTGGTTGCCACCCAGGTGGAGGGGTTACAATAATACCGCCTGCAGCACCGCAGACTTGGTGGCTGCGGCCTGCGGAAACACTGCCTCGGAGAAAGGATGCTCTTAAAAGCCAACAGAGCCATTAGTTCTGATGAGGCGCAGCCAAACTTTATGGCATTGTTGAACGGGCCAGGCTGGGTCACATTGCAAGTGGCTCCCCAGGGGCAGGGTGGGCTCAGTTCTCAGCACATCTCTGAAGCCTCTCTGAGAACTGTGGGCCGCCGGCATGCTGGACACGTCCTGAGGAAAGATGGATAGATCCATACATTGTTAGGAGCCTGGAGCCATGCCCAGGAGGACATTGAAACCAGATGTTGTGAGGATTGCAATCTGGGGGAGAAGCAGCGCACACGCACTGCCAGGCCTTGACATCCGTTTCCTCCTCACCTTCAAGGGCCTTAGCAGTTTGGCTCTTGGCCTGCTCCAGAGTCCGCAAGGCCTCACTTGCTTGCGCGCTCTGTGACGCTCTCTCAACCTGGTTCCTGCTGGCACAGCCGAACAGAGAAGTTCCCTTATGTCTCACTCCAGGGGCCTAGCTACGTTGGAATGGGCTCTGGGGCAGGAGATGGAACGGGCCGCTGCCGGCTATCCTTATTAGAGCGACGCCCGTGCCTCATCCATATACTGGGCCACGTTCTCTGCTCTACCCATTTTCAGAGAACCGCTTCTGGATCCCTGTTCTCTGCCCTCAGCCTAGATGATGACGGTGATTTATTTATTTATTTATTTATATAGCACCAGCAATGTACCTGGCACTGTACAATCAGTAGTTATAGACAGGTCCCTACCCCCAAGGGGCTTACAATCTAAGGGACAAGGGAGGGGGGTACGAGGGAGAGGGGAACATCAGGAGAGACACGAGTACATTCATGAGGTTGAGAAGTTGCAGGTGCACAATGTGCTTCACTTACTTACAGGGAACTCGATTCTGAGTGAGGGGGAAAGGATGTAGTTTCACTCATGATGAGCCAGGGAAGGCCTGACAGAGGAGGTGGGTCTTCAGGAGGGATTTGAAAGTTAGGAGAGAGGGAGCGGAGCGAACGTATCGAGGGAGGGAGTTCCAGGTCTGAGGGGCAGCAAGGGAGAAGAGGCGAAGACGTAGATGATACTAGAGAATCCTTGGGGTTAATGTAATTTGTCCCAACAGTCTCTCGAGGCCCTAGGTAGGGATGGGCGAACAGAAAGCGGTTTGGATGTTCGGTCGTTCGTTTCGAAACCCAAGTTTGAGTTCGATGGTTCGGTTCAGCCGAGTTTGGTTTGGCCGAACTTGGCCGAACAGTCAAAAATAGCAAAAACGAAACAAAACCGAAACAAAATCGAAACCGAAACCGAATCCTGGTTTTCGACCCTGGAAAGACGTTTTTCCTGCCCCCGAACTCATCTGAACTCATCAGAACATGACCGCATTGTTCAGTCGTTCGAGAGTTTGGTTCGGATGTTCGGTTCAGATGCCTGAACAGACCGAGTTCGGTCCAAACTCCAAACATCCGAACCGCGTTCGCCCATCCCTAGCCCTAGGCACCAAAAGTGAACATTTCTGGACATCATTGTGCTTTGTTTATTCCTCTCTCTACTAGGATTTCCACCTCTATGGGTTTCACCAGGCTCCAGAGAAAATGCTGATTCTTCCAGGTCAGCCTGGGGGGCTCCTGGTAACAGAGAGAGATCAGGACTTCCAGAGACGGCCATGTCAAAAAGGAGGTGGGACCACTGGGACTTCCCAGATTCCTTTCTGTCATTGGTCCTGCCCCTATGGAGTGTCATGACATCATGGTGCTCTGTCATGATGCCCCGGCGAGCTATCGGTTTGTCTCTAATCTTCCCTTTTTAGGGAAGGTCATTGAATGGGTGGTGGCCCATCAGTTATGGACGCATCTTGACCGCATTGGTTTTCTGGATCCCTCGCAGTCAGACTTATGTCCGGGTTATGGGACTGAGAGTGCACTTGTAGCCTTTGTTGACTACCTGAGAGTAGAACTGGATAAGGGTCATTCCACCCTGTTGGTTCTACTCGACCTCTCAGCAGCATTTGGCTTGGGTGGGCGGAACGGCTTTGCAGTGGTTCTGTTTCTTCCTGGCCGATCGATCTCAGTAGGTAGTCCTGGGGGAATATAATTCTTCCCCCAGGGGTCTCCCGTGTGGGGTTCCGCAGGTTTCCATTCTGTCTCCCCTCTTGTTCAATGTGTATATGCAGCCGCTGGGAGAAGTTGTGCGTCGGTGGTGGGTATGTTGTCATCAATACGCTGATGATACTCAGCTGTACCTCTCCTTTTCATCTGACCCAGGCCCGACGGTCTCGGTGCTCTCCCAGTGCTTGGCGGCTGTGGGGGACTGGATGAGGACCAGCCGATTGAAACGGAATCCTGACAAGACAGAGGTGATGTTCGTTGGTGGGATCGGTGATCTGGGTGAGGGGGGAGCTCCCATCATTGATAGGGTCCGCCCAGAGTTGTCATCTTACATTCGGAGTCTAGGAGTGCTCCTGGATCCACAACTATGCATGGATGTCCAGGTGTCGGCTGTGGCCAGGAATGTATTATCCGTGCATTTGTCACCTCGCGGCTGGTTTAATGTAGTGCCCTCTACGTGGGGCTGCCCATGGTGACGGTTCGGAAGCTGCAGCTGGTGGAGAATGCTGGGGGACAGGTCTCAGGGAGCACATTACGCCGGTGCTCCAGGCTCTGCACTGGCTGCCTATTGTCTTTCGGGCCTCATTCAAGGTGCTGGTCCTATAACCTATAAAACCCTACATGGCCCTGGGCCCCATCTATCTGAGAGACCGGACCGCCTCACTTCCCGCGACCTGGAGTGGTCCTTGCGGTTGTCGGAGGGTGCCTTTCTGGAGGTTCCCCGCTATAGATAAGTCCTCCTCTGCCAAAATGGAAGCGGGGGGAGGTTGCCGTGCCCCCTCTTCATGAAATGGATGCAGAGGGGAAGAGGGGGCTGCAGGGGTTTGGGAAACCCCGCATGTTCGGCCTGGGAACATTATGATAGGTTGCCCAGGCATCATGTGCTCCATTTGCCGGCACATGATTGGTCGGCGTGGGGGCAGCCCCTCCCCTTTACTAGGAGGGGGAGGAGGAGTCTTGCCGCCCGTGTGAGCATAGATAGGTCTTGCATCGCCTCCAGAAGATGCTCACGATTGGGCTCTGGCAAATTTCCCGTGGAAGGGAGTTCCAAAACTGTGGAGCAGCCACCGAAAATGGGATCCAGATGGCACGTGCTCTTTACTGAACCCCAAGGGAAAAGAAAGCCAGTCTTGGGGTCAGGAGGACTCTGCAGGGACCTTTGTTACAGGAGATGTATAATAAGGATAATTTAAAGAGAAAGACTAGAAGCAGAGGGGTCTGACTCCCTTTCCCAGCCCCGGAGTGTAAATAGCATTAAGTGATGTGGAGCGAGTGGGCGGCAGCTTCCTCCTTCCAACGCTGGGTTTCATTGCTCCAAAGCACAGAGCTCGCTCTGCAGAATTTGCTGAACTCAGGGGGCTGGGCTGGCTCCGCATTCCTGGACGATGAGTGAGGGGTTACAGCGTTGACTTGGAACACTGTTCTCTGTGTCTGAATCCACTGGGTGTTAAATTCTTCCAGATTATTCCCCCCCCTCGCCCGGCTCTGGGCTGTAGCTAGCAAGCAAGCAAGCAAGAAAGGCCAGCTATTCCTGCAGAAGAGGGAGGGAGGTTGTTGTAGAGAGAGACCAGACCAGACCGTTTCTGGCTGCAGCCCTGCTGGGTCTTTGCACAGAGCACGCTCAAGAAGAGACTTGTTTGATTATGGGATGTTCACAGGCTTCACTGACCACTGTGTTTAGAAGGACTGTAGGAAGGCACATGGCCAAAGAATTTGGATGAGTCTCCAGAGAGAAAGCACGATTGCAGGCTTTGCTGGAGCTGAAAACCTTCTAAGATGATTTATTGATTTATTTAACTCTCTCACCCGTCCCATGTGCTCAGGGTTGGTTAGTACATACTAGAACACATGCGCACACACAGATGCTAAAATGATTAAAAAACCCGCCCAAGACCCTATCCCTGTCTGCTAAATGGTTGGACAAACAAGACAGTCTTACATTGTCCGTGGAAAATGCTCAGGTGAATCTCCAAGGGTCAGAGAAGAGAATTCCAGGCCGCCTCCTCTGTGCACTGCTGCTGTTGAGCGAGTGGGTTTCTTATTCCTGGGTATGATTTGTATTGTGAGGTGGCGCCAGGTACCTGTATAACATTGGGGAGGGGCGGGAAAAGGAGATCCACTTTGCTCCACCCCTTCCTGGTGTGACCATCCCCTTTTTTGAGTGTCATGACATCACGACGATGCTTGGAAGGGGCAGGGTCACACAGGAACCAGGGGGATGCAACCGTCCCCCCTTGCTTTCCCTTCCTGGCGTTCATGACTCCAATTGATAACTCCATGAATCTCTGTGTGCTCTGATGGAGGATTCCTGCATTTTTGCACTCCTCAGGCTTTTCACTAGATTACATAGTAATCTACAAACTAGCTTTCCTTCAAGGAGTTTCGGAAAGTTGCTGCCACCTACAGGCTAATGTTATAAGCAAATTCATGCCAGCTGAACTGGGCCATTCCGATGGCTCAGCTGAAGAGACTTACTAAGTCAGGGTCTTACTGGCCAAATCGCTGAAGCTCAGTTGGACTACAGCCACCAAGCTGGGAGCTGGATCCCTCTGCTCCGAAGTTCATGATCTTGGTTGGCACCAGCCAGACTAGAACCTGGCTCTGTGGAGCCCAAGGTGGGAGCTTTGCCCTCACTGCCATCCGAGAATGGAGGGTGGGCCTGGTCCAGCAAGTAGGACGGCCGCCATTTTGTTGTGGAGGGTGGCCATTTTGTGCATACACCAAGAGCACCAGGATGTCATCCAAGCAGCGCCATGGCTACCTTCTTGTTAAGACTGGACTTTGGGGTGGTTCCTGCCTTAGTCCCCAGCTCCTGAGACCCGCCCTGACCCTCCTCTCCACCAGATTAACTACCTGGTTCCTGACACATCTCCAGCCTCCTGGTTCTCAGCATCTGGCTTCTGCTTTGGACTTGTTTCTCCATCTTCTAACCCATCCTGACTCTGATCCCAGCATCACCTCCCCTAGCACCTGGCCGGACCCTCTCATCATGGGAACGACCGGGTCTCATGACACATGGGATCCAGCGAGAGTGTGTGTGTGAGAGAGGGAGACACAGTGGTTTGAATGATATCTTTTATCAGACCATTGGACCCACATGGGATCTGACAGGACACGGATTCATCTCCTGCATGTGATCGCTGTATAAACTGACTGACGTTTTCACGGCCTGTGATGTTTCCATGCACTGCCCCTGGCCCTTCTGCCTTTTTTGACAACCCCCTTAGCTACTCGCTTTAGAAGGCTACAGGGGGCACAGTTTCATTGTGCCGCCCCCACCTTTTCCTTCCTGTTTCCCAGAGGTAAATTTCTGAGGGGCTGGTCCTCTCTCCACATTGTGATCTACTGGAGACTACCTTGTGATCCACCACTGGATTGTGATATCCCTCTTGGCCATCCCTGAATTAAAGTATTAGTTTGAGTTAGCAGCCCTCAAGAACCTTAGTGAAGTCCGAATTTGTTCACTTTCACCCGCTTTGGCGAGTGTGTGTGTATTTAGTTTGCAAGGTTTGAGATGTGAAGTCAGGCGATCAGAGTGAGAGGAATTGGACATCCTTGTTGCCACAGGAGGTGATCATGGGCAGTGACCTCGCTGGGTTTAAAAAACGGTTTCGATAAGTTCTTGGAGGATAGGTCCGTTAATAGCTATTAGTCAAGTAGTTTTGGGGAAATTAACCTCTAACTGT
Source organism: Sphenodon punctatus (assembly GCA_003113815.1). Taxonomy (NCBI): domain Eukaryota; kingdom Metazoa; phylum Chordata; class Lepidosauria; order Sphenodontia; family Sphenodontidae; genus Sphenodon; species Sphenodon punctatus. The sequence goes on from QEPC01011341.1 coordinate 2,426,685, forward strand.
TGAGAGCTGGGAGTGAACAAAAGGGAATGGATCGCCCCATTGGGACCTGTTGGGGACTTCTTCAAAGCGACGGAGAATGGCCGCTGTTGGGACATGGGCTGGATGGACCATTGGTCTGACCGAGAAAGGCTTTATGTTTCAACTGGTTCCTCTGTTCTTTGGAAGCTGCAGAGCATCGTTCTATACACCGTGCTGATTGCTCCTCCCTCTCTGTAGGGAGGTGGGAGGGGAGATCCAGACAGGTCACTCTGCATTGTCTAACTTCATTGGCAGTTTTGTTAATTACCTGATTCACTGGAAGAACAAATTCGCAAATGACAGAAATCAAAATTTCACTCAAACGTCACATGCCAAGTTCATTAAGGTGGACAGAGTCAGGGGGTGAATTTTCAACGTCTGATGAATTCAGACTTCACAATGAGTGTTTGACGCGGAGGAGTTCCTCCCCTCTCTGGTAAGTGTTGGTCCAGATATTCCCAGACTGGGTTCAAACTATTGGCTAGCCAAGTATAGCTTTGGTTCTTAGCGGGGTTAAAGTAATAGTCAATCGAGGTGGCCTTGTCTGTCCCCCTTCTGCCCCTAAAATTCATGCTAAAACGTATCAAAACCAGACTCCTGGGGCTGGAAGGACTGATCTGCGGAACAGCTGTTAAAACACAATAATCGAGCGCATGGAGTCCATTTCTTCCTCTCTCATTTTACACACTTGCCTCCCATTTTTGGCGGAGCCAATGCTTGCACTTTAAAAATGTTTTCCGTAGAGTGCTGTTCCGATTTGGGCTCTGCAAGCCAGGTGGTCATGGGAAGGTTTTCTTGTCTAATCTCCTCCCTAGGGGTCACTCCCTGGGCTCCTGCCATTGACCGTTATCGTAAGGCTGACATAACACCCTCCCCCCAATTTATCCTGTTGCACTGAAGCAAGGAAAAGAGGTGAAGACCAATGGATTGATGTGTATGGGAAGAATAGGAATCCAGGGCAGCTAAAGCCACTTCAGAGAAGTGAAATAATGTAAGGATCCATCTGGAGAAAGGGAGATGACTGCCTCAGCCCAAAGGTAGCACGCTGCCACGAAACACGGGAAACGCAGACAGCAAGAGGCTGGTCCTTAAGCTATATTCGGAGTCCTACACATGTCTGGCCAGGCATGGAGCTACAGCATGGGGTTCCGCTCAACAGATGGACAGCGGCTCCACTTCTGGCCGGTGCCCCGGGTTTGGATGGCCCACTCCGTGCGGCGCACTCCAGGATGATCCAGAGCACTTCTGTCCGTGCTGCCCCAGAGCAGGCATAACCTGTATCGTTAGAAAGGGTCAATAACCGTTCCCTATTGATTCGTTCCACACCACTCATGATTTTAAAAACTTCTATCCTGTCTCGTCTCAGTCGTCTCTTCTCTAAGCTGATGAGCCCCAACCTATCCAGCCTCTCTTTCTAATGAAGCCGTTCCAGACCCTTTATTCAGTTTTGTTGCCCTTCTCTGCACCTTTTCCAGTTCTATTAACTCTTTTTGAGATGGGGCGACCAGAAGTGCACACAATATTTAATGTGTGCTTGCAGCATAGACTGACATAATGGCATTGTGATAAAACAGTCCCATGGTTTGTAGTCATTCTCTTTGGGTAGTCACTAAAGATACCGGGTTGATGAGAAACAAATGCTCGTCGTGCTTAGGGAAGGCTCATCAAAAGAAAATGCTATTTGTTTTCCTTCTTTGTGGGGACTGGGGAAATGTGCTTTTGATTTATTCTGGAGCCGAGCTCACCGATGGGATTTGCCATGAACATGCATTGTGGATAGGTCCTAGTCCTTACGTTCAGACACAGCAGGATTTGGAGAAGGCCTGACTGGAATTTTGATACAAGTTCTTCTCTGTATTAGGCATAGGAGACAAGATCCATTGTCACAAGTTTCCTCTCACATGCGTGCACAAGCTCGGGTCATTTACACAATGCTTTTAAAGAGTGGGGGCTGGCACAAATCCAGCCCTATACTCTATAGTATGAAATCCTTCTACTTACCAGCATTTCTTGATATACAGTGTCCCCTACCACACGCTGTAAAAGGTTTGCAAAGAACTGACTCTATCAAGTAGCAATAGTGGGCGTTGTTTTCGGACAAGACACTCCCCACTATACATGTTCCAGGACACCCATAGGGTAATGCTGGAGCCCTGCAACATGTATAGTGTGTGGGTGGTGGGTGGAGAGTGTCTTGTCTGAAAAGTCCCAGAGTTTTGTGTGATTTCCTTACCCTGGAGCAAGTGTCAAACCCCAACACATCATTTCCTGTCCATCACTTCCTGACTCCAAGTAACCATAGAGCTGAGACCAGAGACCCAAGAGAAGGAACTCCCTCCTCTACTCCATGCAATCAAGTAGTTACGAACCTTCTGAACAAGTTTCCACACTGTGTACAAATCCAAATTTGAATATTCATGAAAGGCATTATCGACTCAAGATTTCATAGAAACCTACAACTAGAAGGGATCCCCAAGGATCTTTGAGTTCAGGTCCTAGATTGGTGCATGAGCCATGAATATGAAAAGTGCTCTTGTTCCAGTCCATTTCAACCAGCCAAATGGAGTTTCCATCTCCTGACTCTGTGAACTAAGAGTGGTTCAAAACAGCCATTCCAAAATCGGAATGTCTGTCGGTATTCTGACTGGAAACCCAATCGGCAATTTGCGCATGTGCCAAATGGTCACCATTGCACAACAAAATGGCAGCTGCTGTATTTCAGTATGGCTGCCATTTTGTCCGATTGGAATTCTGTCTGGTCTGAATTCTGATCAGACCAATGGAACCACCCAGTTCCACTGGAAATGGAAATGGGGGGCAGAATTTCAGCTTCCCCCCTACTGTGAGCCTAACCTGTGAAGTGGGCATTGGGTTTGGGGGAGCCATTCGCGGAGAATTTCCTGCCTCTTTTTTATGTAGAAATCCTCGACCTGAGCTTGGCAGTCCCCAAGTTTCTCTGCTGTGGGAATGGAGCGAACTTTTGACTTCTTCTGACTAATTCTTCAAACTGTTATCCCTCCCAGCCAGAACTGTCAGCCTGCCTTGTCTTTCCCTTCATTGACGTGATCTCATCTGATCTTCCCAAAGCTGGAAGCCATGGTGCTCTAATTGTAGCAGTTTCTAAACACCAGGGGTGGGGGTAGCCATTTTGCCCGGCTGCTAATGGGCAATTACAGAATCATTCACAGAAGCTAATGGTATAGGGATGACAGCGGGGAGGTGACTCTTCCTCCTAACCCCTAGCAGAGCTCTTGGGAGGTTTGCCCCCAAAGTCCACCCATACAAGAAGACCCAGGGGACACAAGAACTTTTGTGAGGAGAGGGTTTTGTTTTTAAACCATTTAAGGAGTCAATTACTAATGTTTTAAAGAGACAAGAATTTTAGGGAGAAGGGGGAAAGTTGGGAGATGAGGAGTTATTCTTCTGCAATTTTGTGCAACCATCTGAGGAGCTGGACTGGAGTGGACAAGGGGACCAGGAATCCCTCATGGCAATGTCCACGATGGCTGGACCCTGTGGGTAATATTTTATTCTTTGTATGGGTTCTGCTGCCAAGTTTCCTGGTTATGGGCTCTGATGATGCCAGTCCATGATAGTTGGCCCAGCCTCCACAAATATTCCAGCCAAAACACCCAGGGATACTCTGTGTGGTGGAATTTATACTGAGGTGCCATGAAAAAGCAGGATCCCTTGAGGGTTCCAGAAGGCAACGAGGAACAAGAAAAGGGGTGCTTTCTTAACATGCACCATTTGGCGCAGCGGGGAAGTCCGGGACTCAAATGACACACAGCTTCCATCTTGTGAGAAGGGCAGAAGTGTGGATCTTTGCTGGCAGGGTAGTGAAAATGTTCTCTGCCGGACGCGCATGTTTGCTGGCAAAGATCCGCACTCCTGCCCGTCTCACGAAATGGAAGCTGTGCGTCATTTGAGTCCCGGAATTCCTCGCAGTGCCAAAGGGTGCGTATTAATAAACATCAGAAAGCGGTCCGTGTTGGAAGCAAAGATTCCAGGAAAACCTAACACAAGAATGTGCCTTCTCTCGGGGTGTCGTCCTGGCCTGTTGTGGCCGGTAGGAGACCGGGAAACAAGCTGGCTAATGTGGATGAACCCGGAAAGCCTCAGTCCTGCAAAGTCTATAACTTGAGGTGAGCCCTATTGACACATGGAGCCAAAGTTACACATGAGGCAGAGGAGAGCAGCCATGCTGAGCACTGAAGATGCTCCTCTTTGGCTATGGTTAGTCCCAGAGACAGCAAGTTGTTTTACTCCAGACAATGAGGTTTCTGTGGCAATTCAGAGCCACCTGCAAAGTTCAGCCTGTCCTTTGGCCATGAGTCCCACAGGCAGTTGCATTACTAGCCGCATCTAAATTTTAGCCTGTTTTTAGAAGTGCCACCAGGATCACGGATTTAAATCATCTGCCATTAGAAAAGTAGCACGGGTGGCGTTTAGACACGCCGCCAGCATTTAAAACCAGAGCTCGCACATTCTTTATAAACGGCATTGGCAAAACCTCGATATCGAGGTTTTACCAATGCGGTTTCAACGAGAGCCTCTTGTAGAACCAGCTGACAAACACCAGAGGAATTTCATACAAAATCCAAATTTCCAAAGGCATCTCCAATTTTCATTTAAGCCTAAATCGCTTTTGAATATATTTTTTCTTTGTTTGTGAAGAACTGGCTTTTCTGTAAGAAAATGCCATTTTTGGATGACAACAGAACTAAAAAATAAAAAAATGTAAATGTCTTTACGGAGTCTGATTGAAAATACTACGGGAAAGTTTGCAAAATCGGCCGCAGGAAATGTTCGTTAGCAGTGTCAACACAAACAGTTTTGTTTTTCGAAAATTTGCTTGCATGCAAAATAAATAATTAAAATTAATTTTTTTTTGTAAAAAAACCAACTTTCCAATGGAGAAATAGTTTATGCAAAAAAAATAATAATGGTGCCCTGTCTCTACTGCCCTCAGTAACTTAGTGCCTTTTACCAGCTAGTTCAAGGCTGCCCAGCTGGGGACCTACAGGCTGGCCATTGCTGGCCATATGGTTCCATCTGACCCTTGGCCTTCAAATCTGATTTTATTCAATATCGGTATTCTTAAAAATAAAATGTACATTTCCGGACTCATTTCCTGCATTAACAGCTCCAAACGTGGCATGCTTCATTCGTACAGTTTGTGTTAGAGATGAAACTGGGACCTTGTATGGGTGCCCGTGGGTAATGCCTGCATTTTTGAGAACAATCTCAGGTATTCAACAGGCTACATAGTCATTGGTTGGTTACCTGGACACCCCCAAAATTGGTAATTTCCAGTACCGATTTTTTAATTTTCCGGTTACCAATTGGTAAATTGAAATTAAAAACTGAAAAATTGGCACTGGAAGTCAATATTACGAGATATCGAGTACTTGAACTGGGCTGCTATCAGGTAGTGAATGGTACCTGATATTTTCAAGTTGATTTGAGTACCAGAAATCTGATGGGTATACCCATCGTTTCAGCTCTAGTTTGTATGGTTAAGTCTGAAGAGGGCTTTACTACCCCTGTGCTATTGATATAAAGCACACTGACTGCATGGTGAAAGATTTTTGTGCACTCTGGCCCACCAAAGGTGCTGCAGAGACATTGTGTAGGGAGGATATTGTCCTGTGAAGACCAGAGACTTGCCTTGAGGTGATCCGGTCAATGGCTGTGAGGTGATCCAGTCTACAACCCACCAGTGAATTGCCATGAGGCGATCTGACCCATGACTGTGAAGTGATACAGCCTATGGATCACCAGAGAATTTCTGTAGGGTGATATGGTCCATGGTTGTGAAGTGATCTGGCCTACAACCCGCCAGAGAACTGCTGTGAGGCGATCAGGTCCATGGTTGTGAAGTGATCTGGCCTACAACCTGCCAGAGAATTGTCGTGAGGTGATCAGGTCCATGTTTGTGAAGTGATCTGGCCTACAACCCACCAGAGAACTGTCTTGAGGCGATCAGGTCCATAGTTGTGAAGTGATCTGGCCTACAACCTGCCAGAGAATTGTCGTGAGGCAATCTGGCCCAAGGGGGCCAAGAATGTGGACCGCTGTGAGCTAGTTCATTCCCCCGGTAGCTTACAGAACACACAGGGTTAACTGAAGCTAGGTTTCATGGAACATTTCTCCTCAAAGTTTGAAACCTGGGATTTATTAATGGTAATAATCAAGCTGGGAATTAGGACAACAAGCCAGTTCCAGCCAGTGTGATGGCTTTCTCCGAGCTCAGAGTCTTCAAACTGAGCCCTGATGTGAAGCGGCAATGCCAGAATTCCCAACCAGGGCCCCAGGGAAATGTAGGACGGACAGGCTGATCTGTCTGGACCGTCCTGCCAGCCTAGCATGTAATTTTTAATGCCTTGTTATGTTTCCCCTGCTCGTCCCCCAGGCTCACAAAGCACCCATTGTTCAGCCTGCAGAAGCACTTCCTCTCTCAGATTGATTGGAAATCGTGCAGTCGCTTATTTTTCATGGCCTCGATGCCTGATGAACAGGGCACCGAGAGCCTCCACCGTGCAGTGGAATATCCCTCAGGGGACGGATAGGCAAGCTGCAGTTGAGCAAGGGTGCATTGCTAGGAAAAGTGAAAAGCTGGTGGGGGGGGCACATTTCTGAGATTTGGGGACTCTTGGAGAGGAACAAAATATCCTCTCTATTATTATTATTATTATTATTATCAAACATTTATATAGCGCCAGCAGTGTACCTGGCACTTTACAAAGTAATAAAATAGACACGGTCCCTGTCCCTAGGGCTTACAATCTGAGAGACAGGAGCTGGGGGAGAGACTTAGGAAGGGGAACAGAGGGAGAGACAAGGGGTCTAACATTCATGAAGATGCGAGGTCTCAAGTGCACATACTTGGCTTGATCTCTACTCCTTCTCACTCCTCCCCCTAGCTCATTTACATCCACCTCACCTCCCCCCCCTCCCCCCAAAAGCAAACCATACTTGCTTCATCCATCCTGAGAGGAGGTGTAGGAGAACTTCAACAGTTGGGGCTAGATTCAAGCTGGCCCCGGGCTGCATAGGACAGTTGTGAGCATGATCAAGCTCCAGTCTGTGCTTGCTCATAGCACCTTCGAGCACAGTGCTGTGCTGTGGTTAGAAATTGCTCAGTCCTCTCTGCACGCCCACAACCATCACAGTAGTCTGTGCTGGGGAGCTGTGAGCAGGCTCAGAACACATCTTGCTGGCAGGTGCAAAGGCTACACCCGCTCACAACTGCCAAGCACAGGCTGTTCTGTAGAGCACAGAGAAGGGCTAAAGATTGCTGTCCTCTCTGCACTCCCCCAACAAGCACTGTAGCTGGAGAGTTGTGAGCAGGCTAAGAAGAGAACTTGTTGGCAGCTGCAAGGGCTGGCCCTGCTCACCATTCCCAAGCACAGGTTGCTGAGGATAGAGCACAGAGAAGGTCCAAAGATTGCCCAGTCCTCTCTGCACTCCCCCAGCAATCACTGCAGCCTGTGCTGGGGAGCTATGAGCAGGCTGAGAATAGAACATACTTGAGCCGCCCTAGCCAGTAGTTCCCCCATAGGGGCAGGATTTTTTTGTGTGACCAGGTGTGAGAGAATTGCCCTCTGCTTGGCGTAAATAGCCGCAGGACCAGAATCAAACTGCCTGAAAACACTCCGGTTCCTCCCAAGGTGGCTTTATTTACAGTTCCAAGACAGATGTCCAAGTCAAATATAAACAGATACCCCATCACTGGGCTTCTCCCTTTGGGGCAACCCTGTGTGAGACAAGGCCTCACGACAGGTTCCAGTTCATCCTGGCCCCTCTTCAAGGCTCTCTTGAGCTCCAAGGCAGGCCCCTTCTTGCTAGGCCGTGCATCTCCGTGGTGGTCCGATCATTGGAGTCTTTTACGGCCTCTGTCTCCTCCCAGCAGGCCATTGGCTCCTGGCCCAGCACCAGCTGCAGCCAATTAGCCCAGCCAATTGGCTTGTTAGCCTTCCCGGGGCTTGACTCGAGAGGCCTCCCTGCAAGGACTTAGCCAGTCCTGCTCTGGGCCCGATCCTTCAAGAAGTCACAGTGACCCTGTTACAGCAAGGTATCACCCGGAGAGAAAGCTAATCATTCAGCTAATCCCAGGGTAATCCTGGGCAGAGAAACCGTAAGAACCGAGAGTCACCAGTCATCCCAGCCCTGCCCATTTCCCTCCATCCCAGCCACCACAAGGGCCGTTGTCCCCTGTCTCCAGTCCTGAGATGTTCCTTGCTAAGCCTGCATTCCTTTGGCACAGGAGCGGGGGGTGGGGGGAATGGTTTGCTTGCTGTCCGTGTGTCTGTCTGCCAGTCCTGTCTCCGACTGCCCTCATTGCTAGCATTTTCCTTCGGTGATGTGCTCAGCGTGGAAAGCGCCCCCAAGCTTCACGGGTTCTTTTAAGGTGACCCTTAACAGGGTGGGTGTTTAAGGGATTCATATTCATATGAGTTGTCAAATTTCATGTACCCGAATTGACTCGAAAATATCAGGTACCAGTCGGTACCCAATTATGACCTGATTTGGGGACCCAGTGTCCTGGAATATCCATTAATGCTTTCTTTCAGGCCCATTTTGGGGGTTTTCTGTCCCGATTTACCGATTGGTAACAGAAATTACCAATTTTGGGGGTATCCAGGTATCTGATGGGTGATCAGGGAGCCCATCGAATACTGAACTTGGTACTCGAAACGGCGGGTAATTTCCCCCCAGGTACCAAATGAATCGCCTGCTTCAGGTCTAGTATAGTTCTTCTTTCCTATCCCAGTTCTAGTCTGTTCATTCTGTTTCTGTCTGAGGCTTAGCTTCAGCAGGTGAGTTAGTGTCCGTTGCTTGGGTTGGATCTGGATCCCCAGCTCTGCAGTCAGCTGGTCTTGCTGGTGAGCCAGTAGGAGATCGGCAGAGCAATAACGGCGTGGGCCAAAGCCGGACAGGTGGGCAGGGGCACTGGAGGGGGAGCGGGAAGGCAACTAGAAGAGGCGAGGACAGAGTCACATGTCAACAGCTTGGCCTTTGCTTTCTACTTCTTAGAGCACGGGCCATTGTGTCGCCTGCGGAGAAAAAAGAATCCGCAGAAATTCCACGGGCCCTTCCTTGGCCATCAATATGGCTTCTGTTTGTGGCTTGTTGTGTCGTTTCTTGTCTGCAGTGGAAGAAGAAAGGTCCTATTGTGTGAGGACTCAAAGGAATAGCCCAGTCCCACAGCCTGACTGAAATCTTAATGTCAACTATTTGTCTCCCTTGTAGTTTCATATAAACAAGCTCTTTTCCCTCAGATTTCTGGGCACTCCTCCTTGCTCCAGTGAGATTCTCTCCACGCCTGGTCCTAGAGAGGGCACTGTGAAATCAAACATGGGAAGCAGAAGGATGGAGGTGCTGCTTTTCTTATTATCCACACCCGCAGGGCCGGCCCTAGACTTTGGGGGGGGGGGGGGGGGCAAGGGGAAAGAGAAAATGTGGGTCTCCTGGAGTGCCCAACCCCTTCCCCTTCCTAGAAGTGGTCATGTTTGGGGATCCGTTGGGAGGGAAGGCTCTGCATTCCGGGCTGTGGAAATCGGGGGCCACTATGGGGCCCATGGAAGTAGATAAAAGAATGGGGCCCAAGGCAGCAGCTGCAGGTTGCCCTGTAATAAGACCAACTAGTCGAGTTTGGTCAAATTCTGAACTTCCGAACCGAGTTCGTGCATTCAAACCCAGTGTTTTAAGCTGGTTTTGGCCTTCCGAACTGGTTCGGATTCGACCAAACAGTTTGGTCAAATTCGAGTTTGGTTCGGAGGTTCGGTTCAGTCGACCGAACTAGCTGAGTTTGGTCCGAACTCTGAACTTCCAAACCGCGTTCGCAGATCGCTAATACGCAGCAGGTTACAATGGAGTCATTCATTTCCTGCCATCCTCCCCCAGCTCCGTTGTAACCTGCTGCGCACTCCCCTGAGGGAATGTTTGGCTGTCCGAAAATGAGAATCACATTCCCAAATCCCTAAGTACTATTTTTTTCAGTTGTACGGGAGGAAACCCGGAGGTTTTAGAATAACTAAATGGGTGCTATGGACTAGCGAGGCTTGCTATCACCTGTGGCAGTGAATTCTGGCGTCTAAAAGTCAGGGAGTCAGTGTAACAAATTCAGCCGAAACAAATTTGTAATGTTATATTGGCAAATCAAATTCATGTGTTCGGTTATCAATATGAACAAATGAACTTTTCAAATGCAGGTTACAAACTGGGTTTGAACACAACTGTGGGATCTCAGTGAATTTATCCTACATGAACTTTGCTTTGAATTATTTGCTACGGCGCTAGAGAAAAAGCCTCTTTTGATTTGGTTTGAACTTGCCAACTTTCAACTTGACTGAATGTCCCTTTGCCTCTGTTACGAGACAGGGAGAATGGTAGCTCCCAATCAGCCATCTCATCTCCTTTCATTATTTTGGAGATTTTCACCACGCCTCCTGCTTATTCCTCTCTTTTCTGATTCTGCGATGACACGGAAAGACACCAAGAGCCAACTCAATGAGAGTCTTTCTGTTCCGTGGAGGCTGGCTTGGGCCAGGGTGTCTCAGCAGACGAGGGAAGTGGAACGCACTAAAGCCACTCACCAGACACAAGTGTTTTGAATTAGTCTGGCTCCCAATTCCAGAGCGCACTGGAGGGTTTCCCACTCCTCCCTCCTCAGCCCTTGTGTTTGGCAAAATAAGCTCTCTCTGATTAGCCGGCCCGAACCTAGTAAATATGGAAACCATATGGTTGGAAGCAGAATAAATATGAGGTCAACACTTGAGCCACAGGTCCATCAGCGGGGAGTGGTTAGAGAAACTCTTGCGAGAGCAAGCACAAAACTCATTCTAAGTAATCAAAAGATTTATTTAAAAAGCTTATTAGCTCACAAAATCCCCCCCTTTCAGTGGATAATTCCATTTCCCCTCATTTGCCTTAACTTCATGTTCTGGGTGCTGTCAGGACAAGTTGATTTACAACCGACAGCTTTGGCTGCATTTCATTACAAGCTCCCTCTAAATATAAGAGTGCAAAGATTGGCCGGCCGCCAGCTCCTCCTCTTAGAATTAAAACAGCTACTAGTTACAGCTTGTAGCGACGGATCGAGTAGCTGGTGGATTCAAACTTCTCTCTTTCATAAAAAAAAACCCCCAAAAAGCCAGCGTCCCCTTTCTCCAGTTGGGGGTGGGAATCCTTTCTGGTTTCCTCTTTTACGACACTGAGCCTCTTTAACATGTCTTGTAAAATAAACCCGAGGGTGTTCCTGTGCGGGGCCCCATTGTCGCAGCAACCAAAAAGGGAGTTTGATCACAGGGGGAAACTGTTTAGCAACCGATATTTTTATCTGTTGAGTTTTACTCTGTGGGATTTATTCTCGGCCTGTCCTTCCCCGCTGTTCCACTTGTAAACGAAATCAGCATAATGGACATGACACAGAACATGGTGTTGTTTTTTTTTGGGGGGGGGCTGCCATAACTAGCAGAGAGCAAGCATGGGGGGGTGGGGGAGAGACAAACAATTGCCAAGTACTAGAATGTCAAGAGGCAGAATGTTAAAGGTCTGAAATCAGGGTGGGTTTGGGCTGGTGCAATTGTACCATGGGCCAAAGTTAGTAACTGTTACTGGTGTGTGTGTGTGTGTGCGTGTGCGTGTGCGTGTGCGTGTGCGTGTGTGCGTGTGCATGGGCACAGGGAACAGGTGCAGGGTGTGTGTGATTGATTGTACCCCACTGGCTCCCAATTGACTCTGACCCTTTTGACTCCGTAAAGCTGAAACGAGTACCTGCAAAAAAAATGGGTCTACCCCCACCCATTGAAACTGAAGGGCTTGAGCTGACCCAGTATCATTGAATCCGTACTAGGGCTGAGACAAGAGGAAGTGTTTCCAGTGCGTAGGGAAATACTGACTTTTGGGGAACACTTGGCCGTGTTTGCCGGTGCTTCATCAGTCTCCGGCGAGTCTGCACTTCCACCAATGTCAACTAGGGTTGCCAAATGCCACCTAGGCACATTTTTAAGGAACACTTATGAAAAATACATGTTGCAGGGCCTGCATTGGCGCCTGTGCAGAGGTGGCATTTGACAACCCTAAATGTCAACACTGGTGCTTGGAATTTTCCCATCATTTCCTGTCAATGTTGTCACTTTCTGGTATTTTTCACCATTTTCTTCACTTTTTGTCACTTTCCGGGACTTTTACGGCACTTTCATGGCACTTTCACGGCACTTTCGAACACTCTCCTGCCACTTAGCTTGCACACTGCATTTCCCTGGGGGTGCGGGGAGGTGGGTGCCTGTGTGCAGGATGCACACAGGGCTTGGGTTTAGCTCCGTAACAGCTCCGTTCAACTTGAGAAAAACAACAACAAATGGCGAACAGAGCGGAAAAGCTGGTAAGTTTCCATGGCGTGTGAATGAAGGAGGATGACCCGTTTCCAACCGAAGCCACATTCACTGCAATTTGTTGTTTCAGGCCTATATCTGATTAATGCCTGACGGCTCCCAGATCTATTGATTTACCATTTTTCATACTGATTTTCTAACTGATATTGATTTTCCCTCCTAATTCCTGTTTTGATTTACTGTTTTACCAATCAGTAGCAATCAGGGCCAATCAGGAACTCCTGCATTTTTAGTAGTCTTATCAGTACCAGTAAATCGGTAACTCAGTTACCGTATTACCCGTTATTTTCTAGGGATGGGCGAACAGATCGCGTTTCGGGTTCGTCCGTTCGGTTCAGCTGCGTTCGGTTCAGCTGTGTTCGGTTCGTTCGCCGGGTTCGGGTTTGGCCGTTCGGTTTGGCCGTTCGGTTCGGGTTCGGCCATTCGGGAAATGTTTTTATATGGGGTTTTTTTAAATATGGTTTTTGGGTTTTTTTATTTGGTTTGATATGTTTTTTAGTTTTTTATTTGGTTTTTTTGTTTTTATATGTTTTTTTAAAATTTATATATTTTATCTATTATATATATCTAGCTACACTAAATATAACTGCTATTACCTATTCTAAATGCTATGAACTAAATGGATTATCTAATAAGTACACAGGCCTACTCCTACAAACACTCAAACTAAATCACTAACGCTATCTCTATCACTAAGCTAACTCCTACAACTCTATCTATCTATCTATCTATCTATCTGGGATGGGGGGGAATCACAAACAACACAAGGAGGGGTACAAAACTGAAATGAAACCTAAATCAATCTAATAATCCTACTCTAAATGAAAAAACAGGGGAAGGGAAGGGAATCTGGGATGGAATATATGGGAGAGGGAAAGGATTCAATGGAGGGGGGAGGGAGGAAGTAATTTTGGACACAGTGAACACAGGGAAGGGTAAAAACAAAAAATAACCACTAAATCTATCTAAGCTAAGCTAAATAAATGAATGAGAATATGGGGGTAGATGGGTTGGTTGGGTGAAATGGGAGGAGGATGGCAATGGATTGGGGAGCTGGGAAATGCTGGGAGAGAGGGAGCCTTCTGAAACTCCTGCTTTTCAGGAACAGTGACTAGCTAGAAGGTGTTGGGAAGGGGGGAGGCAATCAGTTTTGCTTCTTGCTGCGTCCGCCTCACCGCAAGCCCCATTGGCTCCGTGCAGCCTAGCCCGTGGCCAATCGCAGACTGCGAAGCCAGTGGTCAGAGGCGAAAAGGGATGGTGATTGGGAAGGCTGGCTGCTACTCCAAGCCTCTCCACCCCTGGTGCCTGGAAGTCTGCTCCTCAGCTGACTACCCCTCCCTGTCACGTTTGACCTTCCAGTGACACTTTTTTGCCACCCAAACTCACCCGAATGCGATCCGAACTGACCGAACTGTTTGGTCATTTTGACGTTCAGAATTGAGTTCGGTTCGGTCAGTTCGTGTTCGGATGCGTGTTTGAGTTCGGTCGTCCGAACAGGCCAAGTTCGGGCCGAACTCCGAACTTCCAAACCGCGTTCACCCATCCCTATTATTTTCTGGGAATCAGGTGCCCAGCTAGGTACTCAGGTACCAACCAGACACCCGAGAGAGGTGAGGGTAGAAAATCTCTACTTCCGAGCGGTGTGATGTCCTGGTACTAAAAAAAGGGGCGTGTTGATGTCGGAAAGGGTTGGAACAAAGCGGCTGTCCCACCCCTTTGCTCTTCCTCCCGGACATAATTCTGCCGGTGCCCTGGTTTGTATGTGGAGACTGTTGGCTGCCCTGGAAATGGCAGAATTTCAGATGTGAAAAGATGCGTCCAAAGGTTTCATATCCCCCCCTCAATGTGACTGGCAACTCTCTGCAGCTGTTTCATGGAAAGATTCTGCCTATGTGTTGATTTTGCAGGACTGTTTTTTAAATTGTCTCTTTTAGTTTGTAAAAATGATCTTCGTTTCATGGCACCAGAAGAGACAAGAGAATTTGGGGAGGTTCAGAAGGCCGGCCAGCTGAAGTGGGTTTATGTGGTGGAATTTTTCTTGTAAGCCCAGATAGGTTTGGTCTCATCTCCCTGATGTGAAGTCCCACAAGCTTTTACTTTACTTGAGTGGTGAGGGCTAGCGGGAATCATTCAGCCCCTCAACTCTTTGCCCCTGGCACATTGAAAACCTTCCGTGGCACAGTCTGGTTTTGACAAGTTAGTCCCAGTCACTTTCCTTCCTGCCGGATCAGCTGGGGTGTGTCGCACGGAGCCTTGGCTCGTACCCTCCGATGTGTGTGCTTCTCAGAAGCACTCAGTACGAGCTGGGGTTTGAATATTAATCACTGACTCCCGGGGGAGCAGAATTAGACTGAAGGGGGCAGCCGCACGAGCTGCGGAGGGCTAGATCCCCGCCCGGTCCCATGGCAGGCAAGCGAAGCCGCCACACACTGCAGGGCCAGTGCAGGGAGTTGAGCAGATGGTCAGCCCCCCCCCTCCCGGGGGCAGCTGAGTGGCTGGCCTGCTGTCAGAGATTCTGTCATGGGCGGAGCGGGCCGAGGCGCTGGCCACATGAGAGGGTGTTCGGCCCTGCCCCACCTCCCTCCTCCGGCCGGACCAAACCCCGCCTCCGGCTGCGATGTGGCAGTGTGTGACGGGCAACAGCACCCACTGCTCAAACCCCCCACTGCAGAGCTGGTCGGGCAGAAGGGCCCCCGGCACATGGGCTGCCACGCCTTGTGTGACGTGGCCTCAGCCTTTTCCCGAGAACGCGTTGTGTAACATCTGGCTGCTCGCCCCAACCTACGGGGTGGGGTCCGACTGCCACGGGTGGGTTAAAGAGGCCCAGGGCATGGTCACCTCCCTTAGCCATCTTGTGTGGCTGCTCCGGGAGCGAAAGTCTCACCCAGCGACATAGCAGGATATTATTCAAAACCACTTTTAGAACCTTTCCCCATGGAAACATCATGGCATCTTAGAAATGGAAGGACCTTGAAAAGCTCCTCTCATTCCATCTCCTGCCCTTGACCCAGCCTCCCCATGTCAAATGTTCATCTACGGTGCATGGCAGTAACAACTGGTCCCTTTTCTGCTCATACCAGCCCTTTCTCATGTTTGGAAGCTGCAGTGCCGCTGGTATCCGTGGCTACATTGAGTGTAGTCAAGCAGGCACAATAGGCATTTTTTGAGACTTAGCCAATAAGGTGGAAAACGGTTTGGGCAGTGTGTGAGAGGGACTCTGGGTGGAATCAAATGAGACGCTAGCCCACATAGCCATCACCAGGCATGTCCCCGCAGACCCACCTATTAGAAATCTGCCACCTGGCCTCCATGAGGTCACCACAGAGCCGCCACTCACGGCAGAGTCCAGGGACATCGCCGGCCCACCGTGTGGGCCAATCAGGTTTAATGGGTGCCCACGTGTCCACATCTCGTCAAGTAGGTTGCTAATTGCTAGGAGACACAGACAATTAGCCATTTTGAAATATAACACACGAGTAGCTCTGAGCTCATTTGCTCCCTCCTCCTCCAGCCCTCCCCTCCCAAACTGGAGCTTGCCCCCCTGGCTTTTGTTTCTGACCAATACCAAGTATATTGCTGGTGCCCCCCTAAGTGCAGAAAAGGCAATTGGTCATTTTTGAAAGGAGTACAAAGATTTCTCTGTACCCTCCTCCCTATTGTTTCATTCGTCCTGTGCTTCCCCTCCCTTTCAGAGATGTTTCCATGGAGATGCACGCCATTTTAAGACTTTAAAATGCACCCTGGCAATGCTTCACTGCAATGATTAATGAATGAAAAACAGAGCAAAAACAGAGCATCTAACCAGTGTTGTTAATATTAGTGCTGAAAATCGGTATTCGAAACTACTCAGTTTTTACCGTGTATCGGTATTTGACTTGCTTTTACTGAATACCGAGGAACAGTACTTGGTACTCACGTAAATCCTAGAATGGGCAACATATGGTTCTTTTCCTGCAACATACGGGACTTTTCCTGGCCCTGTATAAGGGAACTCGGTACCCAGTTTTATTTTTCCGAGTATTGGGCCAAGTTAACGAGGACCTGACGGACACTTGAAACCAATCCTCGGAAACTCAGAAATACTCACATTTTTTTTTTTTTTAATATACAATGAAACCCGAGTTAATATCGGTTTTCAACCGAGCTCTGGTTTCTTTTACAGCTATCTGTAAAGATCTGCATATACAGATACAGATCAACCATCCCTAAAACTTAGCATGTCCCATCTCCCGCGGCTCTTCCCCGGGTTAACCATGCCCAGTTCTCTCCACTTTCCCTCCTAGGTTTTGCATTCTAAATAATTTATCATCTTTGTTGTTCTTTCCTCCAAAACATTGGAAATCTTGTCTACCTTCTCTCCCCCTTCCCTGCAAATTGGACAAGTAGTTATTTTTGGGGTGTGATTTCTTGGGTGAACACTTTTAGACGAAGATGCAGAAAGGTAACTAGATTTTGCATTTGAGTTCTGAAGTAATCAGCTGGTTCTGACAGGAGCCCATGGGTTTTAGTGGGAGTGGGAGAGCTCCGCCTAGTCAGGTTGGTCAAGGGATATAACTAAGCTCTGACTGTCGGGAACTGGGAGTGAGGAGCAGGGAATGGATCACTCTAGTAGGGCTGTTGGGTCCTTCTCCAAAGTGATGGAAGCTGGGGCTGAACAGGAAATTCCACCTGCTTTTGGTTTTCAATGGAACTGGGCATTTCATCCAGTCTGTTCAGAAATTGGAACAGATGATTGTTCTAAACAGACAAAAAATTGGGGGCCATTTCTACATGCACAAAACAGCTCAGCAGTCATTTTACGCATGCAAAAATGGCCATTTTTTTTAAAAAAAAAATCCACAAAATTTTGATCAGAAATGTTTCCGCTCGGAATTTCCCGGTGTGTGTGTGTGTGTGTGTGAAACCCCCTCGGGGACACCCCTCACCTCCGGGTAGGGTTGAAATGGAAAGTCGCAGCGGTAGCTATTTCCGCCGGAAACAGCGTTTCCGCAATTAGTGGTATGGCGTGGCAGAGGCTTTCCACTAATTTCATTCCGCTACTTCCACAGGTTTTGCAAATAGCGGAAACATGACATTTTTGCTACTTCTGCCATTCCGCCAGCGCCACAAAATAGCGGAACAGCGGTTTCCCGACAATTCCGCAATTTTTACGATAGTTTCCGAATTTGCAGAATGCCAGCGGAATTAGCGGAATTAGCGGAATTAGCAGAAAAGCCTCAGTGTGGTGCGGGCAATTCCAAAATGGCAGAATGGAATCACGGCGCGGTAAAAACTGCTGCCGCTTCAGCCCTACCTCCGGGGGGGTTGGCTGGAGCGGGGAGCCCCCCCGGACCCTGTCATGACAACACCGGAGACTTCTGACCTGGCCCCGCCCACACAGTGCGCGTCCCCGACCCGGCTGCGGGCGGCGCCAGGGAAGGTGGGGCCCGGTGGAGCAACAGACGTGGCCGCGCCCCCGTGTGTCACTCTGCGCGCTTGCGGGGATACGCAGGGGGCGGGGCACTGAGTACAAACACCAGCCCCGAGAGGCACTGGGCGCTGGTGATTCAGGTAGAGAAACCGGCCCTTGAGCGAGAGATACTTTACATTGTATTGTTGCGTCTGTGTATTGTGCTTATTAAACGTTGTTCCCTGTGCCTTGTCCCCTGCCTGTCAGTGAAGAGTGAGAGAGAGAGAGCTTGTAGAGTGAAAGTTCCCTTCCCTTCCCCCCTCTCCCCGAGGCCATACCCCTAACCCTTCTGAGAGCGCAAGACCCCCTTCCCGCTTCCTTCAGTCCCGGGGCCCCTACCCTGATCTCCCATTCACTGACCCTGCACCCTTTTCCCATTCGCCCCTCACTAGTGTGTGCTCTGGAATCCCCCAGCTGTTTCACCACAGAGCTGATTAAGGCCTGGGAACAGGCTATGAGGTTTCGATGTGCTTGCGGCCAGGAATGCAGCTCTCTTTTCCATGGCCTTGTTATTACTGGGTTTGATCTATGGCTTGGTCCCACCGGGTGCCTGGCTGTCGGTTAACTGTGTCAGAGCATCTGAAAGGCCTGATGTAAAGGCAGTGGAAGCCAAGGGAACGATTCTAAGCTGCCTCGAACTCAGGCCTCAGCTCCTTGGGTTTTCAAACCCAGGACAACTATTGTCTCTTTCTGCTGGTACACAATGGGCATTAGTCCAAAGGATGGTCAGTGCAGCATTCACTACCCTGACATGCAGATACACACATGTGCAGTTTCAATGCATGGCCTTGTACAAACCCGGACAAATACATCTCTTCCCATGCAACCATTGACGAGCAGCCAGCCTGTCTTATTATTTCTCATTTCTATAGCACTTTCGGTGTTCAAAGTGCTTTGCAGTTCTTATCTAGGTCATCCTCACAGCAACCCTGCGGCATCAATATTATTGCTATTTTACAGGTGGGGAATTGAGGCAGAGAGAGAGAGAGATATTTGCCCATGGCTACCAAGTGAGTTTATCCGAAGACAGGAATTGAATCTTGGTCTAAATCCAACACCTGATCTAACATTCTCTCTTTGTGGTGGTTTTCTAGCCATAAGGCCAGACTCTGTTAAATCATGGTAGAAGAACCGCTCTGTCTGTATGATGGTAAAAGGGTCTATCCGATTTTTCAGGTACCTCATCAGGTTCCCGATGGGTTACCTGGGTGCTGATTGAATACCCAACTATCCCCCAAACTGGGTACTTCTGGTACTGATTTCTAATTCTAGTCGGTATACTGAGTTGGGAAACTGAAAAATTGGCATGAAAATAATTTTTAAAAAATGAACAGAAGTATTTTCCTGGGACTGGAAGTTCATTTTCTGGGATTGAAAACTCATACGTAAGTGTTTTAAGAGGAAACATTGGGGGTGGCGGGGAGGGATTACAGAAACTGGAACCAGAAATATTTTTCTGGGACAGGAAGTTGCTGAAAAATTGTCGTAACTTGACGGAAACTTGTTAAATGGATGTCGGGAGTCAGTATATCAACAAAAATGTCAAAAAATTGGTACTGGATGTCAACATTCTCGGACCAGAAGTCAACATTTCAGGACCTACAATTAAGTCGTAATTGGGTACCATATGACAACCAATAGTTACTGGGTCAAATCGGGGGCTGGAAAGTCTATGGGTTACCCAATTTTGTGGGCAGCTCTAATTTAATCTGTCTCTCTTCATCATCATCAGTCTGTCCATTGTTTACAAAGTAGCACGTCCTCACAGTACTTGGGCTCCAATAGGAGAAACCAAGGCAAGCATCAAGCTAATTCTTTAATCTCATCACTGATTAAGATTCCTTAATCTAATGCACTTGCCCTTCTGGTGCCAGCAAGAGTTAGAGTTGCATTTCACAAAGAAAACCAGATGTTTTGACAAGTGCATGGGGACGCTGTTTAAGAGCCCAAGGGAAAACAGCTCACAGGAGTTTTTCTGAGCTTAGAAATGTTGAAGAGTGCAGGAAGCCCAGGCCATGCACCCTTGAGGATGTAACGAAAGATTTTTGTATAACTTTGAATCAAGTGAATGAAAGGAGTGTGGCGATGGTGACAGCTGGAAAGGGGTGATGACAAGTGTGGCGAGAACAGAAGAGGAGAGAGGAGAGGAGAACAGAAAAGGAAAGAGCCAATCGGCAGCCCATCACTCCAGCCCCTTCCGTGTTCTTGCTGGGAGGTGAAGAGGGTAGCTTATGTCACAGCAAATCTAGACGGTTTGCACCCTGCGTGAGACAGTATGTCACCGGGAGCCGCTCCGCTGCCCAGTCAAGCAGTCCAGGGGCCGTAGGAATAGTTATCCAGCCAGCCCATCTGCTCGAGGATTCTTTTACACACTACACCACAATGTGGGGGAGGTGCCAACCACCATAAACAAATATGGATTTTTTTCTTCTTTTCTGACATGGTGCGATTCCATCATCCCATTGGCACAATGGGCAGAAATGGGGCTTGGGTTGAGGCACAGCACTGATTCATCGAGACAACTGAGTGTCACTCTCCTGGGGTCTAATCCTCTTGCTACCACTGATTTGCTCTTGGTGTTTGCCTTGGTTTCTTCTACTGGGACTGAGATCAATGTCTGTCTGAGAGGCTCTGTGTTCATGTAGGTTTGCATGTGCAGGGCTGATGGTTTCGGTTAAAACCCAGTCTGTTAAAAACAAAAACTCAACATTCTCAGGTGCCCTGACTTTGTCTCTAAAGTTTTCGTTTTAAAGCCATTCAGGGGATCCCAGGGGGAAGCAGGGACAGGCCCTTTCAGCAGCTAAAGCATCGTCTCTTGCAGACACACCCACACCCCTCCTACCTTTTTTAGTTTTCCTCTTGATCCCATTCACACAGTTCCTTCCTACCTCAGTGTTATCTTTCTTTGTTCTTTGATAGCAGTGCTTATCCCAAGCTTGTTGAAGTGAGAAAAGGTGCCCCTCCCATCCCCACAACAATGAATCACCATAACAGAAGCCAGATCAGGGAGTCAGCCAGCTCTTTCTCCAGCTGAATGAATGAGGTGTTAACAATCCCATTTGTCTGCTGAATCTGTACAAACGTTACACTGCTTGGCGCCCGGGACAAGATAATAAAATCTCTTATTGTAGCAGGCGTGATCCGCACCATCAACCCGGTCACTCCATGTTGGGAATTAGCCCCTCTAGTTTATTTACATATACACAGTCTTAAGATAGCTCCTCTTGGCCAGGCAGCAAACCTCCGGCCCATCTCAGCGCTCCAGCATAGATGTGCTCAGTTTGTCTTCCAGATGGCTTTTTCTCAGGCCTCAGCACTCTGGCAGAAATATTGCCTCTTCAGGCTCCCAACAGCTTCTGCCATTCGCTTTTTGCTTCCTCTTGCATTATACCCCCCAGAGTGGGCGTGGCTCTGCCCCCACTCTGTCCCTCTTAAAGGTACAACAAGCTTTCCGCGCTGCTTGCTCCCTACTACAGTTACTGTACGGGGCAAAAAGGTACTGTTGGAGGGTATGTAATTGCACTCCACTACAATGGTGTCTGAGTGATTAAACCACTTGCCTTCCCTCCCTGGAAGCTGTGGGTTTGAGTCTTGTTTGGTCTCACACTAGATGGCTACCTCTAGTCTGCATAGTGATGAATGCCTCCTTCTCAAAGGGCCTTTGGAGATGACTGGAACTCTCTCCAAAGGAGTCACAGAGAGATGAAGGGACATCCAACCTGTCCCTGCTGTCACCCTATTCCCTATAGCCTACTCTCTAATGTTTAGCGGAGGGCCTAGTCTTCTACTGTTCAGACCAATGGTAAGTGAGTCTAGTTCAGCATCCGTAGCGCTGGTGCCTCCTCTTCTTTGTTTTGGGAGAGTGATCTTGAGAGGATAACGCAGCCCCTACTTCCCCCCTGAGGGGGCCTTTCCTGATATGCATTTTAAAACACCTGCTAGCATGAAGCATGAACGTGCTTCATCCCTGTACGCATTTAAGCCCTAATCCAGTGATTGTAATTGGGTTGTGCTTGTAAAGAACAATTCCACATGTGCTGGGGAAAGCCATTCCTAACTGAATAATTGTACTTGGGCAGGGGGCTTTAAACACAACGGTGTCAAGGAAATCAGGTCAGATTCCCAAAGGACCTTTTGATGGTTCCAACTTCCTTTGATGGTTTGGATGGCTCCTTCTTGTAAGGGATCAGGGCCTGGGTGTGGATAGACACAGATCAGGGAGTAGAGCAGGAGTCCGGGGTGTGTGTGTGTGTCAAAGCATACTGATGCAAAGGGGTCAAACACAGGAGACCCGAGCCAGACCACAAATAGGCAAGGAAATCGGTCAGGATCAATGAACCACCCAACTTCCTGTAGCAACCAGCAAGTCTTATATGCTGGCTGGCAGTCAACCAGGAAGATGTGAGTTGAGGCAAGGGCTGGGTTAGAGAGGAGGAGGTGCGTAGCCAGGCTAGGACAAGGGGTGGGTCTACAGGGCAGCATTCCAGGGGCGCTGCTCCAGAAGCCCTGGAGACATGGGTTTGAGACCTGGGTCCTGACTCTTCTAGAACTGAAACAAATATACGCGGAACTTGCTCTATCTGAATCCAAAGCATGTTGGATACCCAGTGCGGTTAATCAGTCATTTCGGTATTTTGTCACATCCCTTCAATCCTATTACGTGCAATTGCCAAAAGGAAATAACTAAAATAGCAAACCAAATA
Organism: Sphenodon punctatus; assembly: GCA_003113815.1. NCBI lineage: Eukaryota > Metazoa > Chordata > Lepidosauria > Sphenodontia > Sphenodontidae > Sphenodon > Sphenodon punctatus. The sequence continues at coordinate 2,449,256 of QEPC01011341.1, forward strand.
GCTAGGACTGAAACTCAATCTCGATTTCCCCCCTCAATTCTTGCTGAGAATCCAGGTTCTCGACTTGGTACCCAACTAGTGTCCAGTTCAGATACAGGATTCCCGGAATGTCAACTTCTGGTCCTGGAACATGAAATTCCAGTTCTGGGACACTGACTTCTGGTCCTGAAACATTAACTTCTGGCCCCATTTTGAGGGAGGTTTTCATCCTGACTTACAGATTGGTAAATGAAAAAATTGGTAAATAGGTAATGTGAATGACTACTTTTTGGGTAGCCAGGAACCTGAGCAGTAGCCTGTTGGGTACTCAACATAGTGCTCAAAAATGAAGGTATTGCCCATGGATACTAAATTAGGTCCCTGTTCCAGCTTTACTCCAGGGGTTTCTGTTGGCCCATGGTTTTGTGGTGGAGATGCCAATGGTTGCAGCAGGCCTAGGGAAACCATGTTTCTGCCTGAAGTAGCCGTGGGGAGCTACAAGCCCAGCCACATCACCCTGGCTTTTCTGTCCATCAGAGTGTAAAATGGACGGTAACGATTCGTCCCTCGTCCTTGCTGTTTCTCTTTGGTAGTTAAGAGGCTTACTTGGTTAAATAAATGGAAAGGAACTGGAGTCTTGCCATGGGTGGCTGCTGCCCCAGTGGAGAACCAAGACCCCTAGCGCTGCAAGGACCCCGAAGGGTTATCTCTCTGTACGACGCATGCCCTGTACTATGCACGTGCAGCAGAACACCACCATTTTGCACAGAAGTCGATCCAGATCTCCAGTGAAAAAGTGACCAGACTGTAGTTTGGTCTGCATTTTACCAGGCTGGAACGGACTGGGTGAATCTGTCAAAGATGGAATCTACCTGGACCCTTGATTTCAGCTGTACTGCAGGGCACTGCGCCCAGATACACTAGGAAGTCAGATCAGAGCTGAAATGAGTAGCTCATTTGCTACCTACCGGTAATACCTGCATTTTTTAATGTCATCTCGGGTATTCGGTGGGCTACACAATCACCAATCAGGTAGCTGGATACCTGAAAAATCAATGATTTCTGGTACTGATTTTTCAATTTTCCAGTTACCGATCAGTAAACCAGGAAGGACAACCTAAAATTTGAGATTTTGGGACTGGAAGTCGACATTCTGCGACATTCCAAAACATTCCTTGGCAGTGGCTACCTGAATTGGGTTGCAATCGGGTACCAATTGGTACCCAATATGTTCAAGTCGATTCGGGTACCAGAAATTGGATGGGTAGACCTGGTTTCGTGGGTACTTGTTTCAGTATTAAGTCAGAGGAATCAGGAGATTTGACTGGCCAAGTGGCCATGACTGCTGCTCTCTAAAACTGTCTCTGTCTTTTGGATTCCAGATGGGAGCTTGCATTCAGGCAATATTGGCCTCCCTGCTCACATGATCCATGACCACCGGCGGTGGCCGGCCTACACCACCCACATCTCCTCCACGGTTAAGATGCTTCTTGAGCAAGACAAGTCGAGAAATGCTGAATCCCAAGGAACTTTCCAGGAATGCAGACAAAGATCAGGCAGCAGCGAGAGCAGCCGGGGTTACCTGCCAGAGAGAAAACAAAGCCACAAATCTCAGGAAGCGGGTTTCACTGGACCAAGCATGGCTCCGTCAAGGCTGAGTGACACCAGCAACCCTCCTTGCATTGTTACGGGCTCTCCAGTCAACACTGACGACTTTCAGAGCAGTTCATCATCCATGGGTCTGACAATTACAGGGAACAGAGTCATTTTCTCAAGAAAACCCCCTTTCCGTGTGGTACCATATGGTTGCCAGATACTCCCCAGTGCAGGAAAGCCAAGGACCGGCAGCTAGAACAATAGCTCTCCAGCATTCACCTTGGCCTCTCTGGACTGCATTAAACTTTCTCCACAACTGACTTTTATTTGCTTATCATTTCCTTAGAAGCCCCTTGTGAGGGATTTTAGGAACTGGGTGTGTTTAGCTTAGAGAAGAGAAGGCCAAGAGGTCGGAGACATGATAACAGTCCTCGAATATGCTAGTGGCTGCTGTGGGAGGGATGCCAATTGTTCTCTGAAGCAACAGAGAAATGTACAAAATCGCAAATGGTGCCCAGAAAACAGGTAGGGAACTGTTATTTACTCATTCTCAAAATACCAGAACTAGAGGACTCTGTGAAATCAGCTGGCACTAGGGCTTAAAATAGTGCTGAAACTCGATATTCAAAATGACTCCATTTTTACAGAGTATTTCAGTATTTGATTCAGTTTTACCAAGGAATCGGCCTGGTTCTTGGTACTCAGTACTCGGTAAATCCTTGAAGGAGCAACATATGGGCCTTTTCCTGCCCCTACATAAGGGTATTCGTATTCGGACAAAACTCAGAACTTGGTTTTATTTTACCGAGTATTTTACCGAGTACCGAGGCCAAACACTCGGAGCCGATCCTTGGAAACTCAGAAATACTTGCAAATAACATTTTTACTATTTGGTTCAGCCCTGGTTTCAAATAAAAGTAAGTATTTTTTTTCACTTGGTGCACAGTTAAACTGAGGAACCTGCCTCTGGAGGATGTTGTGTAGGCCAAAATCACAACGGGGGTTAAAGAGGGACTGGGACAAAACTCTCTGCCCAGTTAAAAATCTCCTGAGCAATCCAGGCGAAACCCTACCTGGGCTGCATAGTGTTCCCATGCTGCACAGTGACCCCGGGTGTTTTTACACACACATTTCTCCTGGATGTTTGCTGTTACATCCTGAACTTTTTACTGAACTTCGTATGGTCCAGTGGAATTGCAAATCCTAACATTGGCGGGACACAGTTTGGGGTTAATTCTGTGCTTACAAACACAGATGAACCTAGAGAGAGAGAGTCTGTGCTGGGAAACTCTGTGGCTGAAAAGGTGACAAGAAGGTTCCCCTGTTGCCGGCTCAATCAGTTCTAGAGAGAGAGCTGATCCAGTGAGATCTGCAAGCCAGGGAAACTGAGTCACGACAGCCTAGAGTGGGGTAGTGAGCCCCCAATCCCATGACAGGAATCCTGAAATGAGTGAACGAAATGGAAGCAGAGCGTTATTCCTAACCACTTGGGATGATTTCAGACGTGATGGGCCCGGTGGCCTGCCACACTGAACCCCAGACTGGGTTCTCTCTCAGATCCCAGTCCGTGATGAATCCGGTCGTCCTTCAGACGTGCTGGCTCCATCACTGTGGGGAATTGGGGAGGGGGCAGGGCTGTGTGGTGCGACGTGCGGCCTCAAGACCCCGCCCCCCCCGTGCTCCCTCGGCCGGCCGCCCTCAGGAAGTCGGGCGGGTGCAGTGGCCAATGCGACCGCTGCGCCAGATCCCGTATCATGGTCAGGGCCACGATCCAGGATGGGTCAAAGGTAACACACGTTATGTTTGGCCCATCCCAGATCGTGGCCACTCTAACCACGGTTCTTGACCTGCGGCTGGCCGGAGGTCGAGAACCGTGGTCAAGCTTAATCCCGGCCGGGGGTTCACCATGGTGAACATCTCGCCGGGACCAAACAGACGTTCCCAGAAATGCCAGCGCCACAGGGGATCCATTGTGGTGAAAGGCGTTTTCATAACATCTGAAATTGCCTTTGGTCTATTCTAGATGAAACCAAAATGGGTGAATTCAATGGGTATATTCAATTAATTATTAATTATTATTAATTATTATTGTTATTTACAGCTTTCATTGCCAGCTAGGTTATATTTGCTCTGCGCTGAAAATCCCAGATCCTGGAGTCATAGTTAGAAGGGATTCTCAACTATCTTTCTTCCACCATCCCTTAAAAAATGTCCTCATTGTTGTCAAGTAAAGGTTGAATTTTTGAAAATGCAACTTCCCTTTAAAGGCTCAAGCACCAATACACCCACTTCTAACACATGTGACACACGGATCACTTCTAACATCTTGAGTCTTTTATGTCAGTGATTTTGGGTGGCTTGCGTCTGATTTTTTTTTTTCTTCTTTAAAATACTGACCAATATCCGATAGATCACTTACAGGTCAGTCCCTTTTTACTCTCTGCCAACTGGATTTGGTGTTTGTAACAGGGAGTGAGCCAACTGTTTAGAAGAAAAGTTATCCTTTGGAAAAAGAAAATCAAAGTCTCCAAAGCCACTGAGGCAGCAACCCCTATTCGTTATTGTAACAGAAAGCTAGGGTCCCAAAGCAAATTGCTGCTTTAAATGACCTTCATTGTGCTGTGACTGGTTGTAGCTTGATGTATCGAAACCAGATGTGCTTGCTGTGATGTGGACATGATCCAGGTGCTGCCTGCCTTGTTTAAATGAAATATTGACTGATTTAACATAAAGGAGATTGTGGTAACCTGCACACGCGCACGCACACACACACACCAGTTGAACAATCATGGCAAAGTCTGGTTTTCATTAGGAGCCAATTTGGGTTTTCAATATTACTCAGAAAACGAATTGGGATTGTAAACTGAATACAAATGATTAGCACAGTTCCTAGCTCTGACGTGCAGTAGCAGAGGCACTCCTTGTAGCCCAGTGCTCCACCAACTAAACTATGTACAGATATGATCCAGTTTCTTCTCATTCCATAACTGAATGGGAGGGCAGAAAGGTTCATCCTCATCCAAGGGACAGGACTGAATGGGACACAGGGAGGTTATGCTGCCTTTGAAGGACTAAAGCCTAACTGACATCATAATAATGATTTTCCATCCATCCTGGCTTTGGTTTCTGAACTTGTCCCTGTTTGTGCCACGGCCACCTCTAGGTGAGCAGTAGTGGGACACAGCAGGGGTTGACAGACTGTGAATGTGCTGGCCGCGGGGAGATGATACACATGGCCTACATTAATCCCAGTCGTCCCTGCCCCCACTCCCCACCCCAGAAACAGCTGCAGTGTGGTGGGGACCGACACTGCTTTGCCCTCTCATGGGCTAATGCTACAAACCAGTTGCGAATCACATAGCGGCTGGTCTGAGAAAACAGAACAGCTGTCGGAATTTCGAATGGGATTCCGACTGAAATAAATTTTCACTTGGAATTCCAATCGAAATCTTTGCATATGCACAAAATGGCCGCTGCCAAACAATAAAATGGCAGCCGCCCCAACCAGACGGATCGAAATGTCCAGTTCCGTCGAAAATGGAAGCTAGGCGGAATTTCAGTCCCATCGATCATGGAACAAGGCTTCGCTCCCCACAGGAGCGCTGCAATCCACCATTCTGGTACCAAGTATCTGAATGACATTTAAGGTTTATGATGGAGCCATGAGAACAGAACTAAGACTGACTCCCCCAGGTGATGATGATGTAGCTGCAACTCAAAACAAGTAACCTGGGGCCGGGCTGAAGTGGATCGGCCTTCTGACTATGCAGAGGTTTTCCTTGTTTTTGGAATATCACATGAAGTTCCACCACAGATTTAAGTCGCGGTGGAACTCCATGCAGATCTCCAAACGCAGGGTGAGTGACACTATCTTTCCCCCCCATAATGCAGACGTGCAAGATGGTGGTGTCACATACCAGGCATGCGCCCCCCTGTACCGTGCAGTTATTTTACGCGTGTAAAGTACAGGCCACAACGGAGCTGGATCGCCAGAGTAATGTGGATCAGATCACAGTCTGGTACGTGTTTTCCAAACTGGATCCGAATGGGGGAATCTGCCAAAAATGGAATCTCCAGTGAAGTTTGGTTTTCATCGAGATCGGCTGTAGTTAGTGGGCCTTGTCTCTTAGAAACCGGTATGTGCCAATCAAGAGTGACGCTTGCAAGTTGCTTGTGTTGGGTGTGATTGCCTGCATGGTGCTCACATCTCTCAGCCCTGGGATTATGAGTCAGAAAGCAATGCTGGTCTGCGCCGAGAGAGACATTTTCGCATGGCAAAGGAGAAAGGAAGTATCTAAAAAGAATGAGGAAGCAAGAGAGTGTCCATGATGGAGTCACACTGATCTGGAATTAACTCATGGTGCAGTGGTCAGGTCACCAGATTTCAAATTAGTCAGATTTATCCACTTAAGAGCTACGGGTTGACGGCTGCTCCCCCCAGATAGATCTTAGCTGGGAAGGAGCAAAGAAACTTTACTTCAGTTCTGGGGTACTGCCTGAGGGATTGCCTGCCTCATGCCCAGTCTCTGTGCTCGTAGGATGAAATCCACTCCATGCAGAGGCCTATTCATTGGCCCTTTTCACACAGACACGCTAACATTGATAAAATGGGTGCCACATTTTATTATACATGTTGCAGGGCTGCGGGTGTGCTCTGTGGGTGCCCTGCAACATGTATAATAAAATGTAACACCCATTTGATCAATGTTCGCGTGTCTGTGTGAAAAGAGCCATTATTTTCCCGCAGGAAAGCCCTCCAAATCTCAGGATTGCAGCCATGCCCAAGTCCCGTGCCATATTCCCAAGGGCTGGTTTAAAACAGCTATCACGCTATTACAGAAACTTCCACAAAAACGAATAGCGGCGTGTTTTTTCAATAGGTATTCAATTCCTATCGGAACACCGCCCAACAAACAAACGAAACCCAACGGAACATGTGCAAATTGGCTGCCCTTATTCAAAATGGCGGTGATGCTGCCGCCGCCATTTTGAATAAGGGCAGCAGCCAACTTGCACATGCACAAAAGAGCCCTGGTGGCCATTGAGGATGCACATTTATATATGTGCATCCTCAATGGCCACCAGGGCTCTTTATATATATATATATATATATATATATATATATATATATATATATATAGTCTGATTTCTGATTGGAATGGGACCAAAAATCGATTTTTTGATCGGAACGGGCAAACTCAAAAATTGGAACCATAGAATCTCTGTTTCAGCCCTAGGCATCCCTCCTGGCTGTCCTTACTTGTGGGGTGGGGTGGAGAGAAGTGACAATCCCTCTCTGGGGGCTGAATCCCACTGTCCCTCTTTCAGGAGAGAGACAGAAAGACCGGTATTCGAGCCTCAGAAACTGCTTCCCTGGTGGCCTCCCAGGAAAAAGGCCGAGAGGGAGGCAATGGAATGATGAGAAACTAAGTGGAATGAGAAACAGGATCGTATCGGTTCTTCTTTGTGCCCTGGGAATGGTGGAAGGTGACGTGTGTGTGTGTGTGTGTGTGTGAGGGGCGGAGCTTATTGGTGGTGTGGGTGGGGCTTGTCCCTCTCCAGCTGCTGGAAACGTTGGGTGGTGCATGCTGAGCCTCTCCCACAATGGTAGGTTCTTCTGCTTGAGTATAACAGGGCCCAGCACTGGGCTTGCTAGAGGGACGTGGCTATGACTCTTCTAGCCATGGGTGTCAGACCAGCACCGGTGCAGGAGGAGGAGGCATGATACTCTTTATGGTTGTGAGTACAGTTCTGGCAGCTCTGTGCTCCTGGAGGGAAGCTCCAACCATCTGCTCGGAGGTGCCGTCATGATGCCAGAAACAGGGAAGGGGAGCCTGTTGCCGGAAGAACCACATTCCCTTGGGTGGGAGGGGAGGCCTCAGAATCCATACCTGGGCCTCTAAAAGTCTTCAGTCAGTCCCACTGAAAGCCCTACATTTTTGGGTGAGTGGGAGCCTCTTCGATGTAGGTCAAGCCTGTGAAGAGTCAGGCTTCAGAGGGAGATAGGAGTTCTTGTGGCAAAAGCATCCAAACGCCCGCACTTCTCTCCTGCACGGACAGAATCGTTTCCTCGTGTAAGCCCATTCCTCACACAAGAGAGTGGCTTGGCCCTTCTCGGGCTGAGAAGTTGCTTTTGTTCCCCTTCTCCGATGCTCCTGCAGGAACGACGCAGGCCCTAGTAGGAGCTTGGTATGAGGTCAATGTTTTCAGTGGGTGAGGCGGAGGAGGCAAAAATAGATATTTAGACATTTTTCCAGCCCGGCTTGCTTGGAAGGGAATGTGTACGGCTCTCCACACAAACACAAGCTCTTTTTGTGCCCCTGCTGCCAGCAGCAGCCTGATACATGTCTTTCAAAGGCGTCGCTCGGCCGTTGAAGGGAGGGCTGCAAAGGCTCCAACTTCACCTGAGCCTCTTCTGCTTCCTGTGAAAGCCTTTGCAGGCGGTTCTTCCCAGAGCTGGCTGGACTGGGCAGTGTTGCTTCCCTAAGGAATCCCAGCTTGATTGCTCAACATTTAAAATGACAAGAGCTTTTGTGCAGCTAACTTCCCTCCCGCCATGTTGGCCAGGAGCTCAGCACCTTTGAAGGAGTGAGAGGCAGGTTGGGGGCAGGTCTGGACTTCGCACAGGGCCACCCAGGGGGGAGGTTCCCGCTTCCTCCCAGTAGGGCCCTGAACACAACCACCTCTAGGGCTTTGCAGAGGGTGTCCCTGAGGGCCCGGGGCCATAGGGAAGAAGGCAGGGGCCACCTGGTTATCTTCGGCCTGCCTTCCACAAATTCTAAAGCTCATTCTGACTGGGGCCAGGTACACCTGTTGCTATGCCAGACCCTCGACTGAGTCCAAGACTTCATTGTGCTAAGCATGGTCCAAACAAGCAACGGGAGGCAGTCCCTGCCCCAAAGAGCGTACACAACTGACACTGGGTAGGAGGCGAGGAATGACTTGATCAGTGACAGAGCCAGGAAGGGAAGTCAGCTGACCCCCAAGTTAATGATGTGTCATGTACCGAGAAGGTTCTCTGTCCAAGCCTTTGGCGTTCACATTATAAGGTCATGGCACTAACCTTTCCTAAGCATACACAGACATCCCCAAGCTGGGCTTGGCTACGGAGCCAATGCTGTTATGGCAGAGCAGCCTCATGCCCTTGAAGGACCTGGCCATTCATCTGTTCGTGGATGCACAGCTCAGTGCGCATTCCTTGGATGGGAAGCTCTTGTTGAGGCTTAGGTTGGAACGGAGCTGAATGTTTGTTGCAGTGAATACAGCATCCAATGAATTTGATTTGGATCCGATGACGTGGATACGAATCACTATTCATTTCCACTTCATCAAGAATCTCTTTCTGTTATTTCAATTTGGTTATTTTATTTATTTCGGTATTTTTACAGAGCTGGAACTGGTCCACCTGATTGATACCCTCAGGTATTAGCCACAATTTCAGGTAGTGTTTTGGGTATCTCAACCTCAGTACCTGAATACCGATCAAATACTCAGAAAAACCACAATTTTGGGTACCAGTTTTTCGAATACCCAGACTTACCTCAAATTGGAAATAATACCAGAAAAATTCCCAAAATCTGGCATAAAAATCAGAACAAAATCGGGATAAAATCTGTATTTTGTTATACTGGTTGTTGGTGTTTCGGATACCTGACAGAAAATAGGTTCAGGTATTGAAAATTTGATAGCTATAACTATTTTTACAGGTGCCTGTTTAGCTGTTAGTGGACTTATTATTCAAGGGTCTCGTTGACAAGTTTGGGTAATCTGTTTAGTACTGACAGATGAAATTCTGTGTTGACAAATGCCAAGGGATGCACTTAATGAAAAATACTCCTAACCGTACGTACATGATCCTGGGCGTTAAATTAGGGGATACCTCTCAGGAAAAGGGTCTTGGGAGTCATTGTGGATAATTTCTTGAAAACCTCTGCCATGTGGTGGCTGTCAAAAAGGCAACAGAACGCTGTGAATTGGTCCATAATTGGGACAGGCGTCTGGGCCCAACACAGTCTTGTTATGCCCCTGACTGACTGTGTAGTGAAGGACTCACTCTCCTTGTTCAGCCCTGGCCCTAACTAAGACTTGGGAAGGCCTGGAATAGAGCTAGAGTGAACACCCACAAAAACGAGGATACCTGTAGAATTTCCGACACCCGAATCGACCTGACAGTTTTGGGTACTAATCGGTACCTAATTAGGGCCCAATTTGGGTACCTGTTGTCCCAGAATATCAACTTCCGATCCCGATATTTCAAGTTTCTGTCTCGAATTTTCAGTTTGCTATCTCGATTTACCAATTGGTAACCAAATAATCGGTAAACCAGTAATGGAAATTAGTACATTTTGGGTGGGTGAGTGGGGGTGTTTGGGTACCCAGTCAGTGATTGGGTAGCTCATCGGGCACCCAACACGGTATCTGAAAATGTGTGTATTACCCACGCGAGTATTAAATTAGGTACCTGTTGCAGCTGTACCCCAAAGTAGCAAGGGCATCGCTATCCTAGGGACAGGCAGTAGAGATGCACCCGGCGCCGTTCCCATGTAACTCACTGCTAGAGAGCGGCGCTGCAGGGAGGCGCTGGGCGAGGTATCCTGGCTAGAAATGGGAGAGGAGCCTTTCCTTGTTTGGGATGGCTGCATGCGTTGCTGCTTTCCAAGGCAGAGCTTAAAAAGGGTCGGCCTGGCTCCTTTCTGCCCTGTGTTTACTACGGTTGTAACATCTGATCCACCAGGAAGAAGGGAAGGGAGGGAGCCGGCTGTAGCGGCCAAGCTGGGAATGACACGACTGGTTGGGTAAAAAGATGAGTATCTTGGGGAGGTCAAAGTCCTCCCCCCCCCCCACACAGCACTGTACGCCCAAATAAAGCCAGCTGCATCTCCAAGAGCCAGGCTGGTCATTCCGCGGGGAAGCAGATCTCTGCTCTAATGTCAAGGCTCCAATTACAGCGGGCAGCACGCTGGCATGGGGGAACAGGCTGTGAGATGCTCGGCATTCTTTGGCCTCCTGAACGGGAGGAGAGGGCAAGAGAGTCGCACGTGCCGTCCTCTTCGGCAGCTGAACTCTGTTCCTTCCCCAAGCCCTGTCTTCTAAAACCGGGGAGAGGCAACAGAGTCAGATTGCTCTGGGCCAGCTCTGTGTCTGGGGAACTCGGAAGGGCTGCCTAGCAGAATTCAGCCTCATGAGCTCTGTCCCCATGGGGATCCAGAACAGGCTCATGATCCATACCCCTGGCAGTACCTGCAGCTGACTTTGTTATGCTGTAACTGCATTCCCAGTAGTGTACAGTTTGTACCAGGTTCAGCTGTAACTGCATTCCCAGTAGTGTACGGTTTGTACCGGGTTCAGCTGTAACTGCATTCCCAGTAGTGTACAGTTTGTACCGGGTTCAGCTGTAACTGCATTCCCAGTAGTGTACAGTTTGTACCGGGTTCAGCTGTAACTGCATTCACAGTAGTGTACAGTTTGTACTGGGTTCAGCTGTAACTGCATTCCCAGTAGTGTATGGTTTGTACCAGATTCAGCAGACAAAGTTGGTGGTGGTGGTGGTGGATCATTGGCCACAATCTCAAACCCCCTCTGTGCGGGTTCTGCGTGGCACAATGTGTTCCTGATCTGTGTGTGCACGCAGATTGTGCATGGCGCACTCAGGGCATGGGATCGGCCCCACTGGCACCTCATGAATCCGTCCAGAAAGAGCTGGGACTCCTAGGTTAACAGCCCTGGGAGGGGGCACCTTTTCCTCACTTTTACAAGCTTGGGATTAGCACCACCTTCCAAGAACAACGCAAGGGAACACTCAGGATGGGGGGAGTGGAGTGTCTGGGAGCAAGATAAAAACTAGAAAGGGTAGGAGAGGTGTGAGTGTGTTTGTGAGAGATGATCCTCTTTAGCTGCTGAAAGGGACTGTTCCTGCTTCCCCGTTGGGATTCTCTGAATGGCTTTAAAATGAAAACTTTTGAGCCAAAGTCAATGCCCCCATTTGAGAGTTTTGACTTTTTATTAGCCTAGGTGGCTACCTGACGCATGAGTCCGGCACATACAGAGCTACGGGCACAGAGTCGCTACCACATCCTTTCCCACTCCACCCCCTATCTCCACCCAAACGCTAGTCAGAGGGTTATCACAAGTTTCCATCAGCACATGCACATTTATGCGGAGGTCAGGCGACAGGAGGCGGATCTATTTTTCTCTGCCAAATGTTATTATTATTATTAAACATTTATAAAGCGCCAGTTGCAACCTGGCGCTGTACAGAACATACAATCAGATGCGGTCCCTGTCTGTGGCTTACAGGAAGGGGGAGCCAGTGAAGGGAGAGGAGGAGAGGCGTTACATGGTCGAAGCGACGGGCAGAGTGAATGATCTTGGCGGCAGAGTTTTGGATGCAAATGTTGCAGGGTATTGCCGAAGTACTGTGCTTGGACCATAAAGCAGGAAAAGGCTCCCTCTGTCAGGCGTTCAGACAGAGCTCAGGCAGGGTGTCAACAAGATCAGCCCTGGCTGGTATGAATCCAGCCAGGATGGGGACCAGGAAGCAGTAGGATCAGGATTTTGACTGGGTAAATCCAAATGCGAAATCCAGAATAAGCAAAAGGGTGTCAACCCAAGGGTCTGGCCAATCCAGAATAACAAAACACAAGTATAGTCAGAACGGCAACCTGCAAACCCCTCCCCCCCATGGGCAACTTGTCCCACTGCCGCACACCTCTTACTATTAGGAAGAACCAAAATTCATCTTCCGATAATCTGAGCCCATGATTTCTAGTCCAGTCCTACAGATAGATATTTCAAGCCCGCTATCATGTCTGCTCTTGAGCTTCACTTCGCTAGGCCAAACAGAGCCCATTCTCAGTCCAGCGAGGAACGTCAAGGACCAAAACCAGGAAGCCAGTGCTAGAAGGACAGCCCAAGATGGGATGGGAACAGGATGAGGGCTGAGCAGGAATGAGGAGCTAGGATTGGGAACGGGCTAGGAAGAAGGCTGGAAACAAGGCGGGGAGGTGGGCAGGCGAGCAGGCTCAGTGACAGAGTAGACAGGGAGGTGGGGACGGGCTGGAGTCCACTGGCAGACACAGGGCCTAGGCCTTCATTGCTCCACCTGTCTTCCTGTTCCTATCAGGTGGTTCTCCTATGACCAATCAACCATGGCCAGCAACTCCCACCCGGGAGCAGAAGGCCTAGTAGGAAGGAGCCCCTGCGCCCAAACCAGAGAAAGGAGTTGGCATTGCAGAGTTGCCCCGAAGCCCAGGGTGCCAAGGGGCTTCACATCCATCCTCCCCCACTTCCCCGGCTCCTCCCCATTGGCAGACCCATGAGGGACCGTGGTGCCTCTTGGAAATTTTGTCCATGGAAATGCTCCACAATGGCCAGACGGAGTAAGGATTTCCTCTCACAAGTAATGGCTTATAGCCTGGGATCTGGCAGGTGTGCACGTAGCCCTCTCACAAGTAATGACATAACCTGGGATCTGGCAGTTGTCCATGTAGCCCTCTCACAAGTAATGGCTTATAACCTGGGATCTGGCAGGTGTCCATGTTGCCCTCTCACAAGTAATGGCTTATAGCCTGGGATCAGACAGGTGTTCACGTAGCCCTCTCACAAGTAATGGCTTATAGCCTGGGATCTGTCAGGTGTCCACGTAGCCCTCTCCCGTGAGGACTGATACAAGCTGCAGGAGTCTCCTTTCCCTTACAGTCATGGTCGCTTTGCCTGAGGGGCTCCAATCCCCCAGGGAAGGGAAGAGCAAGGGGGAGGAGGCTTGTCACCCAATTTTGAGACTGGCACGTGCCAGCCCTTGAGCAGCAGCCCGAGTGGAATGCCAGGCTGCCCAAACTTCTCCTGCTGCTGAAAGAATTCCACCCTCTGTGTTGGCAACGCTGGGCTGGGTTTTAGCTACCTCAGGAGATAGATGGCATACCAGCAGCCCACAGAAATAATCCGTCAGCTAAAAACAGCCAGAGGTCCAGGCCGCATATAAATAAGCTCTATGTCTGGCTGCCGCTGCATCCTACACTTTCTGCTGGAAAGGGAGCATTATATGTTACATTTGTGCAAGATGCTCCCGCTCTTCACACTCCAGTAGGATGGCTAGTTAGATTTGCCTTGCCTTGTCTTGCTTTTTTCTTTCAGCTGTTCTGATTTGTGAGGTCTTGACCTGATCCTAAACTTGCACACCTCTGGCCGTGCATGTTGTGTGGGGATTGCTCACACACTGCAATCCCTTTACAGGGGTTGCATGAGGGTTGTGCGCACATCACCCCCTCACACCCCTGTTGTGCAGCATGCTGGGTTAGGATCCGTCTGCTTAGTCACAAGGATGTGTGTTTCTCAATTTGAATCTTTGCAGGAGCTTTGACTTTTGTGGTGCTCGATTTTGATTTTTTAGCAGTGCTGAAGTTGAAGCACAATTTGGTTCAATATTCATCAGGGTGATACCCAGAGTGAACACAGACATAACGCTAACTCCACTTAACACGTCTTTAACATTTCGTATGTGGTATTGGTGCCCTATGCAGCCCTGCAACGTGCATAAGAAATGTTAAAGTCTTGTTAAGGCAGAATTAGCGTTACGTCTGTTTTCGCCGTTCAGCGTTCGTTATCTGAAATAATTTGTGTTCATTCATCTAATCAAAAGAATGCACGCTGCAGCATGGAGTTGCCATCGAGCCAAAGTTTCCAAATTAAGGAATTTCTAATATCAAATCAATGAATATTAAATACTGAATTAACAAATATTGCAGGAAAAAAACACACTGGGGGAAAATTCCAGGAACTTTGTAAATTTCACAGATGGAATGTAATTTTTGGATTCAAATTCACAGGTTTGGATTTATAAAATTGATTGACTATTCCCACAGCATTGGATGTTCATTCAGTCCTCTTTAAAACGTCAAAGAGACCCAGGTGTGTTGGATGTAATTATCCAGATCTAAGCGCTTCCCCTGTTTTTGAAAAGAATAGGGTAGAGTGTCCAGTCTGAGATTTTCAAAGTGTTTATGGAGGCCCTAGGATGTAGTTTCTGTTTTAACTGAATACCTAGATTACCTACATTGTTTTGGCAAATCTCAGTCTGCAAAACGAGATTGTAGTTTGTACGGTGTACAGATTGGGTGGAAGGTGACTGGACATTGCCTTTCACTCCCTCAGGGTGCAAACCTCCACTTACTGAAGTCAACGGGAAAACCCCCATTGATGCTAAAGGTGGAAAAGGTGGTTGTGTTATTTTTCTGTTGCCCATGGGCTGACACAACCCTCGGTTTGTCACCAGAAGCAGTGACGGAGTTGCTTTCCTGCACCAACTGAAGATTTTCATTTTGATTCATATGACAGAAGATGGATCTACAACATAGCTGAAATGAGTACCTACAAAAATGGGTATTTCCAGTACTTGAACTGAGTCGAAAATATTGGGTACCAATCAGTACCCAATTTTGACCCAATTTGAGTATTTAGTATCCTTGAATGTCGACGTCCGGTCCTGACTATTTGGTTTTCCTTCCTGATTACCGATTGGTAAATGGAAGATAGAAAAAATGCAACTGGAACTTACCGATTTGTCAGGTACCCAGGTATCTGCTCAGCAATCGGGTAGCCTGTTGACTCTGTTGAGTACCCAATGAGGTACTCATAAATGCAGGTATTACCTGAGGACAGCAAATGAGCCACTTGTTTCAGCTCTATGAACTTCAGTGGGGCTTCTCTGGAGGACGTGGATCATGGTCTTTGTTTTTCTGCACATGGAGATGGGCCAACTCCTCTGACCTATGCACCCCGAATGCTGGGGGATTGGTGGTTCTGAATCTGAACCTCAATTCTTGAGTTTTCTTTCTTAATCTCCATCTCCAAACATGTCATTTCCAGATGGGTGGAGTTCCAAAATATGCACCCCATGCCCATCTCAAGCCAACTTCACTGGATGCCTCCTCTCTGTTTCCTTTTAACATTTAAGGGATTCAGCAAACGCTTCTTCCTGGAAAGGACTCTTTCTGTCCCATGGCATTAAATTACTATCGATTTCCTACAAATGAAAGCAATGAAAGCAACCTCAGCCTCTTAGCAGATGCACTTAGGAGTGCCATTGGGACCAGGGGTGATTTCGTTAAAACACGCACCCAAAACATAGACGCTCTCTCTCTGCGACCACAAAGAGCTATCCTGGGCTGCTGGCCAACCCACTGAGGATGGATAAATGGCAAAGCATAATGCGGGCTATGGCTTCCAATGGAGAGCTAATCCATAGTAAGCAGACTTGGAGCAGGATGGATGAGTCATTCCCTAATGCTAAAAAGGGGGTGGTCTCCACACATCAGTAAAGACATCCGGAAAGGTGTCGCTGCAGTGATCAGTGAGGCTTTTGACATTTAGAGACTGCTCAGTGTTTCCATAAGAAATCCCCTTGCTCCAAAGAGCTTGGCATATGACACTTTGCCTTCCTGTAGCATCTGAGCATGGGCCGGCAAAGAACTTCCCAGAGACTGGGGAATAAAGCCCAACAGTCACACAAGGGAAACAGAGAAGCTATTATTATGCCAGCCTATTGGATTTTCTAGAAAGTAACCACCTTTCTTGGCTATTTGCCATTCTAACTTAGCAAAAGGGAAAGGTTGCGACCAGTGCTGAAACAGATCACAATTTCTTTAACTGGAAGTAACATCTTGTCTTTTGGTGAGTTTGGTGGTTATTCAGTAAGTAACCGGTTACTGTGTAGGTTAACCACCAAACCAAATTGCTGAATAATACGGCAAAAGTGAACTGGTTTACCACATTACTATATTATTGAATGTTACCGTTACTACTCTAAAATGAGGTGCAGAGGAAGGGAGTAAAAATATATATCGACAAACAGTAATGTGGTAAACAGGAATGCACCAAATCATGGTAAATCAGTAATCCAGTTAATCGGATATCTGCCAGACGCTAACCCAGGTATCATTTGATATCCAGCTGGATACTAGATACTGGAAGATACCCCCAGATCTGGCCAAATACTGGATAGTAGTAGATATAATTTCAGCCATAGTTACGGCAGGCCAAAGATCCTTAACATCCACTTTACAGCCATGTTGTGGTTGATAGCTGCTTAAAATCATGAAGAAGCTTCCTGACTCCAGTAAAACCAATGGAAACCTCTTCAGCAGCCACTCGATTTTAAATGTGGCAGACATGGCTAGATAGTTTTGGCGAGGGTCTAACAATGCATGCGGACATTGCTGAACATCTCCTAGCTGGGGGAGAGCGGAGCCAGCTGATTTGGAGGAGTCAAAATTGCCTTCAAACAAGAGTTGGCATGTCAAAGGACAATCTAAGAAAGTGGGGCTCTCTACAAGATATTTACAATATTTGTGACTGTGGTAGACACAGACCATGGGATACCTACAGGTCTGTCAACTTCTGGGGGAAGCCAGTGCTTCAGAGGACATTGCCAAGGCCACAACCACCAAGCTAGAACATACACCCAGTACTGGAGAAATATATTACTGTGGGCTGGACATGAGGAGAGAGAGGGGGGCTGTTTTGAAGGGTAGAACTGAATGGAAAAACACAGATGGGTCGGTACAGGGGCTGGTGGAGTTGGTGGGATAGGGACATGGGAATGGCAGGGTAGTTCCACCAGTGCCTCGGAATTCTCCGATGGTTAAGGGGCAGGACTTCTGCAGCAGGTTTGGGAAGCCTCATGTTTCCACCACCACCCCTTCCCAAAACACCGGATGATCCCTAAGGCCCGTCTGCCCTTCTGCGCAGGACAATTCAAATGTGTTTTTTAACTGACTCAGAGAGACTCAGACACATCATGCCGCAGTAACCCTGCCCCGGGGCATCCTGACTTTATGATGTAGTCTCTTCTGCAAAACTATAAAAAGCTTGAAATGAATCAGGAAACCACAATGGAGCTTCCCAAGGTCATTTGACGCGAGTTTCACTTTATTTGCAAACACCGAGGAGGAGAAGCAATATCATGCGTGTGTGGAAGAATGAGCGAGAGAGAAAGCTTGGAACAGTTTGATGAAGAGTGTGTGTCAGATGGGATGGGCAGGGTGCGGGGGTGGGAGCTTGGCACAAGGATATCCCAAAACCTAGGCTTTAACTGCTAAACAGGCCATTTCTGACAAACTCTTTCTTTTGGACTGTACTTTGACAGAAAACCTCTCTCCTTGGGTTCCTTCTGACATAGGCCTTCACTGAGGCCTGAGGTCTACTCCTCCTGGCAGGGCCTTTGCCCAGATCTTTGGGGTGAAGTGTTGTCTGTGGACAGCTGATCTAAGGGGATGAGAACAGGGGTTTGATTTAATGGTGTGACTGTGGGGAGGGGAAAGGAGCTGGATGGGGTGACTGCCCCCTCAGCAACCTTCGTGTCTCCATAGTGCCTTTCCCAGATGCCTTGTCTCCTCTTGGAACTGACAAGTGCTGCCCAAGACCTGTCAAACTAGATCAACAGGGTTGGTGTTTTGGCCCCACCAGAGCAGTGATGGGACCCTGATATTTTGGGGGCCAGGAGGCAGAGCTCTTGGGGGTTCGTGTCCGTAATGTTGCAGAGACTGGAGGAGGCAAAGCTTTCCCTGAAGCCATAAACCCTGGCTCTGCAGCCGAATGTGCATTTAATGCAGAGCTAGAGACGTGATGGATTCTTGGGAGCTGAATCTGCAGGCTCAACTAATGGGTGACCATGTGGCCCTGTCACGTGAGATGCCTGGGCCCCAGTCCAAGAAGCCCTCTCTCCTTCGCACTCTTTCCTTGGCCAGCAAGAGGTGGGGCTGACATGGATCAGCTGTTCCTGAATCAACGGGGATTTTTGTCTTTATTTATTATTATATTATTATTATTATTATTATTATTAATAATACAACACCAGCGATGTACCTGGCGCTTTACAGAGAACAAGATAGACACGGTCCCTGCCCGAGAGCTCACAACCATTGGAAATCTTTCTGAATTTTCACAAGCATTTGTCCATTTAGGACCAGCTTCATCCATTTGCCACTTCTGGTATTTCCCATGATGAATTTTTGTCACGTTTGTTAAATCTGGAAGTACCAAATGGATCACGTAGGGCACTTTCTGATGTGATTAAATGTCTATCTATGAGGGCGGGTGACCGACCGCGCATCCAAAGCAGGCGCAGCTTTGATGACATTGGAAAGATGCCCTGAGCATGATTGAAGCTTTTCAGCGCACTGACAAATGCGCTTTAGTGACCTGAAAAATCCAGCTCGGTAAAGTGCATTTGCCGGTGTGCCAAAAAGCATCAATCATGCGTGGGACAAAGTGACCTTAGAACCCAACGTGCCAAAAGACTTTCCTGAGCAGGAACCTGAATGCATCCTCCCTCAAACCAGTGACTTTCAGCATCACCGGGAATGGGGTGAATTGGTCATTGCTGAAAACAGTGCTCGCCCCAGTAAATTCTTTCAGCTCTAGCAGGAAGTAGAAGCAACCCCCCTCTGCTATCTCTGTTGTCCTGCTACGGCGACGTGAACTGCAACATTAATGGAACACATTGTGCTTCCTGGGCAACTGATAGTGGAGCAGCCTCTTCCAGCGCAGTCTGTGCTAGAACCTCACTGAATGGCAGCTTGATGAACAGAGCTAAAATGAGTAGCTGGAAAAGCAGGCAAACCTGTCAGAATTGTGGTACTGGACCTAACCAGAGGACATTGGGGGCTAATCGGTACTTGATTAGTGCCCAATGGGCTATACCAAAGTACTGGTTTTCATCCAAATTTTGCACCTTTCGGTACTGACTTGACTTCCCAGCTTTTGGGACCAATTTTTTGAGTTCCAGTAACGTTGCTACCCGTTTAATCTCTATGAGCTTGTAGCTTTAATGTAACCAGCATCTGCCGTGATTCTGGAGACATGAGCGTTTGGGAAGTGTTTGGGGTGGGCTGAGGGGAGCCCTGCAGGATTCTGAGAGAGAGAGATCCCACCTTGCAGGAAAAGCAACCAGCAGAGAGCAAGTGAAGATGTAGCCCCATTCAACGCGCGCATCAACGCTCCAACACTTTCCGTGGTTGTTCCAGCTTAGGGGATCGCTGCTAATGTCAAAGCGCTAGGGTTACTCGGAGTAAAACCACGTAGCCGACGAGGCTGGGATTTATCTCTGTATTGTGAGCAAGCTGGGCTGAAAGATTACAGCATGACTCGTCATCTAGGAAACCCAACACTGCATGTTCCGGTGCATTTCCCCGACTCCAATGGTGGGTAGCACAGGCCAACCTGCCCTTCTTGCCCCTGCGGTTTCCCCACAGAAAGTAGAAAGCGAGAAAAATATCCACAGGCAGAAATTTTATCCTTACAACTGCCTGTCGCCGGCCACCTTGCCCTCTCGGAGCTCCACAGAGGTAAAGACTGAGGTCATTCTTTAGTGCCCCAACTGTGTGTGTTTCCCAATAAAAAGGCGTGCATCCCTCTCCCCGGCAATGGCCAACTTGTCATTAGGATCAAACTTGTCAAACTAGAGCTTTCCCCAAATTGGGGGGGGGGGGGGGGAAGCTCATGACCGTTTGTTCTGCTCCTTGTTCCAGCTCTGTTCGAGGGGAATGCCCCCCTGCAACACACAAACTCTGCGGAGCGTTCACAGAAAGTGTGGGGTAAATAGCAAATAGCAAGGTGTTTTCTCCTTCCACTATCCCAGTTTCTGGGATTCACTCAAAGCACGTAGGATCCGCTCCCACCACCCACCCATGCTGCCTTAGTAACATGCAAGCAGACTGCAGCACAAACAGGCTTCTTAGACCCTAAATTAGTACCCTCAATATGGGGCATATACCCACCAAAAGTCCGGCACTCGACCCGAACTGATAGGCTAGATGGTGTATTGAAATACCAGCTTTTGTCCCGACTTTCTGAATTTTATGGTACTGATTTTCTGATTTCTGGTGTCAATGTTTCGACCTCCCGTCCTGATTTCTTTACTGATTTACCAATCATTATTGACTGGTAGAATGATAAATCGGTAACTTAATAACAGCAACACCTGGTATTTTCGGATAATCGGGTGCCTGGTTGGACTTGGGTGGGTAGCCCATCAGGTATCCAATACGGTGTCTGTAATTGTGGGTATTACCCACAGGTAGCTTAACCCATTTTCAGGTCTAGTGAAAAGAAGACGCAGTGGGACAGAACAAATCAAACTGTTTCTAAAGTGCCGAACTCAAATAGACAAGAATCCGCACTTGCTGTGAAATGAAAGCAAAGGAATTAACATGGAGAATGATTTCCTGTTGCTGTAATGCTCCCTCTTAACCCCTGCCAATGGGGCCATCTAGCTAGTTCCTACTTGTCTCAGATGCACATTGACCTATTGAAGTCACCATGGAAAGAGGGGAGGCATGGCAGGGTCCCCAACAAGGATCTCTGTGTAGAGAGGAGACTGAGTCAGTGGAAGGAAATCATGAGATTCTGGTTATCAGCCTGTCGTGCTTCCTTGGGATGGATTTCTTCCCAAACCACTTTGCCCGTCCCTTCTGGATTCTTTCTTCATGAAAATTTGCCTTGGAAGTCAGCTCAGGAGATTGCAAGTTCAGGAGATTGCAATCCAGCAAAGCCCACGCCTTAGTTTTCTGGGGTCTACAAACCACGACATGTTTATATAATATGAATCAAGGAGCTATCCTGTAATGGTGCCCTCTGTATCTCTTGTTTTCCTACCCTGACCATTTCAGATCAAGGAAAAAAACGTTGGCCATTGCATAACTCAAGAAAAAAACAACAAGACATCAGCTACATCGATGTAAGTAAAGCTTCCTTATTCCAGGTTTTGGCTTATGTTACCCACAGTATAACATAAAACAGTATCCCCATTTTTGTGGCTACTCATTTCCGGTCTAACTAGGAGCTTATGTCCCAGAAGGCGCATCCCATTTATTAGGTAAATAAAAAAACCATACATCAAGAAGAATTCCTTCAAAGTCTCTGTAGCAGGGAGCAGGCTGTTGGGGGCACTGACCCTTGAAGGGAGAAGCACCCGCAAGGAGAGTGCAGGTGCTAGCTGGGGAACCAGGAGCTAAAGTGAGGAAGGAGAGCAGCTGGATGCTTGGGTGTGGCTAGGCCAACCAAAGTTTAAGGACCCTGAATAAGGCTGGGTTGTGGGGAGAGACTGTGAGAAGCAGGAGGCCAAGAGCTAGGGAAAGCCCTGCCTATGGGGAACATGCCAGGGGGAGAGAGAGAAGCTCTGTCTACGAGAGGCTAAGCCGGCCCATAGAGGCTACCCCTGGAAGAAGAGGCACCAGGGCCAGAGGGTTGTTGCCTGACCAAGGGTCCCAAGGCTAGTGAGCACTGTGTAGAGCTGAGAATAAAGACACTGGAATGGAGAGGCCGGGTGTGGCGTGATTCCTTGGGCGGCGTCCTGCCAGTACGCAGTGACTCATGTGCCTCTCTACCCTGTTACAGTCTTCTTTTACCAGGGATGAGACAACAGCTCCCTAATGCAAGCGTCCTCCCAGGTCCACAGATTCGAGGGGACAAACAAGTGCCAGTTAAATACCATTCTGTGCCTGTTTTGTTCATTTTGGTTCAGATAGTTTGGATTCGATAGGTTTTCTTGTTTTGGCGATTTCTCGTTCCAGCTCCCCCGAGAACTCTCGGCAGGTTTATGGAGGTGAGACATTTCAGAGGACGATGTCATGCCACCGATTTTTACAGGGTTCCTGCTAGACATTCAGATCATTTCCTTGGGAAGCCTTTCTCAAGTTGCTGCCCACGGAAATGTCAACGATTTGTTTGCGTGGTAGAGGCTCTTCTTCAACAGGGAAAGCTGGCAGCAGATTTAAAACAAATAAAAGGGGGCACAGTTCAGTGCTAAATGTAGCTGCTCCAGTGACTTTCTCCTACAGCTGGACGGTGCAATTAATTTTGCTCAATTTTGCCTGGTTAAAGCAGTATCGGGGCCAGGGACATTGAAGGGGTCAATAAGCATTAAATGACATACTTAAAGCTTCGACAATATTAAGCTCTGGGGTGGGGACCGTGTTTGGGAGGCGTGGAGAGCAGTGGGATTGTTTTAATAAAAGGCAACTGTACAATCCCCATCACCTTCTCGTGAGCGCGGGGTTGTTGGTATAACCAAGGACTGAACCCGTGTCAGCATTCCAGCCCCTAAAGTGCATCTCTCTCCCAGCAAAAGAAAGATGTTGCAGTGACTGACAGAGTGTGAGTCAGACCAATATAAGGTGTGGCCGTATAAGGAAGGTCATGCGTTGAACTGGCATCTCTCAAGCTGTAGAGCAACTGGTTTTATTCCCTCTGACACCAAGCAACGTCCCACCTAGGTGAGAGGTTCAGAGGTGCTGAAGTGAGGATAATTCCACTCACAGGCATCAGTTCATCAGATCATTGCCTGACTGCACTCATCCACTGCTGGAAGTGGCAAGCAAGATGTCTACAGTAGAAATCCCATTATCCCAGTGCCTTAGGGGTCTTGCTTTTTGTTCACATTTGAGAGGTGTCCACTCCAGATAAGGAGGTTTATACTAGCATAAGAACACGGAAACAGTTATCTGCCGCTGCTCAGTATCCAGCTAAATCCATAGTATTAAGTATTAAATCCATAAATTGGTAAATCCAATCTGGAAAGGGCCACATACTAGGGCTGAAACAAGCAGCTAAATTGCTGCTCGTGAGAAATTTCTCCATATCGGGAACCGGGGTCAATTTCCCAACTGTTTCCCACTACCAATGTGATTTCTCGAGTCTTGCAATACCTCGAGATAGTATACCATATCAATTTACTGACTTCCTGTTTACCGTTTACCACAAACCGTTCATTGACCGCTGACCGCATTGCCGAGGGGACCGTTTTACTTCCGGGTTTGTTGTTTTCACATTTCGGAGCCAATCACTGTGCAAATAGCCAATCACTGTGCAAATAGCCCACCCCTTCACCTCTCTGCGCTTAACCTCTACTCCAGTGCTTGGAATCAAAATGGTTGTACAGGTATACTTGTTGAATTTCCAGTGCCTGAATTGACCCACAATGTTTGGGTACTAATTGGTACCCAATTAGTGTCTGATTTGGGTACCCAATGTCCCAGAATGTTGACTTCTAGTCCCAGAATGTTGATTTTTTGTCCCGGAATATCAACTTCTAATCCCAATATTTTGAATTTCTTGCCTGATTTTTCAGGTTTTTGTCCATATTTACCAGATTTTGGTAAATAAGTAGTGCCATACTGGTTGAGACCAATGGCCCAACCCGTCTCTGACAGTGGCCAATCGGCTGCTTGGAAGAAGTCCCCAACAGGTCACAATAGGACGATCCATTACCCGTTCACTCCCAGCTCCAGACAGTAAGACGTTACAAAACCAACCCGGCTAATAGTTGCTAATGGACCGATCCTCCAGAAACTTGTCCAATCCTTTTTTAAACCCAGTACGACTGGCCTTGACCCCGTCTTCTGGCAACAAATTCCACAACTTAATTGTGCATTGAGTGAAAAAATACTTTCTTTATTTTAAATCTGCTACTTGTTAGTTTCATGGGGGTGTCCCCTCATTCTAGTACTATTTGAGAGGGTGAATAACCATCCCCTATTCACTCATTCAACACCACTCACGACTTTGTAAACTTTGATCATGTCCCCTCTCAGTTGTCTCTTCTCGAAGCTGAAGAGATCACCCTGTGCAGCTTCTCTTCATACGGGAGCTCTTCCAGACCCTTTATTAGCTTTGTTGCCCTTCTCTGCACCTTTCCTATTTCTACTGTATCTTTTTTGAGATGGGGTGACCAGAACTGCGCACAATACCCAAGGGGTGGTTGCACTGTAGATTTATAGAGGGGCATTATGATAGTTTCAGTTTTATTCTCTTTCCCTTTATGAATAATTCCTAACATTCTGTTTGCTTTTTTGACAGCTGCCACACACTGAGCTGAGGATTTCAATGTATAGTCCACAGTGACTCCAAGGTCCTTTCCCTGAGTGGTAACTCCTGATTTAGAACCCAGCATTGTGTACATAAAGTTTGGATTGTTTTCCCCTATGTGCATCACTTTGCACTTGTCAACCTTAAATTTCATCTGCCAGTTAGATGCCCAATCACCCAGTCTTGCAAGAGCCTCCTGCAATTCTTCAATGTCTGTTTGTGTTTCAGCTACCTTGAATAACTTGGCGTCATCTGCAAATTTGACCACCTCTCTCTTTTCCAGATCATTATAATACAGTTAACAACACTGGTCCCAGTACAGATCCCTGAGGCTCTCTACTCTTTGCCTCTTGTCTATTGTGAAAACTGACCACTTGGTCCTACTCTTTGTTTCCTATCCTTTAACCAGTTACCAATCCACACCCTGCACATTGAGCAGGGATTAGCAGAGGTGAAAGCACAAGACACTGGGTGCTTGCCCCCTACCGGGAGAAAGTGATTAGTTTTCCAACAATCCTTTGCAAATTGTTCATTAGCTTGATTGTGTGGCAGCTGTTTAATTTCTGGAAGCACTTTGACATTTTCCTGGTCCATGTGCCGGAAGGTACACCCAGGCCAAGAGTAGGGGGCGTTTCTTATCAGTTTGGACACTGACCTCACGTGTAGCCTTTTATGGAACAATGCCCAGCTGGCCAGGGAACAAAATGAAGATTAGACTTTGGGGCCAGATCCAAGGCTTGGTGGTGTGGATGGACACACTTGAATTTGCTCCAATAGACTTGGGCACACACCCCTGGAACGCTGGCTTGGCTTCTCCGCGTAAATGGCAACAACAGGGCCTCGCCGGGACCTCAACCCTGGGATTTTTCAGAGGATGGAACAAACAAAATTACAAATGTTGCAGGAATGTTCCCAAAGTTGTGAATTTGATGATCCATGAAAGGAAACAAAAC
>QEPC01011341.1:2487160-2509059 GCA_003113815.1 Sphenodon punctatus
GGGGGGGGGGGGGGGAATCAGGCTTTTCTGATTCACTAATCGAATTTGAAGATTCTTTTCCATTAACAAAGCTTTCCAATTTGATTTAACTGTTTCTTAAGATGAATCAGCTCTTTTACCTTCCTGTTTGATAGAAGCTAGTTCAGTTAATGAACAGTGCCTAAGTTAGTTTTAAAATTTAATTTGATTAGACTGAATTAAACATTTGAACCTGAACATTGTTTTCAGTAAAATCGAGAGGCAAAATTGTTAAGGTGACACCTTTTTTTGAATCTGCTTCTGGGGCGCAAGCTTTCAACTTTCACAGCTTTCTTCTTCGGGCAGATGGGGTCAAATACTCTAGTCCAAGAAACAACACGCCCTCCACCTTGTCACCATAACTGACCATTCACAAATACAGGATGAACACACCAACCTATATAGACTATGGTCCACGGATCCTCACGCGTGCGCGCGGTTTCTACGTGCCACAGTGTGCCGGCAATGGAGCTGCGCGTGGCTCTCGCACGACTGCGCACGCATGCAGCTGCACACAGAATCCACCGACCATAGGATCGGGCCCACCAGAATTAACAAAATAACGAAAGCTGAATTAACAAATAAGAAATATTGACTATGAAATGAAGGAATATCAAATCATTTCCAGAAAAACTGACAATTAGTGGACTTCATTAAATACCAATAGTGTTATTATTATTATTATTATTATTATTTTATAATAAATTAAAGTTTAGAAAGGAGAGGCCAATTTCTGGTTTGAATTTGCAAAATACAAAAATACGGGACATTTGCGGAATCAATCAGTTTGATTCAAACATTCGCTTTGGCTGTAGTGTGGGCCAGTCTTAAGATAGCTGCTCTTGGGTTATTGATCCAAAGGCAAGCATCTATAAAGGAGAAGTCAATGTGCGTGGAGATTCTGACATCTGGACATGCTTACTTTGGCAACCTTCATTCTTCATAATCTGCCTGAGCATCTGCCTGTGTCGCAGGCACCCAAATCGATTAGCGTTTTCTCTGCTTTCTCTTCTAATCAAAAGGTGAGCTGAATACATTGTGAAAACAAAACAGAGGTAAAATAAGGCATGCAGGAACTCCGGCCTAAGCCACAGCAACAGGAGATCCAGCCCGGCCGGCATGTCTTTGTCACGTCAGGCCTCCCCCATCCATGCAGAAATGGTCGTCTTCTTTCTCTCAATGTTGCATGGGTCCCAAGCTCATCTTGTGTACGTGCTCCAGCCTCCTCCACGGCTTGAGCTGGGGTTAACCCAGATTCATCTTAATTTTACTGGTTCAGGGGGAATTGGGCTGCCCAGATTCACAAAACTCACAGGAGAATTTTTGAACAAAGATGACTATTTTTATTTTGAACTTGTTTTCAGGGTTAAAAGCGTTTTACAGTGCTTATCTAGTTCTCCTTCACAGCAGTCCTGTGAGTTAAGGTGTTAGTTCCCCCATTTTACAGATAGCAAACTGAGAGACTTGTCCAAGGTCACCAAATGAGTTCATGGCT
Source organism: Sphenodon punctatus (assembly GCA_003113815.1). NCBI lineage: Eukaryota > Metazoa > Chordata > Lepidosauria > Sphenodontia > Sphenodontidae > Sphenodon > Sphenodon punctatus. The sequence goes on from QEPC01011341.1 coordinate 2,488,674, forward strand.
AAAACAGGACTTGAACACTGGTTTTCCAGGTCTGAACACCTTCTCCACTAGTCTACCCTGGCCCTCCAGAGGCAAGAGCTCTTACTTTGCTTAAAAAATCAAGCTAATCAAAGTTGAAGTTTTATCGTTGGGCAATGAAATAAGTTGCCTAGAGAGGTTCTCCTTCTTTGCATGATTGTTTTCAAAACCTGGCTGGACAAGCATCTGTTTGCGATGCCGTAGGCAGAGGATATCCTGCTTTGGAACAGGAGGTAGAACTAGGGACCCCTGAGGGAGCTTGCAAGCATACAATCCCATGCTTCATTAAGCAGCACCAGCAAGCTGAGCAAATTCAATGAATCTGAATTCAGCATTTTGCTTCCAGGCCGGGGCCAAGCCCAGCCCTGTAGCGAGATATTAACTAGCTGTGTTCTGGTGTGGAGGGTGCGGGGCTCGGCATCAGAGCAAATTGGGATACCCGGTCACAAAATGGGTATACCCATCAAATTCATGGTGCATGATTCAACTCAAAAACTTCGGTTGGTGTCCTATCCAGTACCTAAAATACCAACATACTGAAGATAATGGGCTGTTTTACACACACATTTCTCCTGCATGTTTGCTGTTACATCCTGTGTGTCTAAATCACTCACCCAGATCTTAAACATCCGGCTCTTTAAACTTCTGCGTAGAACTTCTCCCAGAACTTTTGTGTGTAAAAACTTCTGCTAAACTGCTTTGCTCCAGGCAGCTGTGCTCACTTGGTTTCCATGGCAGCCCCTCACGTCTACAGCTGCGGCTACTTTAGGCTGCCTCAGGGCAGCGTGTGTGTGAAAAATGCATCCGGAACTTACTTGTGGACTTGTAAACCCAGAAGATTGAAAAATCTGGAACTTTAACGTGTGTGTAAAAATATAACCAACGTTTTCGTCCCAATTTTCCCACTTCTGGTCCCAGATGTTCAATTTCCAGACCTGGAATTTGGAAAAATTGGGGTGGGTGGGTGTATTTGGGGGTAATTTCAGGCACTTGAAAACAGGAAAATCAATTTTTTTGTTTTTGGGGGCACTTGACCAGCATTTGGGTACCAGTTCAGATACCCAAAACGTGGGTATTTCCTGTGGGTCAGGTACCCATTTCAGCTCAGTCTGGGGACTGTTTCTGAGACTCAAAATCATGCCAAACACCTGGGAAGGATTTACTTCCAGGCCTGATGCTCCAGCCCCTAGGCACCCCTTCCTTAATGCTCCCTACCCCTTCTCTTTCATACATGAACATCCCTTCCCCTTTTCTGTGGAAACTCTAATGTATCTGAAGCCCTCAGCGCATTCTCGGCATAGCTTCGCCGGCACAGAAAATATCCAGAACATCTCAGCTTAGCAAGCCTGCTTTCTAGGCTCTGTCTGTAGTAACTCCCACTGGGCTGGAATTCTCTGCCGGAGCCTTCTGACAGAGGCTATTATCCGGGAGCCTCGTTGCTTCTGCACGCTGCCTTGGTGGCTCTGATGGAATGCATTCATCTGGAACAAAAGCTACTTATGCTCCTGTCCAACCATATGTCTGGTTCTCTGCTGAATCTCCGCTGCAGTCAGTCTATGAACGCTTCTAGTGTTTCCCACCACGCTGATGATTGATTATCCCGGGAGAGGACTGGGGTTCATCTTGTCTTGCTCTGTGATTTTTATCGGGCTTATGCCGCAGCATGCAAAGAAACGTCCCCGGCAACTGAGGAACCTGCCAAGGTTAACACATTTTTGCTCTCGTCAAGCGTTCCTGTGTGATTAAAACTTTACTGTTGACTCGGGGGGTTTGCAAACATTTCCCACGTGTGTGGCAAGGAGGGGGTGGGGAGGCACAAGACAGGACAGGTAGCAGCATCCACCCAAGCTGCCCACAGCACTCCTGGGCCTCCAGCAGGCAGGCAGGCAGACTGGGTTATGCGGGATGACAGACTCCTGGTCTGCTACGAACACACAAACCTGCGTCTGGAAGGATAGCCACATGGCGATAGGACTGGTGTGAAAGATCCCTAAATCAATGGATGACGCTTAGTCTCCATTGATAATACATCCATGTACTATTATTCTAATTCTGAACTATTTACATAACACCATCAATGGGACTGGAACTGAAAAATTGTTAATTAGAGATAGGTCCCTGCCCTGAGGAGCTTACAATCTAGGGAAGACAGGTCAGGGGAGGGGAGGGGCACAGCAACATGGAAACATCCATGAAGCTGAGAAGTGGCAGGTGCACATCCTAGCTGGCTTAGAGGGGAGGAGGGAGATCCTGAAGGCGGACACTGCGTAAGGAGATAGAAAGTCATTTGAATGATCTCTTTTGTTGGACCAACTGTTGTTGGTAGAAATGTACAAGCTTTGGGGCCATGAAGGGCCCTTCCTCAGGCAGGTAGGAGGCAGTTTTGACTCCTACCTGGCTGTAGAAAGACCCTGCGAGGTCTGAAAGTTTGCACATCTTTGCCTTGGGCCCCTGCAAATTTGATGTCTGTCCCTGTTCCTATAGCTGAACTGGGAGTTACAGGTGGGATTGATGTAGGAATTACAGGGGGAAATTAGGGCTGAAAGTGAATTGATGATTTGACAAAAATGCTGTTTCCGTTTTAGGGGTTTTTAAACTTTTAAAAATGTGTTATAGATGTTTATGTATGTTTTATGTTTTTATATTTTTGTGAGCTGCTCTAAGCCTTCGTGGGAAGGGTGGGAAGGGACATTGAATGAATGAATACATAAATAAATAAATTAATCTAGTTCAACTTGACGTGTTGCCATTGGCTCCTTAATTGCACCCGTGCAGTGTCCCTCCCCGGCGCTAGTCAAGTCAAACGGAAATAGCCCAGAACACAAGTTAGTTGGCGACGGCCTTTCACCAAGAAGCCTCCTGAGTCTTCCAACCAAAATATTATTTCGAGACACGTCAGTTTATTTCTGTGGTTGGTGACTCCCTTATTATCTCTTCTGCCTGATTTCCTGTGCTCATGCTTTCCTCGGGGCAATGATAATCTGAAATGGCACAATGGGCAATGAATGATGATCTGGTCGCATGACTCTCCTGGGAAATGCCCTGCCAGGGGGGTTCTGCTTTTCCAAACTTGATTCAAAAACGAGTCCAACCCTTTTGAGCTCCCGAACCTGAAATAACTCAACTAAAAACCCCAAACTTGAAACAAAATACCTCCCCACCCCCAAAAAACTAGACTATGTAGGTATGGATATTGTTCATGTGCTCAAAGGACTATTAAAAATGCAAATAATCCCTGCAGATGATAACCCACCTTGTTTTAGCACTAGTGGCATGTTGGTTTCTCAACCCCACTACCTGCTACCGGGCTGGGTTGTGGACGTCCCAAGCAGGGGTGAACGTCCGTTTCGGTCTGGATTCCGTTTTTGACAGATCTGGTCGGTTTGATCGGAATGAACGATTGTTCCGATTTTCGTTTGATGGACCGATTGAAAAACGTTCATCTGTTTTGTGCACACACAAAATGGCGCCTGGCCGTTCTGCACATGCACAAAATGGTGATGGCCCATACGCAGAATGGCATCGCTGTTATGCCTGATGCCGTTTTGCACGGGTGCAGACGCCCAACTGGAATTCCGATCAAAAATTCGGATCGATCGGAATTCAGATTGGAATTTCAACAGCCGTTCCATTTCAGACCTAGGACGATAGAACCGGGCCTTGGCTAGCCCTGCTGAACCTGAGGTATCGACTATCGGGTCCCTTCTTGATGCCAGGCTAGTCCTAGTGAGAATGATGCAATGGAGGGAAAGCTGGGAGTTTAAATCCTGGAGGCTTTGGGGGAATTCAAAGGAGCAAAGCTGGCATCAGCCACTGCCAACATGGAGAACATGGGGTGGGAATTAAAAATAAGACACATACTTAAAAATTAAAAGTAAATATTGCCCAGGTTCAATAAATCCCAGCAGAGGCAGGCATCTAAACTCCCCCTGTCAGGCGGCCGGTATCCAATCCCAGAATCTGCCATCCATGTCTTAACCATCTAGTAAATGTTGTACTAACCAATTAATCGGGTTTACTCAACGGCCAGAAGAATAAACACCCTATGATCTGGGGGCCCCCAGAGGTGGCGAACTAGCGAAGTTTCCTAAATATCCTGAGGCATGTTTTCTTTGTAGGAAGGAAAGATATGAATTAATTCCAGCCTCCTGACCCAAACCAGCACTAAATATAGCCTTCCGCATCCCTGCTCAGGATGCTGCCAGGAGAAAAGCAACTTGGGGAGAAACCACAAGCACGGGTCAGAAATAGCCAGCGTTGAATTGTTAATAGATGGGTTTCAACTCTGACCCTGGGACAGACGTTCCCTCCCAGGCAATTCCAGCTCCTTGCTAAGGACGTGGGTGCGGCGGCTCTGTCATCTGGGCCTTTGCACGCTCCGAGCTGCCAAAATGGTCTCAGCTTGGCCCGGGACCAAAGCTCCTTCCTGGATTCCAGGATTGAAAAGGCAGTTCCTTAAAAGCCAACTGCGGACGGACTCTCATGTATTGTGTCCAGTTGGGAGTGTTTTGTTTTCAGCAGGACATTGGGTGGTTTTCACACGGATGCGGGGGGTGCTCACTTCTGGAGCGGCTTTGGGGGTGTGCCTGGGTTGGGTTTAAATGACCCAGCAGCTGCTGTGGCTCACGATCTCCCCATGCGGCTCCCCCTCCTCCACACCAGAGAGTTGCAGGAGGAATTGCCCACAACTCTACGGCGTTGCCCAGGGCAGCCCCCGGCCAAGAGCAGGGCTGCAGCAGCCGCCTGCTGAGCAGACAAACCGCAGCGCTGCCTCCTGCCGGTGCTCTACGTTTGGGTTGCCCACTCCTTTGGCCATGCTCCTGGATCTTCCAGAGCACTGCCGGCTGTGGCGCCCTAGAGCAGGGACAGCCCGCCGCTGCTCTACCTGCCCAAACGGCTGGCCCACCCATGGGAGAGGTGGGGGCAGAGGTGTGGCTGCTGTCCGTGTGAAAACCACCCATTGACAAGTTGGAATGAGTTGAGAAGAGGGGCAACAAAGATGACGAGAGGGCCTGGAATGCAAGTCTTATGAGGAAAGGTTGAAGGAACTGACGGTGCGTAGCCTAGCGAAGAGAAGACTAAGGGGAGACATGACAGCAGTCTTCATATAGCTAAAAGCCTTCCCCCAAGAACTGTTCTGCATGGCTACAGAGGGCGGGACTAGAAACAATGGGTTCAAATGACAGGAAGGAAGATTTCACTTAGATATCAGAACAGCAAGAGCGGAGCGGCAGTGGAACAAGTTACCTAGGGAGGCCGTGGGCTCTCCATCACTGGAGGTTTCCAACAAGGAGCTGGACAGCCACCTCTGGGGGATGTTGTAGCGGTCGTCATCCTGCGTCCAGCAGGGGATGGGACTAGATGGCTCTCGAGGAGGCCCCTTCCCAACTATCTGACTCTATGCTTTTATCATTCTGTGTTCACAGCAAGGACTTTGGGTGAGCTCCTCTCCAATATGGGGTGAAAACAGATGTGACGCTGGCCGACTGCGGCCCAGGACTCAGTGCACATCTGCTTCTCTGCTGGCCTGCTACTGCGCGGGGGCGGGTAGGCAGCTGCCCCAGGATGTGTCCCCCCCCCCGGATGATCCCGGGCTCAGGACTGCCCACCCAGGCCAGCGCAGGCCACCATGTCTGTGGTCCACCATCGCTGCAGGCCAGGGAGCCGCCACATCGCCTGCATGTCTGTTTTCAAAACTATTCACCCATGAATTCATTTGGGTTGGATTTGCCGATTGCAAAGATCGGCTGAGGTAGCAGGTGTATTACACACAAGACCCAAGCACAAATGACAGCCAGCGTCGGTCACAGAGACACTGCCAGGTCGAAAGACCTGCCCAAGGAGCGCGGATCAGTTAAGGTTTCTGCTTTCATTGAGTCCCACCCTGTTCCATTGGCAGCTGATGCCCACCCTGGCAAGCGGTCCTCATGCAGTTCTCCCTCTGGATGCAGACACTGGACATTTTACAGGGGAAGGATGGTGCGAGGGGGTGAAGCCAGATGAGACGTTTACTCTTTGCTCTTCAAACTAATCTGCAGGGATGCAGGAGAGCTGCCTTGCTGACATGCTACCGGTGGTGGTCCCAGTCGCAGCGCACCCCGTGAGGGGTAATCGCTGCCACCACACTTCAGGGAAGATCATTGGCCCCCTGCGGGGAAGCTGGCTGGGCAGGCTGCTGTTGAACCTCCCATCACGCCCCCAGGGTGGGCCGAGGTCCCGGTCCGATGAGCAGGCATCTGTCCCTGCCCCACCCATCCTGCCCCTGGTTGTGATGGGGCCGCACGGGATTGGATTTAGTGCCTGCTGCATGGTGGGGCAGATGAGGACCAGCCCCACCCTGTGCTGGGCAGTATTACCCCACGTTGGGGAAAGCTGCTGTGCCCTGCGTCCTCAGGCTTTTTCCGAGGATGCAGAGCGTAGGAGGGGGGGAAATCTGGGCACATGGGACATGCAATGCCCTGTCATGTCCAATTTTGTGGGATCAGTTTCAGTTGGTGTTTTGTCCCCTCTCCTGTTCAACGTGTATATGCAGCCGCTCAGTGAGGTGATTAGAGGGTTCGGGGTGAGGTGTCATCAGTATTGACACCCGCTCGGTTGATGATCTCGTAGCCTTCTGGAACACCTTGTTGGCCGAGACCATTGACAGAGTGGCTCCCAGGCGTCCGCTGCCCTCCCGAGTCTCCCGCAGGTCTCCTTGGTTTACAGAGGGCCTGCGGTGCTAGAAGCAGGAGAGCAGGCGGTTGGAGCGACGGTGGCGCTGGACTCACGCTGATTATAATCGATTGCAGCATAAGAGCAGTTTAAAGGCCTATGCTGTGGCGGTGCAGGCAGCAAAGAAGCAGTTCTTTGCTGCCCTTATTGCATCTGCAAAGTCACGTCCAGTGGAGCTTTTCTGGGTGGTGAAAGGTTTGGTCAGTCCTGCCTGTCTCCGCCTGGACCTGGAGCAATTCAGCGACCGCTGTGACCGGTTTAGCGAGTACTTTGTAGATAAGATCGCTCGCATCCGCCACGATTTTGGTTCCTCAGTTACTGCAGAGGATCCTCTTGTGGCTATGGATGCCTCATCCTGTCCTGTTTTGTGGGATCAGTTTCAGATGGTATCGCCTGCCGATGTGGAGTCCTTGTTGACACCCACTCGGTCGATGATCTCGTAGCCTTCCGGAACACCTTGTTGGCCGAGACTATTGACAGAGTGGCTCCCAGGCGTCCACTGCCCTCCCGAGTCTCCCGCAGGTCTCCTTGGTTTACTGAGGGCCTGTGGTGTTTGAAGCGGGAGAGCAGGCGGTTGGAGCGCCGGTGGCGCCGGACTCACGGCGAGTACGATCGATCGCAGCATAAGAGCAGTTTAAAGGCCTCTGCTGTGGCGGTGCAGGCAGCAAAGAAGCAGTTCGTGCCACCACTTGTGAACAAGATCCTTGCCTGTCCTGGCTGGTGAAAGCCAGGTAGGAGACGCTACGGCCATTGCTGGCTGGGGTGGTTAGTGCCTCCCTTCGGGAGGGCAGGGTGCCTGAATGCCTGAAGGAGGCTGTGGTTAGGCCCCTGCATAAGAAACCATCTCTTGACGCTGATGCTCCTGCCAGTTATCGGCCAGTCTCTAACCTTCCCTTTTTAGGGAAGGTTATTGAACGGGCTGTGGCACAGCAGCTCCAAGAACATCTGGACCACACTGGTTTCCTTGACCCCTCTCAGTCCAGGTTTCGGCCTGGGTATGGTACAGAGACTGCATTGGTGGCCTTGGTTGATGATCTCCGTCTGGCATTGGACCAGGGTCGTCAGACCTTACTGGTCCTGCTAGACCTGCATTAAGTCTGAGCCCAGTCTGAACCTGATCTGTTTTCAGAGAGAGCCCCCATCCCCACGTGGAATGCTGTAAATCACAATGGGTGTTTTTAGATGGATGCGGGGGGGGGGGCTGCTCTGGGGGTGCACCCCCCGCGTCCGCCTGCTCCTAGTCCTACCTGGCTCTGCTTTAGAGTTCCCGTGACCACAGTCAGCCCGTGCAGCATCCCCCGAACCCCATAGAATTGTGGGTGGATCATCCAGCTCTCTAGACTGGCATCCCCAACTCTAAGGTGTTGCCGGGGCAGCGGCAGCCAGGAGCAGAGGTGGTGCAGCACCGGTCTGCTGAGCAGACAGACTACAGCTCCACTCCGGGCCACCACTGCTCTGTGTTTGGCCAGCTCGTTCCACTGGCGGTGCTCTGGGATGTTCCGTAGCGCCACAAGCGAGGCTGCCCCAGATGCTCCACTCCAACATTTGGCGGGGTACCTTTGGATGAAGGGGCCAGCGTGAGCTGGCGCCGCTGCCCCTGAGCTGCACCTCATGATCTGGAGGGAGCGTGTCTGTGCTGGAAACGGGCAGAGAAACACCTTAACCCTGCCCCTTTCCAGATAGAGCTCTGTCCCCTACGCAGCATCGTGACATCACATAGGCTCTACAGAGGGGCAGGGTCTGAGATGCCCCTCCCTCCTTTCCATGCTTCCTATGGCAGGCAGGGGGCGCTCTTGCATGGAACCTACAGCCTGTTGGCCCTTAAGGCGTGTGACAAATAATATTATAACAGAATACACAATCCGTTGTGAGCTGTGTTTGTTCTTGTTGTCCCGAGACACGGACTATGAAGCACAGCTGTCCAGACCGGGTGGAGAAAGCTGCCCAGAGCAGAATCTACTGTATATTTCATCCCACTGAGCGAGATGCATCGGTGACATTTGGTTTATAAATTGGATTAAAGCGTGAGTAATGTTTAGGCGCTCCGGTTTGTTCATTTTAAACTCCAAAGTGCGGTCGTTCTGACACTTCTGACCACTTTTTATTGTCGCCTCTTGCTGTCAGCACACCCTGTCCCTTGTGTCTCCCCGTGACGTCAGGCTGCACAGAGAGTGAAGCCTCGGATTTGATGTCCTCGTAGAAAGAGATTTTCTTTCTCCGCCCCCCTCCTCTGCTCCAGGGGCAGGAGCTGAGTGACACTACAGCCATGGTAACGTCTGTCGGCAGGATCCGGGGTGGCCGTAAGTTGGACATGCATGCTGAATGTTTAATGATCCCTGTGCAATCCTCATCAGGCAGCTAGGGGCATGAAGCTAAATCGACAGCACGGTTCTGAGAGAATGAGCAGGAAATAGTCACGTCTGGGTGAAATCGCCTGTCCCCTCACCGGATCCCCATAAGACTCAGGATGGAGAATGCAGAAAACCCCCTAGACTATGGGTACAATGGGGGGGCCAGTCCCTCTGCACCCCTTACACGTTTCTTTGTTTAATGATTCATTCAAACATTTAGCCTGCCCTTACCATTACGGTTCAGAGTGGCTGACAGCATTTATCCCTGCCTGACGGACAAGGAGCTCAGCACTGGTGCCATTTTGGAAAAGGGCAGTCATTTTGCACGTATGCAGCACCATTCACGCATGCACAGACCAGCTGCCCTTTTCCAAAATGGCGCTGATGCTGCCGGCACCATTTTGGAAAAGGGCTGCGCCTATGTAGAACAGTTCTGGAGGCCATTTTGCTCATGTGCAGTGATTTTCTTTTCTTTTTTTTCCCCCTCTTCCTCGCGTCCCCTGTTCCTCCACAGAGAAGAAGAGTGAACATAAGAACATAAGTCGTGCCAGACTGAGTCAAACCAATGGTCCATCAAGCCCAGTATCCTGTCTCTGACAGCGGCCAATCTCGATCGCATGGGAGAAGAACCAACAGTCACGGGATCCATTCCCCGTTGTTCACTCCCAGCTCCTGACAGTAAGAAGTTCATCCCGTTAAGATTCTTGGTTAATAGCCATTAATGGTCCTACTCTCCAAGAACTTACCCAGTCCTTTTTTAAACCCAGCTACTCTACTGGCCTTGACAATGTCCTCTGGCAACAAATTCCATAATTAATTATACGTTGAGTGAAAAAGTACTTCCTTTTATTTATTTTAAATCCACCAGCAGCTGGTTTCATGCAGTTCCCCCTAGTTCTAGTGCTATTTGAGAGGGTAAATAACCGTTCCCTGTCTACTCGTTCCACACCACTCAAGATTTTATAAATCTTTATCATGTCCCCTCTCCGTCTCCTCTTCTCTGTCCTTCTCTTCTAAGTTGGAGAGAGAGAGACCCAGCTTGTCAGGCATCTCTTTGTACGGAAGCCGTTCCATACCCTTGATCATTCTCGTTGCCCTTCTCTGCACCTTTTCTAGTTCAGCTCTGTCTTTTTTGAGATGGGGCGACCAGAACCTGTCTCTTATACACATCTAGATGTGTATAAGAGACAGGGCATTATGACATCCTCAGTTTTATTCTCTATCCCCTTCTGAATAATTCCTAACATTCAGTTTGCTTTTTTGACTGTTGCTGCACGCTGCGCTGTGGATTTCATTGTATTGTCCACAATCACCCCCAGATCCTTTTCCTGAGTGGTAACTCCTAGCTTAGTACCCAGCATTGTGTACACAGAGTTTGGATTATTTTTCCTACGTGCATCACTTTGCACTTGTCCACATTAAATCTCATCTGCCATTTAGATGCCCAGGCACCCAGTGTCGTAAGATCCTGTTGCAGTTCTTCAGTCTGCTCGTGTTTTAACTACCTTGAATAACTTGGTGTCTGAAAATTTGATCACCTCACTCTTAACGCCCTTCTCCAGATCTTTAATGAATACATTAAACAGCACCGGTCCCAATACAGATCCCTGGGGCACACCCCTTCTTACATCTCTCCATTGTGAAAACTGACCATTTAGTCCTACTCTTTGCTTCCTATCCTTTAACCAGTTACCGATCCATAGTAAGACACTACCTCCTATCCCATGACTTTTTAACTTTCTCAAGAGTCTCTCATGAGGGACCTTATCAAATGGTTTCTGGAAATCCAGGTACACTATATCTACCGGGTCTCCCTTGTCCACATGCTTATTTACACCCTCAAAGAATTCCAACAGATGAGTGGTGAGAGATCCATCGGTTGGAGCAGCCAGCTGAGGACATGATGGGGGAAGAGGCGGTGGGATGGCTGTAAAAGGCCCTTTTGGTCGTTTTTCCAGTGTGGGGGAGGGAAAGGGTGCAAATGTGCCGAACGGCACTGCCAGCCATTTGCTGCCATATGCAGTGATTTTTTTATTTTTTACTTTTAATTTTTTTCTGTGAGATGTCTCATGAGAGCTCGTACCCGGGTCGAGGTCTCAGTGAGTTCTTGGGCCTGGCCCGAAATCTCGTGAGGCCTCTCAACAGAGCGAAAGGGCTTCTTGTTTCAGCCCTTGTCTCCAGATCCCAAAGCCTGATACCTCCCAACATTTCAAATGAGCAAAGAGGGACAAGCCTCAACCCCCTTGGTAGGGATGTGCGAATGCGGTTCGGAAGTTCGAACTGAACTTGAATAGTTCGGTCGACCGAACCGAACTTTCGGACCGAACTCGAATTCGACCAAACTGTTCGGTTGAATCTGAACCAGTTCGGAAGGCCAAAAAACCTGGTTTTGAATGTACGAACTTGGTTCGGATGTTCGGAATTTGACCGAACTCGATTTTCTAACCGAACCGAATTTCCGAACTCGGTTCTGTTCGCACATCCCTACCCCTTGGCCCTTAAGCTCCACCCCTCCATGAATAAACTCCACCCCCTTAAGCATTTACTTCACACACACACACCCCTCTCCCAACAGTCCAGGGGCATAAACAGGGACAGACGCTTTCCTGCTTCTCATTCCACTGAGTTTCTTGTCAGCATCTCCCCACTGGCCTCTCAAGGGATTTTCCTGGGAGGGAACCAGGAAAGAGGTTCCAGAGGCTTGAATACTGGCCTCCCTCTCTCTCTCTCTCTCTCTCTCTCTCTCTCTCTCTCTCCTGAAAGAGAGACTTTCAGCCCTTGCAAGGGGGACAGTGGGTTTCAGCACCCAATGAGGTACTGTCCCTCCTAAACAGAGACTGCTGGCAAGTGTGCCATTTGCAGCCCTCACACTTCTGGAAATGTCTATATTGACTGAGAAAGCCAGCCAATTTCTTCCTGCTTTTTTAATATATATTTTTTTATATAGTGCAGCTTTTCAACTGAGACAATTTGTGTTTCAGGTGGTTTTGAAGAATTTTGGCCTAAAGCCAGTCAAAACGGGCTGGGTTCTGACTAAGTTTCACTTGGTGTTTTGGGGTTGGCTCCATCAAAATTAGAGGTGGGTGGGTGCAGCCAAGCCCCAAGAAGCAAAAGTGAAACACTGCTTGCACTAACGCTTTCAAAAACTCACAAGCACCCCGTCTCCCCTTGCTCGGTACAGAAGGACAAATCATGGGGGAGGGTTTAAGTTCTCTCAGGCTGAAAAATGAAAATATTTCAGAGGGCTTTTTACAAAGATGTTATAGAGCCTTGCTCTCTGCTAAGATGCCACAACACAGCTGAGGATCTAGAGCATTATCAGCTGGTGTTTACATAATAACTGAAAAACATTCAAACAGCTTCTTGTGATAAGAGAGGAAACCGCAACTTCCTCTGATAGAGGGAGCTTGTAAATAATCAGTGATTTCTAGGTATCCACAAATAAAACCCAGCACTATAGATAAGCATGAAGCAGTTCGCCTTGCTCTCCCCCCCGCCGCGTATGGGGTGGGGGTTGGAGTGGGACATTAAGCTTTTTTCTTTTAAAAAAATTCTGTCCTGGAAAGTCAGTTTACAGTCCCGATTTTTTTACTTCTGGCCCCAATTTTTTGTTTTGTTTTCTGTACTCATTTTGGGGTTTTCACCCCGATAGACTGATAACTGGAAAATAAAAAAAAGCAGTACCCAAAGTTACTGATTTTCCGGGTATCCGGATATCTGATTGGTACTCGAGTAACCCACTGAGTACTTGATGTGGTACTCAAAAGTATGGGTATTACCCACGGGTACTAAATGATGTACCCATTTCAGCCCTACCCGGGGGGGGGTGTCAAAGGTGGCTCGTAGCGAGTTTGTATGTGGCCCCTTTCCAGCTCCTGGATGATCTGGCCCCTGGATCCAGTCCCGACCCCTCCCCCCTCAAGCACTGAAAGGCCAAGGGCATTTCCAGACAGACGCTTATCCCGGGATAAGAGCAGTATCATTGGGATAGTTTGTCCGTCTAAACGCTGTCAACAGTGATTATTATCCCGGAATAACAAAACCATCAGGTGGCTATAAAACCCCAATTGCTGGGGTTTATACCAACCGGTCGTTAAACTATCCCGGGATAATGTCCATCGGAACGACATATCCCAGGATAGTCAACTATCCCGGTGATTAGCGCCACAGAGTCCAACGGCAAGGCTGGGGCTCAGAAATGCTCAACTGTGCAGAGGACGTGATGTTGCAGAGAAAGGACATGACATTTGAGTCCCAGAAAACATCGCGCCGAACTTGGCAGAAAATCACTGCAGGATTTTGAATTCATCCCAGAGAGACTCTAAAATGTCCTGTTCACATGGACTATCCCGGAATTAAGTTATCCCAGGATAGACATGTCCATCTAAACAGGTACCACTTTGTTATCCTGGGTCCGGATAATAATCACCGGAGATTCTAATTATCTAATTCTAATTATCTAATTCTAATTCTAATTATCCAGGGGTGGACACCAGGGGTGGTTTCAGGGCCAAAAATACCTAAAAAATTTCAGTTTCGGTACCAATAGCACTTTTTGGAATGTTTGACTGAGTTTGGCCAAACTGAACTCCACCGAACCCGAACTCGGGTTTTGAACCGAACGACCGAACATCCGAACGGCATTCTGTTCGCCCAGCCCTATGGGATAGTTTGTCCATCTGAAAACGCCCTGAACTCATGGGAAGGGGGCAGAGCAGAGATGAGGACATGATGCACACAAAGAGAAGGGGCAGATTCAGGATCTGGGTGCACACCCTTAGCACTCCAACCCCAGTGTCCATGCAGCCCTCAGAACGGCGCATGGCCCTTGATCTAGGATTCTAAATAAGGGCTTTTGCTTTTACATTCCTGGCAATGCCAAGGGGCGATTCCCCTGAGTCAGGGCTGAGGAAGTTGGCCCGGGATGACAGGAGGTGTATTATTTTTAATAATATTATTATTCTCTCTGTTTCCACAGTGCTTCCCACCTTTGGCAGCGCGGCTTTTTAATGAAGCCATTTAGGAGCCGAGCGGTGAGAAAGGTCCATTAGGTACAGGATTTTGCTGTGAACGATGCTTTGCTTTGAATCATTTTCTGTGAGACTATCGTGAAGGAACAAGTTGTCGAGCAGCTTCCTCCTCTCGTAGGCTCCCACTAAAAACACTTAAGCAACAACGCGTCCTGCTGGCAGGCTGCCTCTGCATACCCCGACCAGCCCTCTCCCGGGAGTTAGATGGCGTGCTTGCAAAGGTTACTCTCTGCCTCAGGCCTCTTCCTCTCAATGCTAAACAGATCTGCCAAATATGACGGTGGGTTGGAAGGCTCATGTCCTCAACACCTGAGATGTCTTTCTCCCCTTTTGGGAGGAGTGTGCGACAGGGGCAGATCAGCTGCTGCAGTTCCCTAGTTTGGACAACACAGCTGTGTTGCATTTCCAAACAGGGTGATGATGCAGAACACAGCCCCAGCGCTAGACACACCTATCACGTTCTTGGACCTGGCTACCATGATTTGCGACTCTGTCCCGCCTTAGTTAGAGACAGATCGAGTGCATGAGTTATCTCCTAGACTTGAGGTAGGTCGCTCTGATTCCCCAGCAAGCCTCCAAGTCCCCCAGCAAAAGGAGTTCAATGGGAGTCCCAGGGAATGGAAGGAGGGATCATGCACAATTTGCTTGCCTGTTCCTACCCCACTCCTCAGATCTCCGACATCCTCTGCTTGTGCTTGGCTTGCTCCAAGTTCCCCAGAGAAGTAGCTGAGCCTGTAGGTCCTGCAGGAGGGTTGGATCTGCCTGCAGAAAGTGGAGATAACTTGGGGCTCTAGGGCATGCAAACTAAGTCTCTTCTGGAAATGGGTGTCTGCCCCTAAGAGCCTGCCGTCTTTTGTGGTGCTCAGGTCACACCTCCAAGGAGTCAGGAGATACACCATGATCTAGATGGCAGGGCGGTCTATTGCTTGTGGCTTAACTCTGAGACTCCCATAGATAGGCCACAGGGAGAGGGGACAGATCACACTGAGAGACTGAGCTCAGGGGAAGGAAGCAGAGAGGAGGGCAGGCGCACAGGGAGAGGGGACAGATCACACTGACAGACTGAGCTCAGGGGAAGGGGGCAGAGAGGAGGGCAGGCGCACAGGGAGAGGGGACAGATCGCACTGACAGACTGAGCTCAGGGGAAGGGGGCAGAGAGGAGGGCAGGCGCACAGGGAGAGGGGACAGATCGCACTGACAGACTGAGCTCAGGGGAAGGGGGCAGAGAGGAGGGCAGGCGCACAGGGAGAGGGGACAGATCGCACTGACAGACTGAGCTCAGGGGAAGGGGGCAGAGAGGAGGGCAGGCGCACAGGGAGAGGGGACAGATCGCACTGACAGACTGAGCTCAGGGGAAGGGGGCAGAGAGGAGGGCAGGCGCACAGGGAGAGGGGACAGATCGCACTGACAGACTGAGCTCAGGGGAAGGGGGCAGAGAGGAGGGCAGGCGCACAGGGAGAGGGGACAGATCGCACTGACAGACTGAGCTCAGGGGAAGGGGGCAGAGAGGAGGGCAGGCGCACAGGGAGAGGGGACAGATCGCACTGACAGACTGAGCTCAGGGGAAGGGGGCAGAGAGGAGGGCAGGCGCACAGGGAGAGGGGACAGATCGCACTGACAGACTGAGCTGAGGGGAAGGGTACTAGGCTTGCCACCTATGCAAATTTTTAGAGAAACATAAGTGGCCCTTAAAAATGTGCCTAGGTGGCAAGCCTACCCCTTGGAGAGAAAAGGGCTCTCCACCCCTAGGGCTGAAATGAGAATGAAATGCATTCTCGCAAGAATCTCATGAGCATCTCCCAACCCTGGTGAGACCTCGCGAGAGTCTTGAGAATCTCTAAAATACCCTCCATAATGGTTGGTGCATGCGCAAGATGCGCATGTGCAGAAAGGCCACGGCGGCCATTTTTTGGGGTGCATGCACAGACCGGTTTTGTGTCTCGTGAGACTCTTGTAAGAGAACGCCTGAGTCTCACGAGATTCTGGAGACGAGAAGCCTATTTTCAACGAGATTTTCATGCAGGGCAAAATGTCTCATTTCAGCCCTAGTCTAAATACTCGGGACCTCAGGCCCGCGGGCCAAATGCAGCGTGTGGTTAGATTTTATGTTACTCCTCTCCAGCTTCTGGAATTGGCCCTGGATTCCAGCAACGTAGATTGCAGTTAGATATTAGGAAAAACCGGACGGTAACAAAAAAAATAATTGGGATGGAAACGTGAAACATCGGGACTGGAGGAAGTTGATATTCTGGGACCGGAAGTCGGTATTCTGGAACATCAGTAAACTGGCACTGGGGACCGGTCGGGTACTAAATATCCAAAAGCTTGGGGTCGATTCAGGTACTGGAAATTGGACGAGTATACCTGGTTTTGTGGGTACTGGTTTCAGGTCTACTTCCAACCTTCTCATTTCTATTATTCTATGATTTGATTTCACTGGTGTCGGGCAGACTCATCGCAGCTGTTTGGGGCTTACCCAAAGATTCAGAGGCCATACTGAAGGTGGCTGGCTTGCTATTGCTAGTAACTTGTGGAGTAAAGCAGACAGAACTCTGCTAGTAGCCAGAGACATCTTGCCAAACCACGTGCCCTAACAAAGAGCCCTTAATTGCTTTGCTCAGCCATCGTAGGGGCTTTCATCTCTCGCCGCCGAGGTGTCCTCGGATTAACCATCCCCCCGTAGGCTGTAACTGAGCCAGCCAGAAACCCTCCTCTCCGCCACTTATCTAAGCTGTTTGAAAATCCTTGTCACTTACTGGAGCCTAAATTTCAATCTGTTTTTCATTTCTCTTTTTACGTTCCATTGGGCTAAGTGGGCAGCCATGTACAGAGGATAAAAATGACATGATAAATATTTTGCCTGATACTTAATGTGATGAAATCTTAATGATAGTTTTAAAAGGACTGTGCCCTGTAAGGGGGTGGGGGGAGGAGTACTGGGTTTAGATGGATCAGGGGCTGTAATTATATCCAGGACAGGCCCCTATTTGGGATAGGGCAAGAGCTTTTTAATGGAGGAATTGGGTCTACTGGCTTAAGGCTCAACTTTGAGAGTTTTTTTTTTAAAAAAGAACCAAATAAAAAACATTAAATCCCGGGATATATTTGTTATTTTTCAACTTTAAATTAAACATATTTCCCCCCTCTTTTCAACTGAATAGTGGATGGAGGATAAGAGAAACAAAGGGAGATAAGCCATTTGCTAAAATTCCTTTTAAAAAACCGGGGGAGGGGGGGATTGGTTTCAAGATTTTAATATTTTTTTTTAAAATCCCATAAAAGGAGGCAGGTCAATTCCAATCAGATCTCAAGAAAAGGAAGGCTTTCGAGACAGGTTTACAAAAAATAAATGATTTATGAGATTGTTTTACAAATCACAACATTTAAACGGATCAGTCTGAGTTTCTTTGATGCCTGTCTTCTGGTTTCTCACATTGCAGGGCTCCCTGCAGCTGCAGACCTGAGCTTTCACTTCCAACTACAAGAGCTAGAAACTGACTTCTTACAAAAATAAGTCCTGAGACTCAGGCCGCTTTTAGACGTGCAGCTGGGATCACGCGCGGGAGCGGCGAAACAGCCGCGGCGCTGTTTTAGACGAACCGGAAGCGGAAGTTGTGCGCGTGATCCGGGGCCGCGCATTCTTTGCCGACCGCGAGTGAACCGCCCTGATCTCTCTGGGGTGACATACGCGGCCGGAAAAGAATGCGCGGCGCCGGATCACGCGCACAACTTCCGCTTTCGGTTCGTCTAAAACAGCGCCGCGGCTGTTTCGCCGCTCCCGCGCCTGATCCAGCTGCACATCTAAAAGCGGCCTAAGGGTGATTTCAGACATGACGGGCTTTCACTACGGGCTTTGGGGTGGTTCGGACCACAGCCGGGGGTGAAGGGGCACACCAACAGATGTGCGCCCTATTGCCCCCGGCCGTGGTCTGAACCACCCCACGGCCCGTGCTGAAAGCGGCCGCCCGTCACGTCTAAAGTGGCCCCCCCTGGAGGGGGTGGGGCCATGCAGCGCAGCGTGCTGCCGCACGGCCCCGCCCCCTGAGTTCCCTGGCAGCCCTCCCCCCTCCCGACGGGCAACGGCCAATCCGGCCGCTGCCACAACCACAGGCGGGGGGGAATCCCATTGACCGCGGTGAACGGTAAGTAAACAGAAGTTACTTTCCATTCACCACGGCCGTGGTGGCCTTTCACCACACTTCTTGACCTCCTCACGTCCGGAGATTCAGAAGTGTGGTGAATGCAAACACGGGCCGCGTTTGACTGTGGTGCACATCTGGCAGCGAGCCAACAGACGTTCACCACAGTCAAACGCAGCCCGTGTTTGACTGTGGTTCAGGCGGGGTGAATTTCAGACTCGTAACATCTGATATCACTCTAAGATTTTAAGACTTTTAACTAAAGACTTGCAATTTTAGTTTTTAGGAGAACACTAGAATTGCAAGACTCACCCCTAAAATATCAAGAGGGCACGCACTGCAGACAGAATTGCTTATCTAGTGCTCAGTTACATGCTAATGGCATTGTGACTCTCCACACATAGTTGGGCAACTTGGATCACCATAATCTTGGTGCTAGGTCCGGTAACTAATTAACTCAGTCGGTGCCCTATGGACTTTAATGGGAACAGAATCATGCCTTAAATAGGGGGAGAGATTTCAGGGGTGTAGCTGGGTTGGAATGGGCCCCCAACCTCTCAATGGCAGGAGATGCAACTAGTAACTAGACCCCAAGCTCATGGGCCCCTGGGGCAGCTCCACCACCTGTCCCTATTATAGGCAGCAGTATCCTTGGGCTGTTTGTCTCGCAGTGACATTCATATGCATTCATGAAATTTAGGATCCAGGATCTGAGCCAAACAGATGTTCTCTTCTGAAATTATTCCGCTTATTATAAAGACAGAACGTCACTTGTATTCTGATCTTCCGTGGCGCTGTGGCCCCATAAGAAACCAGCTCCCCAGCACAGTATCCTCATGCCTTACAAATTAGCTCGGTCATAGTCTCATCCATCTCTAGGCCAAAGGCTCAATCTTTTACACAACTATAAATCTGTAGGACTCGGAGTACGCAGTTTTGGTGGTATTATAATCAGGGCCCAAGCACGGGAAGGGGGGTATTACCAGGGACCCAGGGGCGGCCTTACCACAGGGCGACCTAAGGTGGCCGTCTTGGGCCCCGCTCTTTCTGAGGGCCCCACAGTGGCCTCTGCTTTCAACAGGACAGGTTGTGGGGGCACCACTCCCTCTCAGTGGGGCCCCAAACATGACCCCCTTTAGGGCACTGCAGAGGTTTCCCCCAAGGGGGGGGCACCAAGACCCCCCGCATTTTACCTTCACCCTGGGCCCCACAAATCCTAAAATCGGCCTTACCAGGGACCCCCGGGCTGCAAGCCCATTACCATGAGAAAAAAAATGAAGGCTAAGGATGCTTGAGGATGTTCGTGCAAACTTATTTCCTTGGGTGCTTTTCCCATGGATGCAGTGGTGCATCCCCGTATCTGCCTGCTTGCAGCCCTGCCTGCCTGGCTCCATGTTAAACGCAGGCCCTGGTCGGCCTGTGCGACGCCCCTGCCTTCCCCCCACACCATAGAGTTGTGGGGAGGTCACCTGACACTCTGGGCTGCCGTCCACAACTCCCTGGTGTTGCTTGGGGGCAACCCCGGGCTCAGAGTGGAGCTGCAGCGGCTGTCTCTGCTCAGCACACAGGCTGCAGCCCTCCCTCCGGCCGCTGCCCCGGCTTTGGGCTGCCTGCTGCGCTGGTCCCAGCGTGCTGCCGGTGGCAGGGCTGTCCTGCCTCTGCTCCGCCTGCGCATCAGACGGGCCGCCAGGGCGTGAGGCAGAGCAGGGACGTGGGCGCTGTTCTTCGGGAGACACGCCCTGTATCTATGTCTCTGTGGGGTGTCTGTGTCCAGATCTTGTGAGATCGGAAAAAAGACCAGAAAAAAAAACGTCGTAAAGGGTCTAATTTACGTCCCTTCAGAAATAAAAGAGAGATTTGCTTTCACGACTCATGAGACTGCGTGTATAGGATGTGATTGTGGCAGCGGGCCGTGTTACACGTTTGCACCAGGCCCAGAGAAATTATGCTTGGGCCCTGCTTATAATTGCGTTATGAGAACAGCTGATGTACTTCCATCCAAAGCACGTCTTGCCTGCAAACCGGGCAATGCAATTGGGATAACTGAATTTAGAGAACAGAACAGACTCCGCTGTTTCAATCTCATTGTGGCTTGAAGGAGTAATAAAATCCACCCCTTCAGGGGCCCCATGGTTTC
>QEPC01011341.1:2511856-2523225 GCA_003113815.1 Sphenodon punctatus
GCTGTCGTTGGGTCCTCGCTGGCCTCGCTCCGGTCTCACAACGGCCACAAAACGGCCAGCGCTCTTTTGTCGTCGCCCTTCAGGGAGAGATGCAGCCTTGCAAGGGGCTGGGAGGGACTGGGGCTCGCTCACCTGAGGCGGGGAACACAATTATCCGTGGGGAGGAACTTTTCTCTCCCCTGGGGAGTTGTGGGATGCTTCTCTTTGGCAGTGGATGGCCAGGTTCCCATTGCTCTGAAATATACAACAGCTGCCCACAGTCCCAGCCCCCCACTGGCTCGTTCATAGAGCGGACATCCCACTGGCGAGCTCCCCATGCTCCCTACTCAGGTTGTCACTGATTTTATGCTGTTCCTACGGTTTTATATTTTGTTGTATTTATCTTTGAATTTATTCATTTCGATATTGTTTTATCTGGCTGCGGGCCGTTCCGAGTCACCTTTGAGCGAGAGGGGCAGGATAGAAATAAATAATATAATATAATTAATTTAAAAATAAATAAAAAATTTCTCCAACAATTTGGCCAAGTGCAAAGTTCTGTGAAACTGGCTGTGACTGCGGCTGCGTGAAACGCACGGGGCCCTGACTAGAGATAACAGTACAGAACCCCATCCTAGCTCTGCCCCACTGGGGAGGCCAGCTTTCCCCACACTGTCACCATAAAGAGAGCAGGCCTCCCACAAACTACCCTCTGCCACATCCCCTCCTTCCCCTCCACCACAGAGTTTCCATTTTGTACAGTGCTGGGAGATCCCACTTGGAGAAGGGGGGGGTGTCATGAAGCGGAAGCTACAGGAATGAAGCTCCCCCCACACCCACAATGTCCGTAGCCCCCTTCCACGCAAGTGATTGTGGACTTAGCTCTAAACATGGCACTTGGCCTTCTACAAACAATTTCTGTGTCCTTGCAAGTCATTTCTCTACTGTTGAATGTCACCCCAGGAACACAGAGGGGTGGTGATTTCTTTAAAAAGACGATTAAAATTCCAGGGCTGCAAAGATATCTGAGGCCAGGAAGCAATCCACTCGAATGTGAACTTTGGCAAAGGACGCAGGTTTCTGGAAAAGCAATTGCTCGCTGCAGAATAGAAACTCCCATGTGCAGAGAGAAAGAGAGAGAGGAGGGGGGGCGCAATCCTAAACCCTCACACGAGCACCTCAGTCCCCAGCAGATCGGGGGCGGGTGTGCACACGACATGTGCCACTTGTGCCCTGTGCCACGCTTAGCTTCGGCCCAAGAGAGATGGAGAGAGAGGGACTGGAGTTCAGTCCGAGAACAGCGATGGGGAGAAACACACGTAACAGCGGCCCAACCCAACCCAGCCTGGGCAGGAAAAACGCAGTGAACATGCTCTGGGTCGGGGGCACTGAAGAAATGTGCCCGCTGCCTGGGGTGCTGTCCTGTCACTTGCACGCCGTAGGGATGGTGAGGAGAACCATGAACGAGCTGCCGGCTCCTCCCCATGGGCTGCGCCCAGTGCCCTGCCTCCGCCATGATGGGCAGCCATGGCGACCCCAACCTGCCCAGCAACAACCAGGATATCCCGCTGTGGCCCGCGTTGGCCTGGTCAGGACCGTAGCCCGGGCTGTGACCATGGAGATTTTCCAAGGTCAGAGCCTAGCCTAGTTGCTGACGCAGCGTGGGGCAATCCCAGGCCAACATCTGGCAGCACCTGTGCACACGGCAGGTGCCCAGGACAAAGCCGTCCACAGTGGGGTGGGCTATTGTCATGTCTGTTTTTACCCAATGAGACTAGAGCAAAGTATTGGGAAGGCTACCAGCGTCCACTTGAAGACAGGGAGGATATAAACAAAGGGAATAAAAACAAAGTACAGAGCTAAACCAAATAGCAAAATAATTATCATAAGAAAATAGTCAGTGGAATTTACTGGGTAAGACCAATGGTCCATCCAGCCCAGCATTCTGTCTCGGACAGCGGTCAGTCTCAGTTGCCTCGAGTATGAAGTAGGTTATGATGGAGTAATCAATTTCCTGCCCTCCTCCGGCTTCTGACAGTCAAGGGTCTTGTACCCCTGACCAACCCATCTATCCATGGTAAATATCCGCCGTTCCGGATAGTTTGGCGGTTATCCGGCTGAACACTGATTACCACTGTGACTAGCCATCAAACCAGATAACTGGACAATACTGCAAAAGTTAACTGGTTTACTGGGTTACCGTTACCAGATTAATGTACTGCTGTGTGATGTTACCGCATAACCGAACAGGTCTAAAACAAGTCTGGAGCATGGGAAGATGTAAATAGGAGAGGAATTATGGGCAACTGGTAAACAGCACTATGGCAATGGTGCATGGGGGTATTATGAATTAAAATGATTAACCAGTTAATCCACTGAACATTAAACACAGATACCACTCGGTATCCCGACCTTTCCAAATCATCTTAGACACCGTGGATCCAGTCAGATACCAAATAAAATTTGTTCAAGCTTTAATTTTATATATTTTATATTGTAATTAGATGATTTTATTATGACGTTTTTATGCTGTTTGCTGCCCCGAGCTGCTGAGTTCCAGGAGGGTGCAGGATAGAAACATTTTGTAAATAAAAAAAATAAATAAATAAATAAATAAAATAAATAATGAAGTCCTGCTTCAGGGGAAAACCCATACCCTTGCCTTGCCGCACTAACACAGATTCTCGGTAGGCACCGAACAGCTGACTCACAAGGTACCTCTGAAGTACCACGGAGATAACGCATCCCATAGTCAGTGCAGTGGCCCTAGACACCCCCCGACTGAGAGGCCACTCCTATAGGGCTGAGATTTTGTTTCCAATGGAATCTGGTTGTTCAGTCCGTACGCAGAGCGGTTCCGGTGGCCATTTTGTGCATACATGATGATAAAAAATTTTTTTTAAAAAATATATTTTTAATAAAATAAAATAATAATAAAAAAATAAAACGGTAGAATCCTTTACGAACCCCCCTCCTCCCCCAAATGAAGGGGCTTTTGTAAACAAACTCTACAATGAATGAAGTGCCTTTTGCACACCTGTATTCTGAATGATATCCACCATTGAAAATGGGTGAACGTATATTTGGGGAGGGGAGTTGGGAGGGGGGGGGACTATTACATTTCAGTTATTTTGTGTTTCCAGTTTTTTTATTTGGTTAGTTCAGTATTCAACCTCTGGGCTGCCCCCACTTTTGGAGTGCTCCTCCTCCCTCCTGCCATGGGGGAGGGGGGGAGGTCTGGACCCGTACTGTCTGGAAGTTGGCTTCATTGGGCCAGGTTAAAATAGTGCTGGTGGCAAGGCTGTAGGCCCATGCATTTGTAGCAGAGCCTCTTGGAGCTGGGAGTTGCGGGGTGAAATGGGTGGGACTGGGATAGGGAGGGGGGAGGTCCCGAGGGCAGCCCCAGGGGTGAGGTGGGTGCAGCACGAGGGTTGGGGCTGCCTGGTGAGAGCAGGCAGCAGGGAATGGGTTGGGATTGGGGTTTGGGGCGGGAGGGGAGTTGGGTTTGTATATTTCCCTTTTCTTCAAGTGGATCGCTATTGGGTTTGACGTTGGAGATATTGTTTAGATTATTATGTAGTGTTTATATTATCATGTGCTATTATATTATTCTGTATTTAGATTATTCTGTATTTAGATTATTGTATTTCATTGGTGCAACTTGTGTAAGCTCTACAAGACACCGGTGGTGTAGTCTGTGGGGTACAAAATTAAATTGAAATAATGAAATGAAATCATTTTCGGCAACTGTGCATTCTCAGTAGTGCAGATGTTGCCAAAACGATGTCAATGAAATACCAAAGGGGATGAAATACAAAAATAAACTGGAAACACACACACACACACAAAAGCCTAAACTGAATAACCCAAATGGGTACTTAGTGGAGGGAGAGCAGATACTGCTTATTACCCTAGACACCATTTTCAGTTGGGTTGGGTATTAATTGACAGCTTTGTCTGTTTGGGGGTTCCCGTTTCCGCTCTAAGATCCCACATAGACTGGGGTAGCGATGAGATGAGTACTCACAAAAACTGACATACCCATGGAATTTCTAGTACCTGGATTGACCCGAAAATTTGGGGCACTGATCGGTAGCTGATTAGGACCCAATACAGGTACCTGACATCCTGAAATGTCCCCCAAATGTCCCAGAACGTTGACTTCTTCTCCTGGAATATCAACTTCTGGTCATAATTTTTCAGTTTTCTGTCGCAATTTTTTGGGTCGCTAACTGGAAAATGATTAAATGGGTAATGGAAATTACTGATCTTGCGGGTCTTCGGGTGCCCAATCAGTGATCAGGGTAACCTGCCGAGTACCCAACACAGTACCTGAAAATGTAGAAGTGTGGGAAATTCAACTTTCACTTTAAACAAGGAATGGCCCAGTCCTGACAGAACTGGTGCCAGCAGGAGTCCCACGTAATGAGGAACCAAACCTATCCTATTTAGGCATTTGGGCCGAGCCGTTCTTGGATAAAGCCCAATGGTCTCCTCTCATGTAAACTGATGGTTACAGATGGAACCTTTTCAAAGGTCACTTCACCGCCAACTTCCAAGGCAGGAGGGTTTTACTAGTCACACAGGGGCTGTGAACTACACATAAATTACTCTCAGAAGGTTTTTAGATGTCAATGTGTTATGTCGAGTCCTCCCCCCGGTACCCAACTGTTGGCACACAAAGAGCCGGCTTTGTGGAGACCTCCAGAGCCGTTAAGATAAAAGTGATGCACACCAGGGCGGTTCAGAAACTTTTCATGCATAGCCTATCAAAACCAAACTGCCAAAAGGAAGGCTGAGGCCGGTGTAGCAGGCAGGATAGAGGTTTGCTGCTGACTCTGCAAACTGTGGCTGCCACACTGTGTCGGTAATGAAGCAAGCAGAGTTCAAGGAGTTGTTTACCTCAGTTCCTAGGTTTTAGAAGTCAATGGGTTTCTTCTGTTGGCTGGAAATCAATCAATCAATTAATCAATCAATCATCATCATCATCATCATCATCATCAAAACATTGTGGAATTTTTGCCATTTTAAGGGCGGCGTTCTAACTTTTTAAAAAGTGCAAATTATGGGCATTGCAAAAGACCAAATGATCCCTCATGTGTGATCTGCTCTTCTGCTAAATCCGAGTCTTACTCTTGAAAAGCAAAGCGCAAACCCTTCGCTAAAAGACATGCAATCTTCTAAAAACTCGGGTCCATTTTTTCAAAGCTGAAGCTAACAGCCATGGCGAATGCTGTATTTGTCAATTTTACCTCCAAATTGGGTCTGACGAAGTGGGTCAAAAACACTATTTGTCCCTGATTTACTTGGACATTTGATTTTTCTGGTTCACTTTTTTGGACATTTTGGTTTGGATGCTCAGCTGAATAATCCCAAACCTGCCTGACAAAGGACCCTGTGAGGTCCGAAAGCTTGCATCCCTCCCTCAACTGGAGTTGGCTAAATAGAAGAGATAACTTGACTATTTTGGCCATTTTCACACGGACGCTACCCCCCCCCGCACACACATGTGCGGGTGGGGGGGCCTGTGAGAACGCCGTGGTGGGTTGGGAACGCTGTAGGTGGGGGTGCATGTGCACTCCTGTGCTCCACCCACCTCCACCTCTCACCCACGCACCGAGAAACGGGCGCCAATACCTGATGCTCCATGCATGGAGACGGGTGAAAGTGGGTGGGGGTCCATGGGAACGCACCCCCATGCACCACCCACCCATCCCCCATGATTTGAAAGGGCCTTTGTCTCTATGGCCAATATTTGGGATCAACACGGCAAACCCTACTTTTCAGAAATAGGTAATTTTTTAACATGTGAAATGGCCCAGACTAACCATGGAAGAGAACGCTTTCCCATTGTCATATCCTGAGATTAGACTAAACCAGCCCTGACATCACGTGGTTCAACTCCCTGGGGCTTAGACGTTTTATAGCTTTCTCATAAATTCCCCCCTGAGCCCAGCAAACCTAGTAAAACCCAGACAAGTTTTGTGGATTTGCCAGGAAGACTCCTGTTCAGGACGGTGCCTCTGGACTGTGGTTGCACGTCAAACTCGGCCTGAGAGCCAGCCTTTGTCTCATCCACACAGAACATAAATCAAATCCCGAAGCCCGTGTTATTTTAAAGCAGCCCTGGAAGAGAGAACGCTGCCTCTGACATTTCCACTCCACAGCAATAGGCCGTACCAAATAGTTCAAGCAGGAGCTGAAATGATTATTTAGTGTGGGTAGAATATACAGCTGGTTTTACTCCAATACAAATTCAACATTTCCATCCCGTTGGCGAATGTGACAACCAAGTTCTCAGCTGGTTCTCAAAAATGATTCTAACTTTATTAATTCACCATTTACCATTTGTAAATTCATGCATTGGATAATCATGAATCATAGAGCTGAAAAGAACCAATTTAATGTTTGCAGATATGATTCACATTTTTAAATAGGCCTCTGCAGACCTCAGACTATCTGACGAATATTAGCGACCAAACCATAGCTGCCTACTCTGGTTATTTTGTTTCTTTTGGGTCAGTCGTTTCAGTATTTTGATGATTTCGGTTCAGCTATTGTGGATGATGTGAAACAGCACCAAGAGCATTTTCGGACAAGACACTCTCCACCCATCATACATGCTGCAGGGCTGCATGGTTGCCCTATGGGCATCCGTGTAACATGTAGAGTGGATGGGGAGTGTCTTCTGAAAACGCCCTAATAGCGCCAGAACATAGTAACCAGAATTACCAAAATTACCAAACCAGAAAAAACGAAATGAATATTCATCGAAGGCCCCTGTCAAACGGGCCAGCAGCGTGTGCGTGCATGTGTGTGTGTGTGGGGGGGGGGGCGGGGATGGGGGGAGGCTGCGGTAGGTGTGCGGTGAGTGGGCGGCCCGTTACACAGATGCCCACCCACCTCCACTCATCTCCATGCACGGAGGCATCTCCATTTTTTCCAATGCTTCCGTGAATGGGGGATCGGTGAAGGTGCATGGAGCGTGGGAGTGTGTACGCCCCCCCACCCCCTCCTTGGTGGTCACACAGATGCCCCCCCCTTGCCCACCCAGTCGCCCATGTGGGTTGGGGGGAACAGCTCATGTGAAACCCCGCAATCTCAGTGCTTACCCGGTGTCTGGCGGCTGTGGGGGACTGAATGAGGGGTGAGCTGACTGAGGCCGAATCCCGACGAGACGGAGGTGATACTGGTGGGTAAGGCGGTCGGAGGGGCACTTTGCCCTCCACTGGTCCCTCAGGTTTGGAGTCTGGGGCTGCTCTTTGACTTCCAACTCTGCCTGGATGTCCAGGTGGAGGCTGTGGCGAGGAGCGCATTCCACCAGTTACATCTGGTGCAGTGACTTTGGCCGTTTGTCTCAGTCTCTAACCGGGCCACCATTATCCATGCTTTCATTACTTCAAGACTAGATTATTGTCACACACGCTATGTGGGGCTACCCATGGTGAAGGTCTGGAAGCTGCAGCTGGTGTAGAATGTGGTGGCCCGTCTTCTTATGGGGACGGGTCTCTGGGAGCACATTACACCAGTGCTCCGTTCACTGCACTGGCTGCCTATAGTCTTCTGGGTCCGATTCAAGGTGTTGGTGCTTGCCTATAAAGCCCTAAATGACCTGGGCCCTACCTACCTGCGGGACCGCCTCACTCCCCGAGCCCTGGATCGCCCCTGTGGTTGACCAGGGGCACCTTTCTTGAAGTTCCCCAGGTATCCCAGGGGGCAATGATGGAGAGCGTGTTCTTGATGACTGTACCAAGGCTGTGGAACTCCCTCCCGGCAGAGGCCTGGTTGGCCCCGGACTTCCCTTCTTTTCAATGATCATGTAAGACCTGGCTGTTCCGTCATGCCTTTGGTGATGGAGATGGGTGATGGGAGGGGGGTAGAGGGTTAGGGTGGGTGGGTTTTTGTTTATATTTTTTTTTAACTTCTCCCTATTGTTATGTATTGTTATAATGAATGTTGCCTCCCACTCTCCTGCTGTTTCGGCGTGTATGTAAGACCTGGCTGTTCCGTCAGGCTTTTGGCGAGGTAGGGGTGGGTGGGTGGGGTTTCCCCACATTTACTGTATTTTTAAATTGTTTAACTTTTTTTTTTTTTACTGAGTGTAACTCCTGAGTGTACTCCTGTGGGCAGGAGGGGCGGGATATACATTTTAAATAAATAAAAATAATTTTAAAAAAATATTGTTTTGTATATTTAATTTGTTAGTCGGCCCTGCCTGCAGCAGGAGGAGCGGGATAAAAATTATTTAAATTAATAAATAAACAAATAAATAAAAGGGCCAAGGTGGAAATGAATATCGATTTGTACCCAAATTGAGGCGGGTGAATTTGTCAGACACTGTATTTTCTATTTAGTATCCATGGGACTTTATTTGTTCATTTACCAACTGATATTTATTAATTCGATATATTAGTACTACTTAATATCTTAATATTTGGCCCTTGTCGCAGGCCAGAGTCTGGTGGGCTTGCTGGACCCTGGCGAGGCTTAGTTGGAGCCACGGGCAGCAGAGTGAGTAATGCTGCAGGTGTAACCATTGAGTAAAGGGTATTCCTAACTGGGCTAACGCCTGCAGGAGGCCAGTCCTGGGAGGGTGTTCTCGGAGAACTACAGAGAGGGATTCAGTCTGGTGAAGGCTGCAGATGGAGCAGGAGAGGGGCTTGATTTAAGGCTGCTGTCGAGAGATGTCGTCTAGGAGAGATTGCGGGAGAAACAGGTAAAAGGGCTGGGAGCCTGGCAAACAAGGTTGCCTGGACTCTTGAAGGAGAAACGAAGCCACTGCGAGTAGGACAATACCTGTACACAAAGCCAGTGAAGGTGAATTTAATCCGTGAAAGCAAGAGCTGGTCTGCTTCACTCCAATACTTTCCCTCATCCCTCAATAACATCTCTTCAAGAAAACTTTCATTCGCTCATCAACAGACGTTGGTCGAAGCTGGTATCATTTAACCTGATATTGGAAAGTGTTGTGTCATGTGACTGGTCCTGGTGTCCGGTGACTGCCATAACAAACGTTGTATTTAAAAAGTGTCAGTTAGTCAAAGGGGATAATTCCGTCAAAGCTGTAACTGAGCAAAAGAAATCTCCCCAAGTGGGCCGGGATTGCTTCATACGGACTGCGTTCTCTGGAAATAGTTCAAAACACTCTTGTAAGAGTAACGCTATTCCGAGACACACTTTTCCAGTCCTTGGCTGTATATAACCTTCCAGAGGGTAGTCTTCTATTTCAGTGAAGATGACAGAAGGAGCAGAAATAGATGAAAACCAGATTTATGACAGATGGATATGTAGCAGGGCATAAATCTTCTCCATTTAAGAAGAACTTGCATAATTTCAGTTTCTGGATGAGTGGAATTTATTTATTTCCCCTAGCCCAAGAATTAGGGCTGAAACGAATAGCAAACATTTTATTTGCGAGTATTTCCGAGTTTCTGAGGACTGGCTCCGAGTGTTCAGCCAGTCCTCAGAAACTCGGATGAATACTTGCTACTCGGTACTCGGTAAAATAAAACCAGGTACCGCATATTCACCAAGTACCAAGTCAACTTAGATAGGGGCAAGAAAAGCACCATGTGTTGGTCCGAGTACTGAATACCGAATACTGAATACCGAGTACTGAATACCGAGTACCAGGCCGATTTCTCGGCTACTCAGTACTCGGTAAAACTGAGTCAAATACCGAGATACATGGCAAAAAACAAATCATTTTGAATACCGAGTTGCAGTACTACCCAAGATCTATGGGGATGTATTGCTTCTTGGGCCGCTTTTAAACAAGCACCCGTCTCGCGGGATTTTGGAAACCACGCGCGAGCGCACCGCGCGCTCGTCTAAAAGCGGCCTTGATCTGGAGAAGCAGAATTCAGAATCCTGATAATTCAAATTTTCAAGGTGTAAAGAATACCCACCCTAAAGATACCAGGACCTTTGAGTGTATTGATGATGGTTTCTTGGCAGCATGGGGTTAAAATATTAGAGTCTATTCCCTTTCAGGGCCAGTTTTCATGACAGGCAGACTGGGGATGAGTGTTGGGGAACATCCATTTCTCTGCCTCGACTACTCTCTGGACATGCAGACTCACACCGACAACCAGGCAGAGCTCGCTGTCTGTGAAATCCTGCAATTCTGCTAGTTCTGACTCAGGGACTCTCAAGCGGACTGTACCGGCTTTCTAAGTCTCCTCTCCAACCACCTTGCCTTCAAATGAAAAGGGTTTATTGCTCTAGAAGAAAGAGCTGGAACGGATTCAAAACAGCCATTCCGACCGGCATTCCGATCAATATAATTTTTCGATTGGAATTCCGATCAGACGATTTGCGCACGCACCACATGGCCGCTGCTTTACAACAGAAATGGCGACTGGCGTTTCAGTGTAAAGTGGCAGCAGAATTGCGCAGATACAAATTGCTGAAGTTACTTTAGATTGTTCCGACTGGAACTAATTCCGATCTGGATCCTGTCCGATCTGAATTTGACTCAGAAATGACCGAACCCACCCAGTTCCATCAGAGTCGGAACTGGGGCAGAATTTCAGTTTCGGGCCTAGAAAACGCCTTCTACCCAAGTCGTTTGTCAGCAGGAGGGATGAGACAGTTTAAACTGACTGGAAAATATTTCTAAAGAAAATAAATAAATAAAATGCATAGGATGTATCTTATCCTTGAAAAAGCATCGAAACGAGACGGGCTACGAGTGTGAACACCAGGGTTGGTGAGTGAGTGTGCATTTGCAAGTGTGTCCTTCGGTGTGTGGTAGGGTGTGCAAACACATTTGCACAGCTGAGCATGGGGTGAAGCTGGGGGGCCTGTAGACTCTGTAGGTGATGAATTTGCTTTATGGGGGTGCACACTCTGAGCTGTCTCCTTGCCCCTACAATGTGTGAGGTGGGCACAGGGGGAAAAGATACCCCCCCTCCTATGTCTCCCCCCAGTCAGACCTGACTAAGGGAATATAGTTACTAGGCATCTTGTGAGTCCTTAGCAACGCTCTCTCCGCCCCCCCCCTTCCTGGCCAATGGGAGGTGTCGGATTGGTGTGTGTCACAGAGGGTGGGGGCGGGCATAGGAGCAGGCAGGCATTCTGCTGCAGCAGTGGGCGAGTCCTGCAGCCTCCCATCCTCGGCTCCAGGCTGGAAGAGAGGTGAGTGGCAGCCGCTCCCCTCCCACAGCCCCCTAGGAGCCCTCCCTAGACAGCAAGGGGGCAGCAGCAGGTGGATGCCAGGCTCACACAGACTTCAGTGAACAGAGCAAGCACCAGGGCACGACAGGCACTGCACGTGTGTGTGTGCGTGTGCGCGCGTGTGTGTGTGTGTGTGCGTACACAGCGACATGGGCAGGCAAACAAGAAAGAAGGGGGAGGGGGATACCTCGCCTATCAGCCCCCCCCCCCCC
>QEPC01011341.1:2527885-2663047 GCA_003113815.1 Sphenodon punctatus
CAACTAGAATTTGCCCTGCTGGCCCAACAAAAGGTAGCACCCCTCTATTTACGAATTAGTCCAAAGGGCCCATGTGACTATTATCTTTATAATTGGATGGATGTAAGAAAACGGAACGCCTTCCTTAAACTTAGGATCAATTCCTTTCCATCTGCGCTTGTTGAGGGCCGATATAAGGGGACGGAATGGAGTCAGAGAGTGTGCCCCCTGTGTAGTATGGGTGAGGTTGATACGATCGACCATATTTTGACCCAATGCCCCCACCTTAGGGATTTGAGGAAGCGATATCTGATAGGGGAGAAAAAATGGGATCTCGAGAAGCTTCTCAGCCCAGTGGACTCAAACGTGACGAGAGCAGTCTCTGGGCTGGCATTGGCTATATTATACTCTCGCAATACATTAATGCACTAAGTAAGAGTGCTAGATCTACCTGATTATAAGATATGGGTATAATAAAAATGTAAAGGGGATGCCCCCAAACCCCAGGAATGACCATAAGTGGGAAAGAGCTTGGTAGTAAGGGGCTATACCATAGTACTCCATTTAAAATAAAATAAAATCTGTTGGGAGGCAATTTGCCAGTGCATCTGGGAGGAAAGAAGTGTACCAGTATAGCTGAGCTTCGGGGCCGCCGTCGATCGTGGTCTAGAAACATCCTATTTTTGGTTAGGGTGATTAGATTTTGTATGTAGATTTTAGTAATTAATAGTTAGTTAAGAGTTATGTTGGAAACGAAGCACATTGTTTGTTTTAACTTTGGTTGTATTTAGAAGTACTTTGACGGCTGTGTGTTTTGTATTTGTGTTTATATATATATGTAGATTTTGTTAAAAGCCAACGGCTAAACAATAAAACTCGATTTTATTTGATATAGCACCACCCCACCACCAGCTCAATCTACTTTGCCATTTTGATATATTTTGTATCCTGGTAATACCGTGTCCCATTGGTTGTCCTCATAGATTCCTATGATGTCTGTATCATTTAACACAATACACTCTAATTCTCCCATCTACTTCTAGCATTTGTATATAGACATTTAAATGTATCCTTTTTATGTAACGCAGAATGAGTAATGTAAGTTGGACAAGACGCTATCTGTCTGCAATGCTGTAGACAGAGGATATCCTGCCTTGCTGTAGTGGGGTGGACTTAAGGCTTTGGAGTCCCTTCAACACTACACTTCTGTGAGTCTATCATTTCAAAACGTGCGTGTGAATGACACTTTGGGTAACAACGGCAAGCCATTCACAAACTGCATAAAAACTAATGTAAGCCACGATTCAGAAAACAATTACTCCCTCCTTACTCTGGAGTAAGCAGAATTCTGAATGCCTGAATAACCATTTAAACATACGTCAAACAGTAAATGAACCAATTCATGAAAACTGAATCATGAATAGAGGTGAAAGAGGGTACCTACAAAAAATGGGTAACCCATCAAATTTCTGGACCCAAATCGACCCGTCACTCATTGAGTACTGATAGGTACCCAATTGAAACCTGATTTGGGTATCCTACATCCCCGAATGTCGATTTCCGGTCACAGAATGCTGACTTCTGGTACTAATTTTTCATCTTTTTCATCAATATACCGGACCTCTGACACCTATTCATCAATTTTCTGTTTAGGAAAATTGACTCGTGGCCCTGGAAAGTTTTAGGTTCAGGAAAGCTACTTCTGGTTCCAATTTATTTTCCCTTTTAATGTTTTGTTTTTGTTTT
Source organism: Sphenodon punctatus (assembly GCA_003113815.1). NCBI lineage: Eukaryota > Metazoa > Chordata > Lepidosauria > Sphenodontia > Sphenodontidae > Sphenodon > Sphenodon punctatus. The sequence continues at coordinate 2,529,611 of QEPC01011341.1, forward strand.
ATCAACTTGCAACACTTATTTATTGGTTTTCTGTCCCTGAAAATCAACTTCTGGTCACTTTAAAAAAAGTTTCTCCCAATTTCTTGGTTTTCCAACAAAATACACCAATTAGTATACTGATATTGCAATTGAGAACTGGTACATTGAAAAATCAGTACTGGAAGTTACAGATTTGGTTAGGTATCCAAGTACCCAACTGATACCCAGGTACCCCATCAAATACCAAATGAGGTTCCCAAAAATGCGGATATTACTTACAGGTATTAAATTAAGTCCCCATTTATGCTCTTAATTGTGAACTGTACATTCAGAGTAATGAAAAAAAGACTGAGAACTGCCTGTATACTTTCTTGCAAAATTTTCAGAATTCAGATTTGGAATTGGCATTTGTGAACTCAGAAAAAAATCATTGTTTCTTTGACTTGCCACTAATATTGGCTTCAGCTCCTCGTTTAAATAAAAGTTACAGTTTTGGGAGAGCACATTTCCTAACTTGGGCTCATTAAAATGCTACATGCTTGTAGACAATATTATACATCCTCTTATTTTAGACAGAGGATTGGACTAGATTGCTTGTTACTATTTCTATAAGGCACTCTGTTTTGCATTACTATTTCTGTAATGTACCAGCTCTTGTAACCAAAGAGAGCTCTTCCTTAGCACCACACACTCCTCCGTATATCGTGTATTGGTTAACGGATTATGTGTATTGTACGCAACACAATAGTTACATTAGACTGAGTTAATATTCTCTTTCAAACATACAATTAGCTAATGACCTAGTGGAAAGAAGAATGCCATGCAGTTACTTGAAGCCATGATAATCAGCCTGTGTGTTCGTTCTCATCGGGTTGAGCTCATTAAAATGAGTTTGAAAGTGTGGTGAAGATTAAAAAGACCATCCGTCATGAGCAGGCCTTGGGAGAGCGGATCAAATTTTCTCTGTTTGCACAAAGTGAAGGAAAATGTTTGTTTGTCGTGCTTCACCTGGTGGGAAAGCACCATTAGGATCTGCAAGCCAGACTGCTTTCTTTCTACTCTGTATGTCTGTCATCGGCAGCGACTGCCAACATTGCAACAGTAAAATAAATATTTGAAGCAGATTTTCATGCAAATGGTTTCCATGTGCATATTAAGAGACAGTCTAATTAATGGGACTTTTGTCTGAAGGCAGACTTGATCCCAGTCTCAGATCCTGCAGGCGCATTAGTGAGACTGTGAGCCTAACTGAACCATTCTCATGGCTAAAATTAAATGCATATTGAAGGGATCAGGAGCTTGGTTGGCAAATTTGTCAACTCTACAAGAAACAAAATAAAATCAAGCCCTTCCTTCCACAACTCTATTAGTTCTGTTCTGACAGTCGTAAAATGTCCGGGGGGCATCGTACCAGCATCAATGCAGAAGCATAAAAATAAAGAAAGGAACAGCTGATAATAAATAGAACAATACTGCAAGCTGCCTTTTAATGGACTGAACTATTTAAAGTGATATTTTGAGCAAGACATTATGGTTACAAAACTTGGTCCGAAGTATTACAGGCTCACATAAATAGAACTTATGCACTCAAAGAGCGCCACAAAAGCCAATCAAACTACTTTCACTGCAACAATGAGAGTTACAATGTTTGTCAAATGAGGTGTTTGCAGTGCCACTGATTTAATTTTTTAATGAACTTAGTAGCAATTAGGGGGAAAGATACATTAAAGTAGGGCTGGTTTGGAAAAGCCATTCTGAATTTGAGGAAAAGTTCTGCAAAATCAGAATGGCTTGCCGAAATTCTGGTTGAAATTGTGACCAAAATAAGTTTTCACTTGGAATTCCAACTGGATGATTTTGCACATGCACAAAAGGCAGTTCCCCTCCCCCCTGCCCCCGGTTCGGTCCAATTAGGAGTCAGACTAAACTATGATTCAGCCTGAGTTCCGATCAGACTGAATGAATTGCCTGGTTCCAACAGAATTGGAACTGAGTGGAATTTCCGATTTCAGCTCTTTTTCAAAGATACTTTTGCGCAGAGGTGTAGCTAGGATGGAATGGGCCCCCCTACTAGCAGGGAATGCGACTGCATCAGACTCATGGTCTCTTTTATAGCTATGCACTTGTATTTGCAAGTATCACAGATTTGAGGTTTTTCTGACATTCTGGGAGATAGATGTACTGTACACCTTACTTAGCTCCAAATGGCAAATTCTTGATTTGGAGCATAAAACAAACTTGCACGGACTTGACAGATTTATGAGACACCGAGGGCTAAGACAGGTCACTCTTATTGACAACTTTGACTTGCCACTCAAGACTTGACTCCAAGCCATGACAATGAAATCTAAACCCCTTTGTGTGTGTGCATTTGGAATGTTGTGAGACAGGGATTTCCTTTGTGCAGTTTGAGACTGGATCCTTGATGTTCAAGTCCATTACTCACACACCACTTACTCCAGGGTAGACCCACTGAAGCCCCACAGGGCTGCTCCAGAATAAGTGTTTTGGGGATTTGGGCCAAAGTATTGTCCTCCTTGGGTTTCACATTATAATGAGTTACGTGTGTCAGCTCTTATCCCTTTCAGGAAGAACGTAAGGGTTGCCATTCTGGGTTGGACCAATGGTCCGGTATCCTCGCTCCGACATTGACCAGCACCTAACACTACAGAAGAAATGTGTAAAACCAGGGCATCTTGGGAGTGATCCGTTACTGTCATTCACTCCCAGCTTCTTTCGGTCAGAGGTTGCATCTTTGGATCCTCCTGGTTAATAGTCATTGATGGGCGTCTGCACCATGAACTTGTCTATTTTTCCCCCCTGATAATAATCCTTTAAGTAAAATATATTGTTTCTTCTAGGTAGAACCTTTTTACTTTTATTGAAGATTAACCTTTTTTTCACTGCGTTTTGAACCATACCTAAATTGATCGTTTACAGCAGGGCAGGGAGCCTTTTTCCTCCCCGGGACCCCATCCTTGTGTCCATCTGTCATCTTTGCACCCTTACCCTGAGTTGATTTTTTTTCAGTGCTTGGGGAATAGCTGAAAGGAGTGCCCGCCAAAATAGGTAAACCTGTCAAAATTGTGGTACTCGACCTAACCCGATAATGTCAGGAGCCAATCGGTACCTGATTAGTGCCTGGCGGGATATTTATTATATCGAAAAACTATTTTTTGTTCTGATTATTCCATTTACGGTATCGATTTTCTGATTCCGAGACTGTTTTTTTTCTTCTTGCTGTCCCAATTTTTTTTTAATGACTTAATGATATACCAGTTGATATATCAGTAACTTGGAATCAGTGACAACTGGTATTGTTGGGTAACTGGGTGCCCAATCGGGACTTGGCGAGCCTGTCAGGCATCTGAAATTGTGGGCATTACCCGTGGGTGGCAACAAATAAGATCCTTGTTTCAGCTCTAGCGGGGGTAGAAACTGGATCCAGGGACCAGATCCAGATCCAAGAACTTGAAAGGGGCAGGGGCATAGCTAGGTTGGAATGGGCCTGGATGCAAAAGATGGAATTCCCACCCCTCCATCCCACCCAACATCATGGGCACAGGCTATGCCCTTGGAAAAGGCCACATAAACACTAGCATCTGGGCTACAGTGCAGCTAAAAGATTGGTTTTGAGGAGACTGACGGATGTAGCCCAGCAAGACCGGAGGTCAGCTATTGGAGACCAGAGGTCTCAGGTCCTATACCTACAATGGGCAAATGATGCGGCCATACTGTCCCCGTATTTGGACCAGGGGCTGTCCCTACAGGACAGACGGTTATTTTTGCTGGCAAGGACAAATTACTTCCCCCCAGCTATTGTTGAGGGGAGATACAAAGGGATCCCACTCACCCAAAGGCTATGTAAATGTCATCTAAAGGTGGTCGAGTCCCTGGAACATATGTTTCTGGATTTCCCTATTCATGAGATTGCTCGGACAAAGTTCATCTCCCCGGTAGTCGCCCCTTTCCCAGGTAGATCCCCAGATTTTTATGTGAGATTACTCTTGGGGGGGTAGTTCCCCAGAGGTGACTCTTGCGGTGGTTCGCTTTCTGTATAAGGTCACCCTTTGCAATAATCGATTGATGTGGGGAGCTGGTCCTTCCTTACAGTATAGGTGGAGGTGTATTTAACAGTTGGTGGAATTATTTTTAATTCGTGTAATCTTTGTAAGTGTTGAATATTTAATGGTTTTATGGTTTATATTAATCTGTATATTTTTATTTGTCGGTAATTCTCTTTTTGTATTTTCCTTTTTATGGCCTGCAATGACCTCGGTCACGCAGAAATAAAGTATTTGATTTGAACACTAGCAACAGGCTGCAGTTACCCCCCAGGCCTGAGGTTCCCCTACCCTAGTTTACAGAATCTTCAACATATAAAACATTAGATGATATTTAACGTTCTTGGTTATCGTTTTTATAAATAAGCTTGACATGACATGAACGATATGTCATGGATACATTTGAACACAGAAAGCAACCTAGTGTAACAAAGAAAGAAGAGGAAAAGGTAACAGAGGAAGAGATAAAAGGGGAGGTGGATGGAGAGGAAAGACCAGGGTGAGATCTTATTACAAAAATTCTTTTCATTAATTCCCCAAAGTCACCTCAGGTGCATATTTGTTTTGTTTCCACAGGATACCTGATTGTATAACAATTTTCCATCATGGAGCTCGTAGGCTCAACCTTGACGGCAACCTATGCCCACCCAAGACCAACTCCGACCAATTTTCTACCAGCCATCAGCACCATGGCATCAAGCTATAAGAACCGCTTCCCTCACTACTCTTTGACTCACAGCTTGAGCCTTCCTTGGAGACCCAGCACCTATTATAAAGTAGCAGCCATCACGCCGACTCTGGCACCCTTTACCAAGAGCTCTCAGGGGTTGACTCCAAGCAGGACGCTCCCCTTTGTTTCCAATAGAACAGCCCTCTTCACCAGGTACACCCCTGATGACTGGTATAGATCGAACCTGACAAACTACAAAGAGTCAGAGACTTCCCGGCACAGTGCAGAGAGGCTGAGAGTGGACACGTCGCGGATGATCCAGGACAAAGATCAGCAAACAAGGAAAACTCAAACAGAGACGACCAAAAATTTGGGAGAACGGGTCAATGATATTGTCTATTGGAAAACAGAGCTCAACCATGAGATAGATGAGATGATTGGGGAGACAAATGCTCTTACAGACATGAAGAAACGTTTGGAAAGAGCCTTGGCTGAAACAGAAGGCCCTCTCCAGGTTAATATCAGTTTGCCTGATAAAAAGCTACTGCACCTGAAGAGCTCTAACTTCTCTGTTGCACGTCTCCAGCCACTGAACCATCTGATTATGTTTTACTGGAGCTTTGTTATGTCTAGATAGTTTTTGTTAAGTGTTTGTTAGTCATGTTAGCTGTAAACAAAGCCCTTGCCATTGGATACTTTTCATACCCGGTACACATGGAGCATGTCGGAGCAGTATTTACTTAGCTAAATTTTCATGCTCAACTTCCCAAATCCTTGTTAAAGACCCGTTGTCCATTGCCGGTGTCTTGTTGCAAGATTCCCATCTGGAGACTTCAGGCCAAATTTATGACTAGGGTAACTTCCTAGAGCACAACCGGGGTAACCCCTGAGAATGAGAATGTACCCCTCATTTACACTGGGATCTCTTTGAAGTCATAACCTTCCTGTTTATTACCAGTAATGCATTAACCTAAGGCAAATGGGCAGTCTTGCTTGGGAATGGCTTGTAATCCTTGAAAGAGGGCTCTCTTATGACAATATCCCATGTATGGACAATATCTCCTTCTGCCCAAAAGAAGACTCGTGCTCCAAAAGAAAAAATTAAATCTAGGTTGCGATCTATTCGGGGAATTTACAAGTGGTGTTTCCCATCCCAGGCATGAAGACTTCTGAGTTTGCTAAATAGTGCAGTGTGGTGAAAGGGGGTGTAGGATAGAAGGAACATGTTACCCCTGAGTTTGGGGTGTAGAGGAGAGGCTTCTCTTTAATTTTGGCTTCCTGGAGACCGTGCAGTGGCCAAAGTTAAAGAGAGGAATAAAATAAAACACAGCGGCCACACTCAATGAGTGCTTGAATTTCCTGTTCCCTGGATGAGTGGGTGGAGAATCACCACTGCTTGGAGAGGGGGTGGGCAGAGGGGGGCACTTTAAGAAAAGCTGCCCCCTTCACTTCAGACTGTTGTTACCCCACGAAAGCCTTGAGTTGCTCAGAAATTTGGGCAGATCCAGATGGTTTGATCAAACCAAACAGAAATCAGAAGAAACTATTTGTTTTTCTGATTTTCTTTCGAACAACCAATTGAAATTCTTTCAGCTGTTTTGTGTGCATATGCAAAATGGCCGATCGGAATTCTGACAAATTCCCATCAATTGGAATTTCTCCATCTTTCCCCTTTTCACAGAACTGTTGTGTGAATTAAGCAAAAGGGCTGTTTTGACCCCTAGTTTTGACCTGGTACAGCCAGTGAGACAGGGGCCCCTACAAAGCATTGGGATATCATAATGCTCTAGAGGGAGATGGAACCTCCTGCAGCTAGGAAGCCTGCTCTCAAAAGTGTCTGAGGGGCTTGGGGTAATGATTGTGTCCAACTCACCCTGGGCCTGGTGGCATCCTGTTAGGCTCAGGTTAGGCTGCAGGCCTCTAATTTCAGTCTGGTAGTGAGCCCTCTTCTGCGGGCTGCCAGCAGTGTTCCTCTGTCGCTTGCAGCTTGTTCAGAATGCGGCAGTGTGGCTGGTTTGGTCAGCCGTGATCATATGACGCCCGCTCTGCGTTCTCTCCATTGACTGCCTGAAGGGTGACAGACTGAATTTAAGATTGTGCTGATGGTCTAGGCCCTGGCTAGATTCAAGACCTGCTCCTGGAGCCTCTCACTGAGGGCTATCTGTGTTCAGAAACCACCCACTCTTTGGGGATTCCACCATTGTGCCTTAAGCTGATAGGTGATCAGGCCTTTGCTGGGGCGGCCCCCTTAGCGCGGAACTTGCTCCTTCTGGATGTCCGTCTTAGGGCCTTTTCACACAGGTGCCCCCCTCCCCCACTGCACACGTGTGTGGTGGTGGGGCGCCCATGCGAACGCTGCCCACGGTGCAGGGGAGATGGGTGGGCACCCGTAGGAACGGCGCCCACTGTGGGTGGGGGTGCATGCGCGCTCCCTAGCTCCACCCACCTCCACCCATCACCCGCGCATGGAGCAACGGGCTCCAATGCCAGTTTTGTGTGTGGAGATGGGTGTGCGCCTTCAGACTGGGGCACCCACCCACCGTGGGTGCACACCCATCCCCCCACCCACCGTGGCCCGTTTGAAAACATCCTTAGTTCCACCCTCCTCACCTTTAAAAAGCACCTGAAACGTCCTGTATTCTCTACATGCTTTTAGGATCTGCTGCAGGTTCCCCTTTAATGTAGTCTGTGCTCTCACTTTACCGTCCCCTTATAAATTGTTTTAAATTGATTTTATATTATTTTATATTGCTTTTATATATTTATTATTGTAATAATAATAATAAATTATTATTTTCATATTATTTGTATTAATTATTATTATTGTAATAATAATAATAATAATTATTAATAATAATAAATGTATGGCTAACAGTGAGTTTCACCCATTCTCATTGTTCCGCCAAACAGGTAGCCGAGGAATGCCTGCTTCATCGAGAGAAGAGGATGGGGATCGATCTGGTTCACGACGATGTCGAGAAGCAGCTGCTGATGGTAAGATGAAGGCCAGCCTAACCGGAGAATGGGGCGTTCAGCTGCAGAGGCAGAGCATTGCACAGGGGGCTGGATTAGATGACCTCCAAGTTCACTTCCAACTCTATGATTCTATGATCAATGTTGACTCACAGTGGATCCAGTAGTCTCTTACAACATAACCAGTGTCACCAGCATTGTTGCTTACAATTGCCCAGGCATGGAAGATGCATGCAGGATTCACTTGTGGAGAAGGCTCCATCAACTGCATGATGGGTGTAATTATAGGGGAATGGGTGGTCGTAGGGTTGCCCCCCTCTTGTGGGCTTGACATAGATGTGGATGTGAATGTCCGTATCCCCCACAACTTCTGACTTTCGGACAAAAGGTTATTAGCTGTTCTCTGCTCAGGTACAGGCCATTGGCAAGCAGAGGGTGTGGGTAGAGATGAAACACGTACCTCATTTAGTGCCCATGGTCAATACCTGCATTTTGGGTGCTGTGTCAAGTACCCAACATGCTACCAGATCATCAACTGGGCACCCGAATACTTTCTGGTTCCATAAGCCTTCGGGGGCGAACCAATTGAACTGGTTCCGCACTCTCCCGGGAGCCGACATGCACCAGGATACCCGCCTGGAGGATATAATGATCCGTCCATGACAAGGACTCTGTTGACACCTCCCCCACTAACGGATCCCCCTCCTCAAGGCCTGTGCAAAAGATCATGTCCGGGGTATGTCCTCCAACATGTGTGGGACCCACTACTCTCAGAGACAGGCCCATGGTTGCCATGGCGGCCATGAACTCACGTCCTGCCCCTGGTGTCGGCATAGATATTGAAGTCCCCCAGAACTATTGTCCTGGGGGACTGCAAGACCACCTCCGACACCAGCTCGGTCAGTGCGGGCAGGGAGGCAGCTGTACAGGTGGGTGCCCGGTATACCAGCAGTATCTCCACTCTGTCGCCGGCCAAATCCAACCCCAGATGGAGACCCTCCACACCCATGATGGTTTTTACAGGGAATCTCCTCACAGACCAGGTATCCTTACAAATAACTGCTACACCGCCCCCTGCCCCTGTAGCCGCGGCTGATGCTGCATGGAGCACCCAGCTGGAACAAGGTCAGCCAGTATAGGCCCTGACTCAGTGTCCAGCCAGGTCTCTGTAACACACACGAGGTCGGCTGCCCGGTCCAGAATCATCTCCCGGCAATGAGTCTGTGCACGGTTCCTGCACGGCTGCATGCACGGCTGTGTGTGGAATCCAAAGGGCATGGGATCAGCCCCGCCAACATCAGTGGAAAAACTCCCATTGACACCAATTGGTCCTGGACGAGACCCAGTGGTTCAGAGTCCATTTGTAAGGCATTCCCAGTTCCTGCCAATTTGCACAGGGCACAAATCTGAAGCATGTTTCCATCCTCCTCGCCACAGTGAAGCTCTGGCCAAGCCTGCTGGTCAGTTGTTCCTAGATTGTAGAGGGAAATAACACCCAGCTCGGCTGGAAGCCAGGCTATATCTGGGGAATGCTTTCATCTGAAGGAAACAAGAAATTCCTAGCAGAGAGCCACATGGAAAATTTCATCACGGAATAGTCCCCTCGTTACATTAGAGCCCATAGTGCTGACATTTGGGCAGTGTCGTACATCAGAAATAGTTTAAAGCAACCAAAGTTAAAATTAAAAAAAATACCAGTCCAGCTTGGTGGTTATGTGTGATTTACACTCAGAAGATAGAAAAAATTAAGCCTCCTGGGAGTTTATGGATTCTCAAATTGGCATTGCTTTTCTGCTCTGCACCGGACCTACGTCAATTTGCCCACAGCTACAAGTCTGGCCCAGTCTGGATACTTTGGAAGAGGACTCTTTGTTGACGTCATCATGTGAGAAACGTTTGGCCATTTGTAGGTGGCGAAGGCTAACGTTAATGCTGTCTCTTTTGTTGTGCTGCTCCACAGGCAACTTCAAAGGGAAATGCCTCTTCGATTTCAGACTACGAATAGGTCCGTAGTGTTGTCGTGTTGCTCTGTCAGGAATATGGGAGAAGGACTCTTCTGTCATCATAGAGTTTACTATCCCTGTTATGTGTCAGAAAATAAATGCCAGCTCCCCTGGGGCAGCAGATCAATAGCGGAAGAACAGGGTAGCAGAGTGGCGGTCAAAAAGCATTTCTCTTATGCATGGATGCGGAATTCACCTTCTTTTACACGGGAGTCAAATGACCATTGGCAAGTGGAGGGATAGTGGCTATTGGGACGCAGGGCATCAGTGCTCTTTATGAAGGATGGAGGGTGGGTTTATTAGGGTCCTAGCCTGAGCGTTGCAACCTCTGAATACTTCCCCCCCCCCAGTTTTTCAACAGACCTCTCAGAGCTCTTTAGCTGTACCTCCAATTCCTCTCATAGCACTCCTTCAGACCCCTTCGAACAAGCCCCCTCCTATCCACTCATAGTGTTTGTGGCAAAATGCCCCTGTTTCCCTACCAGAGTACCCTAGACGAACACTCTGCTACACCCTATCAACTCCCACCCCCAGGGCCTGGACAAATGCATGGTCACAGGACAAGTGTTCTGGGCATGCTCCAAAAGCCAAGGACAGGGATCAGTATCTCGAGGGGAACGCCATGATGTCTCACCTAAGTGACCTCACAGGTCAGAGGGCTCAGGCAGTTCACCTGGATTGGAGAAACCTCTACCTGGGGGTGATTCCCAAAGGGGAGGAGGGGGTCGAGCTTAAAAAGCCAGGACACACCCCTTCCTCCCTCTCTCACGCTCCGACTTTTGCTTTCCAAACTGCAACGCGCTGCCGGCAGGGAGCCGGCTAAGACATGTGCCTCACTTGTTTCTACCTGCACAGGTGATGAGAAGGAGCCTGTAAGTACCGGCAACGGCCTTTCTACCCTCAGTCCTAGGAGGTGGCTACCCAAACCAGGGGACATCCGACCCCCAAGATCTGAGGCTCTATTTTAAGTTTGCTTCTCTCTTTATCCAAGGCCTTTTCCCTTAGCCTTGTTGCCAAACCTGTTTCTCTGCTTTTGGCCAATAAAGTCTCTCTTTTGTTTTGTAAAATGGGCGTATCTGTGCCTGAGTGAAAAGACCAGCGGCTGGAAAGAAAAAGCCTCTGGTACCTTTAAAGGCTAGAAGGATTTGTACCCACGAAGGGGAATCCTGGCAAGACACATAGTTTTCTGCAGCTCTGCCTATGGAGAGCGACTCTAGGGCGACTGACCTCAACAAGAGGGGCGCTAGGGGAGCTGTGAGCGAAGAGCCAGAGTCGTGTTGGGGGTTCACAGACCCGGGAAGGTGTGAATCCCTCTAGTTTCCTGGTCCCCGGTGGTGGCAGCGATTTTTAGACGTACCCCAGTAAGGCGGGTGGCTTCGCTGTATAGCGCCCCCTACTGCGTTTTGTCACAGTGCTCTTCCAGACACCTTTTCTTTACCCCCTGCCCACCCCCTGACAGTTGATCCCTCAGCCCTCCCTCTCATCCCCTTGACATCACTCCCTCAGACCCCTTAGCTCTGCTCCTGCCCACCCCCTGACAGTTGATCCCTCAGACCACCCCCAGCCCATCCACCTCCCAGTGCCCTCTCAGACCCCCTTAGCTGTGCCCCCGCCCATCCCCTTCGTAGAGCTCCCTCCGACCCTCGTAGCTGTGCCCTCAGTCCACCCCCCTCCCAATGCTCCCTCAGGTTCCCCCCTTAGCTATTCCCCATCCCCCGCACAGCACTCCCTCATCCCTCCTCATTCCACTGACAGCGCCCCCTTTGACCTTGCTAACTGAGCCCCCCACCCATCCGCCTCACAGCGCCCCCTCAGATGCCCATAGCTTTGCCCTTGACTTGCAGTGCTCACCTATCACCTATGCTCTCTGCTCACCTGCTCTGGTTTGGGAAGATCATCAGGCACCCATTTACAGTTGTGTCCCAGACTTCTCTTTAAGGAGACCCCAGAGGACCATAAAAGACTAGGCTTCTTGTAAGGAATGTGACCAGCATTAATCAGGGTGTTCTCTTTGTCACCTGACCAGGAAGTCGACGTCATCAAGTCGTGCCAGGAGCGGATGAGGCGGCACCTGGACAAGGCTATCGCTCAGTTGGCGTAAGGATGGCTTTGCCTCTTTCCTCAGGAAGGGTTATTTTAAGTTGATACATTCTGACATGAGCACCTCAGAGAATTTCCCCAGAATGGAGCCAGAGGCAGAGAGAAGTCTTCTGCGTCTCAGCTCTTTTGGCTAAAATTGGCCTAGTTGGTGTAGAGTTGGTTCCGTGGGCCATTTACCATGGCTTCTTGAACCACCACTGATCCATGGGCCAGAGACTGGAAACTACTGTTTTTCGCTGTGTCCCACTGAGTCTCTCCTACAGGAACAATTCTTCTCTCTCTGCACCTAGTTCTTAGCCCTTGACTCCAGTCCCACCTCTTGTCTCCCCTCTTTGGCCCTGATTCTGACTCCCAGTCCTAGCCCCAATCTTGACCCTATTCCCCAACCCCCACCATCCATCCCTGTCCCAGATGCCCCCATAAACCTGACCCTTATAGCTGTCCCTCACGTTATCCACTTCAGGAGAATTCATCTGGAGCAGCTTCAAAGGCATCTACCAAGGGCCAGAGCCCTGGTCTGTGATGCTTGGGATTACTGACAGTTTGCACAAGAGTTAAGGGGTATTTCTCTCCTGCTGTGTTGCAGATCCGATAGGGCAGCCCAGCACGAGATAGAGAAAGACCTCGGCGACAAGCAGTCAGCTCATCGGATCGATGACAAATGCCACCATCTAAGGAACACGTCTGACGGGATCAGCTATTACCGAGGAGTGGAGCGGGTAGACGCCACGTGAGTTCACCCGAAGCATTGCGGCCTCAGGTGCAACCCTGGCCAGGAAAGGTTCTAGCTGCAGAAGAGATGAGGAAACCTTCCGTTCACCGCAGCCGAGACTGGGGGAAGGATCAGCTGCATTTCCTACCCGCAACCTGCAGGCCGCAACCCTGCATCAATATAGCACCAAAGCTTTAAGTACCAAAGGGAAGACAGGCTATTTGGGGGGGGTGAATCTGCTTGTGTGGATGCTCCAACCCAGGATTTATTACCTCCTGTTCTGTGTTAGACAATCCGAATAGCCACACTAGGTCTGAATGTGGATGTTTTGCCCAGTTCCGGTTCCTACAGAACCGGGCGATTCATTCGGTCTGAATGGAACTCAGACCAAATGAACAGTTCAGTCCGAGTTCCAGTTGGACCGAGCAAAATGATCAGGAAAGCAATTTTGTGCATGCACACATGGCTGCTGCACTTCTGCGGATGCGCAAAATGGCCATTGCCCTACAACAAGATGGCAGTCACCATGTTATCGTGGGGTACACAGCGGCCATTTTACACATGTGAAAAATGGTCCGTTTGGAATTCTGACCCAAATAATGGTTTGGTCGGAATTCCGACCGGGATATGAATAAGCCATTCTGTTTTTGGAGAAAAGTCTGAGAGATCAGAATGGCTTATTCAAATCAGCTCTACACAGACATTTAGCAGATGTAACTCCCCCCCACAGAGGCAACATTAGGCAGAGGCGACCAGGTAGGACCCCAAGGCTGCTCTTAAAAAAGCCTGAAAAGGTTTAGGAACCAGAGTGAGTGGGGCTAAACTCAGCTCCAGCAGCTCAGACTGAACTAGTTGTATGCATCAAGGAATCTCTATTAGTGTATTTGCTGATAAGGCTCATTTTCAATTTTTGCCTAGAGCCCTGCAAAACCTAGGGCCACCACTGCTTAGTAAGCCAGGAAGTATCGACGCACAGCCCGTGGAAAAAGGGTCTGTGAGGTAGTGTGTGCATGATACTTCACTCCCTGGGAGAAAGTTTCAACAAAGTTACAGCACAATCTTCTGCCTCTTGCACTTAATCATCAGCAGGAGTTCTCTAAAAGTGAACTTGGAGCTACTTAGGTAAAAAGGCTTGAGGGCTGTAGTTTTTATCATTTTCAACATGAGAAAAATAAGTCACCCCCATTTCTTTCATTCTTTGCAGTAGAGTTAGCCTTTAGAATTTCCCGCAAGGAATCTATCATGCTAATTTAAATCCAGCGTGAATCCAGATTCAAGGAATCTGATTTAAATCCCGCTTTCCCCCTCACAGGAAAGGCAGTTGCTGGCAATCAGTCTATTGCACATCTCTTTCTTGTGTTTTCTCAGGATTTCTGTGCCAGAGTCCTGGGCCAAATTTACCGACGACAATATTTTACGCTCCCAGAGCGAACGGGCTGCCTCCTCCAAGCTCCGGGACGATATCGAGACCCTGCTGGTTGTGACCGCCAATGAGATGTGGAACCAGTTTAACCGAGTGAACGTCGCCTTCACAAATCGTATCTCCGAGACAGCCGATGCCAAAACCAAGATTCAGACCCACCTGGCTAAGGTAATCTGGATTGTTCTGGGTGCTCCAGGCTGGTGGGAGGGATCTTTAGGAATAAGCATCGGAATAGGTATTTCTACTGCGGAGTAGAAGAGTGAAGGGGAAAGGGCTGAGGTGGGAACCAGCCCTTCACAAAATTAGTAGAATTTTTCTTTTAACTTTTTGGTTAAATATGTGCATTTTGACAAGGGAAATAACCCTTCTGCGAAGGAACAGAAGAGTAGTCCCCAATTTTTGTCAACTAAGCTATATATATATTATATATATATTGCTTAAAAAGGCTATTTAGTTTGCTCAGTAAATGTCAAATGAACAAACGTTTTCTTTTCTCTGTGGAAGTTGGGGTATGTTTAGTCTAGAGGACAGAAGACCGAGGAGGGGACATGAGAGCAGTTTTCAAACACATCAAAGGGCACCAAAAAACAAATGGCGAAGATTTGTTCTCCACTCTCACAAAAGGCAGAGCAAGAAAAAGGTCCTCACTGGGACTGCTGTTGGGCAAGAGAATGAGCCACCCGGGGAGCTTGTGGAATCTTCCTCCCTGGATGTTTTTGAAAATCCAGCTGGACGAGTCTCTGTCTGCGATGCTGTAGGGAGAGGAGATCCTGCCTTGGAGCAGGGGCTGGACTAGATGGACGAGTCTCTGTCTGTGATGCTGTAGGGAGAGGAGATCCTGCCTTGGAGCAGGGGCTGGACTAGATGGACGAGTCTCTGTCTGCGACGCTGTAGGGAGAGGGGATCCTGCCTTGGAGCAGGGGCTGGACTAGATGGACGAGTCTCTGTCTGCGACGCTGTAGGGAGAGGGGATCCTGCCTTGGAGCAGGGGCTGGACTAGATGGACGAGTCTCTGTCTGCGACGCTGTAGGGAGAGGGGATCCTGCCTTGGAGCAGGGGCTGGACTAGATGGACGAGTCTCTGTCTGCGACGCTGTAGGGAGAGGGGATCCTGCCTTGGAGCAGGGGCTGGACTAGATGGACGAGTCTCTGTCTGCGACGCTGTAGGGAGAGGGGATCCTGCCTTGGAGCAGGGGCTGGACTAGATGGACGAGTCTCTGTCTGCGACGCTGTAGGGAGAGGGGATCCTGCCTTGGAGCAGGGGCTGGACTAGATGGACGAGTCTCTGTCTGCGACGCTGTAGGGAGAGGGGATCCTGCCTTGGAGCAGGGGCTGGACTAGATGGACGAGTCTCTGTCTGCGACGCTGTAGGGAGAGGGGATCCTGCCTTGGAGCAGGGGCTGGACTAGATGGACGAGTCTCTGTCTGCGACGCTGTAGGGAGAGGGGATCCTGCCTTGGAGCAGGGGCTGGACTAGATGGACGAGTCTCTGTCTGCGACGCTGTAGGGAGAGGGGATCCTGCCTTGGAGCAGGGGCTGGACTAGATGGACGAGTCTCTGTCTGCGACGCTGTAGGGAGAGGGGATCCTGCCTTGGAGCAGGGGCTGGACTAGATGGACGAGTCTCTGTCTGCGACGCTGTAGGGAGAGGGGATCCTGCCTTGGAGCAGGGGCTGGACTAGATGGACGAGTCTCTGTCTGCGACGCTGTAGGGAGAGGGGATCCTGCCTTGGAGCAGGGGCTGGACTAGATGGACGAGTCTCTGTCTGCGACGCTGTAGGGAGAGGGGATCCTGCCTTGGAGCAGGGGCTGGACTAGATGGACGAGTCTCTGTCTGCGACGCTGTAGGGAGAGGGGATCCTGCCTTGGAGCAGGGGCTGGACTAGATGGACGAGTCTCTGTCTGCGACGCTGTAGGGAGAGGGGATCCTGCCTTGGAGCAGGGGCTGGACTAGATGGACGAGTCTCTGTCTGCGACGCTGTAGGGAGAGGGGATCCTGCCTTGGAGCAGGGGCTGGACTAGATGGACGAGTCTCTGTCTGCGACGCTGTAGGGAGAGGGGATCCTGCCTTGGAGCAGGGGCTGGACTAGATGGACGAGTCTCTGTCTGCGACGCTGTAGGGAGAGGGGATCCTGCCTTGGAGCAGGGGCTGGACTAGATGGACGAGTCTCTGTCTGCGACGCTGTAGGGAGAGGGGATCCTGCCTTGGAGCAGGGGCTGGACTAGATGGACGAGTCTCTGTCTGCGACGCTGTAGGGAGAGGGGATCCTGCCTTGGAGCAGGGGCTGGACTAGATGGACGAGTCTCTGTCTGCGACGCTGTAGGGAGAGGGGATCCTGCCTTGGAGCAGGGGCTGGACTAGATGGACGAGTCTCTGTCTGCGACGCTGTAGGGAGAGGGGATCCTGCCTTGGAGCAGGGGCTGGACTAGATGGACGAGTCTCTGTCTGCGACGCTGTAGGGAGAGGGGATCCTGCCTTGGAGCAGGGGCTGGACTAGATGGACGAGTCTCTGTCTGCGACGCTGTAGGGAGAGGGGATCCTGCCTTGGAGCAGGGGCTGGACTAGATGGACGAGTCTCTGTCTGCGACGCTGTAGGGAGAGGGGATCCTGCCTTGGAGCAGGGGCTGGACTAGATGGACGAGTCTCTGTCTGCGACGCTGTAGGGAGAGGGGATCCTGCCTTGGAGCAGGGGCTGGACTAGATGGACGAGTCTCTGTCTGCGACGCTGTAGGGAGAGGGGATCCTGCCTTGGAGCAGGGGCTGGACTAGATGGACGAGTCTCTGTCTGCGACGCTGTAGGGAGAGGGGATCCTGCCTTGGAGCAGGGGCTGGACTAGATGGACGAGTCTCTGTCTGCGACGCTGTAGGGAGAGGGGATCCTGCCTTGGAGCAGGGGCTGGACTAGATGGATGAGCCTCTGTCTGCGATGCTGTAGGGAGAGGAGATCCTGCCTTGGAGCAGGGGCTGGACTAGATGGATGAGCCTCTGTCTGCGATGCTGCAGGGAGAGGAGATCCTGCCTCGGATCAGGGGGCTGGACTAGATGGCCCTTGATCTACCTTCCAATTCTTCTGCTTTGTGTTTCTAAGTTGGAGATGTCATTGTGGATTTCTCGCTCTTTACTTTTCCGTACTGACAGACTCTATCTACCTTCCTATTTCTGTTGTAATTGTATACTGCTGTCCGTCATGGTAATATATGAGTGCCTTTGATGCAAAATTGATAGCAATATTAAGCACCATCAATGACTCCTTGAAGTTTCTGGTTCTATTTCCTTTTGGGGGTATGGAATCACTGCTCAGGGGAGGCAATTGTCCATAAACTTTATTCCTTTCTCGAATTCTATAGACTCCCCCACTCCTTCCTCTGCCCAAAGCATTCCTGATGTCTTTGTCAAGTGAAAGATGAACTTGGTGTAAGATAATGGGGCTTTTCTCAGAAGAGGAGAAGAGTGTTTCTCTTTTTTTATGAGAGTTCAAAGACCAACGGGAGTTTTTCCACTGACTTTAAAGGAAGCTGAATTGGACTCTTCAGTCGGGAATGTTGATGAGACTGCATTTCAGCAAGGTTCCCAGCTGTGCTACTCCAGCCTCATAGAGAAGGCCATGAAAACCAATGTCCTTCTCTGAGAATAGTGCCCTGTGGGTGTAGGGAAATTGGCCGGCATTGGAAAGACTTATTTAAACCATGCTCTTCTAATTTAGGCAATCTTGACCCTTGGAAATTTCATCAAGTTCTATTCGAATTCTTCCATGTTGTTTGCTGGTTTCCATTGGTAGGGGAGCACTTTGGGAAACTAGTAGCCCTTGGAGACCAATAACTCTGTTACTCTGTTCCAAAAAACCCAAGTTTCTATTGGAATTTCCACCCAGGAGGGCAGAGGAAAAAACTGGAAACTGTTTTTGTCTCTTAAGATAAACTAAGCAAACAGATCCACACTCCTAGGTCTATCCTCGGGCATTTGGCAAGAGTTTCCATGTTCTCCTGAATCCATGTTCCCATTCCAGTCCCTGGGACAGTGGCCATCCCACCAGCTGATTAATGGGGAGCAGGATCCTAACGATGGTTCCTAGACTTTAGAAGGCAGCGCCAATAGGTCCACATGACACTCACAGTACCACTATCTTGGACAGTGGGTGACCTGGGCCATTTCTCCCTCTTTCTCCTTGCTCCTTAAGAGAGAGGAAAAGGCAACTCATACCTGCCTGTGGTATGAAATGAGATGGTTTCTCAGAGGACACGTGGAATTCAGAACTTCCTACAGAGGGACAGGAGATTAGCAACAAAGGGAGACTATTAAAAAAAAACCTTCCTGACAGTAAGAGGGTGTTTGGAAATGGGACAAGTTGCCTAGAGAGGTTGTAAGTTCTCTGTCACCGGAATTTTCAGAAAAAGCCCAGACTCCCATCTGTTAAGGACGTTGTAGCTGTAGACATTAATGGATCCAAGCAGGGGTTTGGACTAGATGACTCTTGAGCTTCCTTCCGACTCAATGATTCTACAGAAATAAATTCTCTAACAAGGAAACATTCACTCGTGGAACCTGGTTTTGTTTTAAATCTCAGACTCTGCAAGAAATCTTCCAGACAGAGATGACCATTGCAGCCATCCGCAAAGCCATCCGCGACAAAGGCGCTCCCATGAAGGTGGCCCACACACGTTTGGACGAGCGCACTCGGAGACCCAACGTTGAACTGTGCCGGGATTCCACCCAGTTACGGTAAGGCCTCAGCACACAGGACTGTTGCTGTATTTAAGGAAACACAGCCCCAACCAGGCTCACCACGGCTTCTATCTTCGAGCATTCACAGTTTTGTAAGCTGAGAAATAGAAATTGCTAAGCATCTGTTTTTTAGATGGTGCCACTTTAAGTGCATTAGTAAATTCAGGCAAATTCAAAGCATCCAAACAAAAAAGTGAAAAAATCCTCAAAGGAAGGGAATCCAAATTTGAGTATTCATGAAAACAGACCTTCCAAAACGGTGGTCATCCAATCTGCAGGGTGGGTGTTCTTAAACAAGCAAGGGGTGTGGTGTGATGGGGTGGGGTGGGGTCTGTGGCCACTCAGTGGTACAGCTGCGGAGCAGTCACTCGGGTGGAGTGCTTGGGGACGGATTCCAATGGGATTTTCTCAGCGTTGGGGCCACCTTGCACTCCCCCTGCCACAGACTGAGAGTTGTCTATCAGGTCCCAGACAGCAGCTGAGTACTGAGATGGGTACTGAGATATCGGGTTACCAACTGGCAACATGGTAAACTGGTACAGGAATCGGGACAGGAAATTATTAAAAACAGTGCCAGACGTTGGGAAACCAGGAAGGAAAATGGTCCCTAGGTCCATCACGTAGCCCATTAGGCACGAATTGGGTAGTAATTAGAACCCAATGTTACTGGGTTGGTTGGGTTGAGTTCCGGAATTTCAACCGGTAATACCGGACGGTATATCCGTTTATGGAGGCCTTTGTTTTAGCTCTGGTGGTAGTAACAGGTGTTGAGTCCCATGTGGGGGTGGGTAGACCCACAGCATCTGGTCTGGAGGCAACTCCTGATGTGGGGATTCAGTTTCTGAGAGTGGGTGGGAAATGGAGTAGCAAAATTGACCAGAAACAGACGTCATTCTAGTCCGCTTCTAGTCAATGTTACTGCTCAGTTTCAAGTGAGTATCCCACCTGCTGGCCCTGATGGCAATGGCCAGTGCAGAGAGATCAGGGAACACATTTCCACCCATTCAAAAGGAGAAGTATTGACTCCAACCTGGTCTGAGGCTCTGCACTAGGGATGGGACTTGGGGTGGGATTTTGGGTTTGTGGTTTTTGGGGTTTTGGTTCTTCTTGATTTTCAGATCTAATTTTCCATTGATTCCTCCCCCCCGCACCCCCCCCCCCATTTTTTTTCCTCATTGACTTCAGTGGATTTTTTCACATTGGCCCCAATCCTAAACACAGTTGCTCATGAGTAAGTCTCATTGTAATCAATGGGACTTACACCTTCACACGTATATTTAGGACTGAGCCCACTGAAGTCAATGAGAACAAACCAGAAAAAAAAGGACACACCCCCTCCCCCGAAATGCTGGAACCGAAAAAGAACTGCAATTTCAGTTTACGGTTTTAAAATCGAAATAGCCATTTCCGGTTCCATCTGAAACTGAAATTCCTACCCCTACTCGGCACACCTGGGTTTCTCCTTCACCATTCCCATGTTGGTGTGTATTGTAACTCAGGAATACCCGTGCTACCATTACAAAGCACCTTTATTGCAACAGTTCACAAATTTTGGCCCAGGTGACCCCCTCTTGAAGCTTAATATAATCCTGTGATCCCAGGCAGCCAGAAAGAAACAGTTTACAGTTTGGGAACCTTTCTCTTAGTCTCCTATTGTTGTCCGTCTGTCCTTCTCCTTTAATGTTCAAACTACCCAGGGTTTTACCCTGTTACATACTGTGTGTGTGTGTGCGCGCGCAGAGGGTGGGAGGGCATGGCAAGTCCAGAAAAACAAACCGACCGACTAGAAAACCAAAATGAGAACAGGAAACCACAACTTTCCGTGACTTTTCTAAGTGGCGCTGTCTGTCTCGTGACCTGTTCCTGTGAATAGCTAGGCAGTTCGTGGGGTAAGAGACTGTCTTTAATGGAACCAGTAGGGGGGTTTTGTACTGCCTTTTGATGGGAGCTAAGATCCATAAAGTTAGAAAAGAAAAAAAATTATGTTTCTAATGCGATCAAATTGGTTTCAAACATCTGTTAACTGCGAAAGTTGCACCAGAAGCATAATTATTTATTATTTCTATTGAGCTTTCAGTGTTCAAAGTGATTTCCAATCCTTTTTTAGTTCCCCTCATAACAGCCCTGTGAGGAGAATATTATTATCCCCATTTTACAGATGGGGAACTGAGGCTGAGAAACAGTGTTTTGCCCATAGTGACCACCTGGGGAGTCCATGGCTAAGATGTGATTTGAACCTTAGCCACTAAGCGACACTGACTCTCCAACCAAACATAGCCAACCAAAGGGCTTCTCTCCTCCCCTAAATCTCCCAACCCTCTCTTTGTTGCTGCGTTCCAGCCTCGTTAACGAAGTGCATGAAATTGATGACACGATTCAGAACTTGCAGCAGAGGCTAAGGGAGGCAGAGGACACCTTGCAGATGTTGGTCCATACCAAATCCAACCTGGAGCACGACTTGGCCGTCAAAGCCAATTCCCTCTTCATCGACCAGGAGAAATGCATGGGCATGCGGAAGACCTTCCCCAACACGCTGCGGCTGGTGGGGTACGCATAGGCACCTGTAGCCCTGGACAAGGAATGGGCACTGATGAATAAACACACATTTGGGGAGGAGGGATGTGGAGGTTTGCTCTCATTGTACTTGGACATTTTCTAAAAAGTTGTGGTTCTATTTTTAGTTATTGCAGGACACTTTAAATAGCAATTAAATTATCTCCTGTTGTGTGTGCTGTGCTGTGTTGTGTGTGTGTGTCTCTTCTTATTACTTGATGTCCTCCTTCAGGCTACATTCACAAAACCAGACTCTCCCTCAGGCTTGTTACCCCCCGGTGTAATTAGTCCATAGTGGCTACCTCACTTTGCACAAACGAGGGAAGAGGCAGTTACCCCAGCGGTGAAAACATTGTGCATTTGAGACGAGAATCTCTGCTCTGGGTTTTCTATAACAGTTACCCCTTAGCTCACTTTTGTTCAGATTTAGTCAGCTATTCTGGAGTAAAAATCGACTTTGTTTTTACACATTATTTCCTCAAAACTCGTATTCGCTACGATCCGATATCTGGCTGGATATTGTGGTGTCCTCAGGATCTGGTTGGATGCCAAACAGTATCCAGTTTCATGTCTGCTGGCTATGTTACCATTGATCACATACAATTTATCATATTACTGTCTCATTACCATTTGATTTTTTCCTCTTTTTTCCTCCCTCCCTCCACCCTTTTTTACTCCCTTGGTTATGAGGTAACTTGGTAAACGGGACATGATCCGGTATTCCGGATTGGCAGTTAACCTCTGCGATTACCGAATAGTTACCAAATCACAACCAAGCTATTCAGACTAGGGGATATTAACTGTGGATATTTTTTTTACCTCTCTGTTTAGACTCTAGACTCATAACCTCACCTTGTACCTCATGTTAGCCTCGCATACTGTGTGCATGACAGTGGGGTTAAAGTGAGCTAAAGGGCTGTTGCTCCAGAATAACTGATTGTAGGTACTGGGGTGTGCAATTCATGTTCATTTTTTAAATTACTAAGGGTAATTTCAGACGTGACGGGCCCAGAGGCCCGCCATGCTGAACCACGGACCAGGATCCGTTTCGGATCCCAGTCAGGAATCAGGCCATCCGTCCTTTAGATGTGCCGGCCTGATTCTGGAGGGGGATTGGGGAGGGGGCGGGGCTGCGTGGCACGATGTGTGGCTGCACACCCCGCCCCCTGTGCTCCCCCGGCCGGCCACCCTCCGGGAGATGGGCGGGTGCAGCGGCCAATCCGGCCACTGCGCCCAATCCCGTCTCGTGTTTGGGACCGCGATCCAGGCCAGCTGAAGGTAACAGACGTTACTTTCGGTCGATCCCGTATCGTGGCCACCATGATCACGGTTGGGACCTGATCCCACCACGATTCTGGACCTCCGGGTGGCCGGAGGTCCAGAATCGTGGTCATTGTGATTCCCGCTGGAGGTTCACTGGGGTGGACATCTGGCGGAATGCACAACAGATGTTACGGGACAAACAGCCACCACAGGGGATTCACTGTGGTTGACTGTGGTCTCGTAACGTCTGAAATTACCCTAGGACAAATGAAGCCCCTTTCATTTTAGTAATTAAAATACGACATGAATGACAAAAGGAACGAAAATGGACAAAAATGAAGGAAAAGAGCATTCGTTTTTGTTATAAAAATTACAGATCATCATGGATGCACAAAATGATCGCTGGGGTCATTCTGCACCAAAATGGCGCTGGAAGCATCGGCGCCATTTTGGGAAAGGGCTGCTCATGCACAGAATGGTCCGGCGGCTATTTTGTGCATGCGCAGTGACTTATTTTTATTTTTTTAAAAAAATATGTTAAATAAAAAAATAAAATAAAATTGAAAATAAATGGTTTTGTTTATGAAAATCCCTGAAAAATGAAGGGTTTTATTCCATAGATGGAAACGAATGATGTGCCTGCTTCACACCCCTCCCTTGTCTGAACCATCTGTCCTAAGGGTTCCAGAGCACGTGTGAACACATGGTTTTGCCACGGCAAGCACATCAGCTCACAGGGAATTTATTCCTGTGGTTGGAACCTATCATTTCAGAGATCTCAAACTGCAGGGTCTTTCTCCCTTTTGTTTTCATCTAATGGGAAGAAAGCACCCAGTGAAACTAAAAATACTCTGCAATTCAAGGAATTGGGAGTTGATAATCATGATTTATTTGTGGGTGCCTGGCAGAATAAACACAAATTATTCTCAGTCCCATAAATCAGGGGTGCTGAACCGTTGGCCCATTGTATTGGACCCCTTTCCGATTCCGAGATCTGGCCCCTGGATGCAACTTCTAATCTCACGCTCCAAAACACGGAGCTCAGGGGAAGGGAGCAGAGATGAGGGCATGCACGCAGGGATCAGGCACAGATCCATGTCTACCTTCCCCCATCCTGAACACACCCTTAAATAAGTATCCCTGCCCTCAAGTCCTACCTGGCTGATGACGTTTCTAGTCATTTTCAAAAGGTTCCCCCACCCTTGCCTTCCATTCTCCCAATATGCTCCATTCAGACTTTGGAGCAATCTGTTTTTAAAGACAATTTCTGTCCTGGGATCATTTTCTTGCCTTGTTGCGGCATGTCCTGTGCCTCCAATTTATATCAATGGGGGAAAACAGACGTGATTTGAGCCTGCTTTGACCCAGGGTCTGGTGGTACGTGTAACTACACGCCGCCAGATGTTGCCCCGGGATTGCCCCAGGTGGTGTTGGTGGCTAGCTCTGACTGTGACTTCTGGACAACCTCCGAGGTCACAGCCTGCGCTAAGGCCTGCCTGACCAGGCCAAAGCGGGCCAGAGTAGGTGAGCGCGTCTGTGAGGCTGCAGCTTTCCAGCAGCAATGGCTGTGCCTCATTGGCCGCCATGGCTGTCTCTCATGGTGGGGGCGGGGCTCTGGCAGCACTGCGTGGGCAGGGCCTGCTGCCCGCACGTTTGTTGTGCTTCCGGCTGCACCTGGCCTGTGCGCCTGGCGGGACAGCTCCCCGGCCACAGTCAAATCAGATTGGTGCCCTGAGCTGAAGCGGGCTGTGTCGCGCGGGATTTCCCGCCCTGGGGCGGCCCAGGGAGCAGTCCCACCAGCTGCACATCTGTTTTTACCCAGTTAGCAAAAACAAAACAAAATATCAAAAATACGGTCCTGCAGGTGGAATGTGTTTCTAGCCAGCTTTCCGGAGAAGCCGCTGCCTAGTTCAACAACTTGGAAACTTGGTTCCTAATGTAATCGTTGGCACTTGGCTTGTCGGTGTAAACAATGGAGCACCTCGAGCACCGAAGATATAAGTTGTTTGGTTCTGTTTCTATAAACACCTGCAAGCACTGTGGCGAAATGGGTCCAGTAAGGGGGTGTGTGTGCTCTGCTCCTAGCCCCCTCCCTCACTGCGCGCCCATCACCATAACACTTGGGTTTTGCTGCCACCACCAGAGCTACGAGCTTCTGGGGTTAAGGGCTGCTCTGGAAGCCCAAACCCGGCTCCTTATTAGAGATTGCTTTCCCAGCGTGAGCCGCACTTGGGAAGCGTTTTGGGTCGCAGCAGACACACACTCCAGGCACTCTCGATTAGAGAAAACAAGATTGATAGTTTTTACTAGCTAAGTGAGCAAATACAGGCAATTGCAAGCAGGTATGGTAACCCGTTTAGAGCGCATCTAACCCTAAACGGTCCCTATGCTTCTCTGCATCGATGGAATTTCTCACAGTATCTTCTCTACATAGTAAGCACGGGTGTCTCAACTCTGCAGGGTTCATTTCTTTTCCAGCTGGATGGAGAAAGCTGGGTGTTGCAAGTTCAGTCTGGCACAGCTACCCTCTCCCCATGAGGCGTCTCCCTTTTTATATCTTTTCAGCTTGGCGGTCTCCCTGCTTTACAAATCCGCTTGCATCTCAATGATCTCTCTCTGGCATCTGTAGTTGTTTACGCCTTTCCGAATACACATTGGGTCTGGCTCTGCCTCCCTCCATTCTACACGTCACCAGTATTTCCTTGTGACACAGAGACTCTTTCCTTGAGTCAGGGAGAACCTAAGGGACCACCTAGCCCGGAGGGTTTCTCCACAAGCACGTCTGCCTTGGAGAGTCGAGTCAGAGCGATCTTTCTCTTTTATTGTGTGCTTAGAGCGAGCAATCTGAAATGTAAAGAGGTCCCACTTACAAAACCCACCTCCTGTATTTAGAAATTGACATAATTGCGTCCCCTATGCTTAGTATATTGCTTGCTGTTATCTCTCTCAAGCAGAGTACAGGCCACTTGGAGAGTCAAGGTTCCTATCTTCAATTATTACAGTTATAAAGTATTCAACTCGGTTTTACCAAGTACCAAGTAGCCGAGGAATCATCCTGATACTCAGCCCAGTACTCGGTACGCAGGTAAATCCTCAGATGGGCAACATACGGGGCTTTTCCTGAAGCATACGGGCTTTCCCTGAAGCATACGGGCTTTTCCTGAAGCATACGGGCTTTCCCTGAAGCATACGGGCTTTTCCTGAAGCATACGGGCTTTCCCTGAAGCATACGGGCTTTTCCTGAAGCATACGGGCTTTCCCTGAAGCATACGGGCTTTTCCTGGTTGTGTATAAGGGAACTCGGTACTCAGAAAACATTCAGTACTCAGTTTTACTTTACCGAGTATTTTACCGTGTACCAAGTATTCGGCTGAGTTACCGAGAACCGGCCGAACACTCGGAGCCGATCCTCGGAAACTCAGAAATACTCACCTTTTTTTTTTTTTACTATTCAATGCAGCCCTAGATGTAAAGGTCTTGCCCAGCAGAAGCTTCCATCTAACGTGCTCAAGGAAACACCCATGAAGGACGGTGCTAAGCCTGGCACATGCGCAGGTCAATTCTCATCCCACTTTGCTGCAAGGGTGTTTTAACAACTGAGGTCTCCCATCGCTCACCCACCTCATCGTGCTTTTGCAAAGTGTGCTCCAGAGTCTTGCTGGGTGACTTCAGGGCTTTCTCACACAGGATTAAATGAAACATCATGTTATATAAAAATGACTAAGCCACACATTCCATTTCAACGGGTCAGCTTTGGGGTGTGCTAATTATTGTGTTGATCTCCCAACCAGACTCCCTCTGAGTTAGGTCATCCCTGGAAAAAGCCACTCTTTGTCCAAGTCCCCTGGAAGTTTTTCTTCTCCATGAGAGCAACACAGGACATCTTTAGACATAACAAAGATCGAGTGTCGTCAAAACCTCTAAGCACATGTTTGGCCATTGTGTTCAAACATCATAACAATCCCAACACCAATTTGGCTACCCGTTGAACACACGATGTGAACACCATTGCATCACAAGGACAATTTGCATGTCCCTGCTGAACACATGGCCAAAGTTGTGTCTAATGATATCACGTGGTATGTTAGCAGGTACAACACAAGGAACAAGGTGGCAGTGTTTGCGTGCTGAGATTGGGCGACGAGCAAAACACTGATTTGCCCCAAGATGGGCTGTATGGCTAAGCAGCATCACATAGTGAACACAGGGCCAAACCGGTGTTTGTATCAAGGTCAAAACACACATTCTCAGACACCCATTGACGCTGGGTAATTTTAGACGTGACTGCCTGCTAGGGATGGGTGAACGAAGTTCGGAGTTTGGGCTGAACTTGGCCTGTTCGGATGACCAAACTGAACGTCCGAACCGAACGCTCAAATGGCCGAACAGTTCGAAAAAGTTCGGATGAATTCG
Organism: Sphenodon punctatus; assembly: GCA_003113815.1. NCBI lineage: Eukaryota > Metazoa > Chordata > Lepidosauria > Sphenodontia > Sphenodontidae > Sphenodon > Sphenodon punctatus. The sequence continues at coordinate 2,556,485 of QEPC01011341.1, forward strand.
GATGAGTTTGGGGGTGGGGAAAACGTGACTGGAAGTGGGAGGCAGCTGCGGAGCAGACTTCCTGGCACCAGGGGTGGAGACCAGGGGTGGTTTCAGGGTAAAACAAAACAAAAACATTAAAATGTGGTTTCAGTTTTGGTATCGATAGCGCTATTTTCGGTTGTTCGACCAAGTTTGGCCGAACCAAACTCCGCTGAACCGAACAGCCAAACCCGAACTCAGATTTCGGACTGAACGACCGAACATCCGAACCGTGTTCTGTTTGCCCACCCCTACCGCCCACCACACTCACTCAGATCCTGGTCCGTGATGAAGCCGGCCGTCCTTTAGATGTGCCAGCTCCATCACGCTGAGGAATCTCAGTGGGGGCGGGGCTGCGCGGTATGATGTGTGGCCACACAGTCCCGCCCCCTCACACTCCCTTGGCCGCCCGCCCTTGGGGAGACGGGCAGGCGCAGCGGCCAATGCTGGGTCTTTTGACTTCTTTGTAAGTCATTATTCTCCTTGAGTTTTCAGGATTTACAGAAGTTGCGAGTGATTTTGGAGGGGTGAGGGCAGCTTGAATCGCACTAAAAGAAATCAGTTTTTCAGAAATTGCTGGGCCTCCATACTATGGAAATCTAACATCCTAAAAAATCTTAAAATGGGATCCCCAAAATCTGGTCATTTTTGAAAATCTTTAGAGCTGCTGAAATAAAGTTGTAGCTTTATATTTGTCAATCCGATTCAGGGGTTTCGTATATTGAAACGCTTATCTTGTTTGAATTCGGCTTTTCTGTGGAGCTCGCTAAATATGTTGCTCTCAGACTTTGTTTCTTTGTTTTTTGGTGCGTCACATGATGCTGACTTATAACCGATGACTTAGAATCATATGGCAGAACTCCATAGATCATCTAATCCAAAGCTCTGCTCTGAGGTGGGATACCCTATGTCAGGGGGTGGGCAAAGGGTGTTAATCTATGAGAAGAAAGCCCCCACCATCACCTCCGGAGCCCAGAGCTTGCTCTGCGCTCCTCCCTGTAGCCGTCATGCTCAGGAACCCAGCAGATGAGCAGGCATTTCTCCCTGCCACGGTCCACCAGCAGATCGCCCCCCCACTGTCTCCAGTGCTCACCTCACACTCTAGGCTGGCACCCGTGACTTTATGATGCTGCACGCGCATGCACACCCCGACAGACGGGGGTGGAGTGGAATGGGGAAGCCCCTCCAACACATGGGAGGCGGCCTTAGGGCAGCGTGTTGGCCTACATTTCCCCAGATTGATGGGCATGGTGGGCTCTACATTCCCGGCAATGACACTGTTTGGAGTTGTCCCAGGATGAACAACATCTGGTGGCCGCAGGACACACATGCGGGTAAATCCAGGGCTAATTTGGGGCATGGTCCCATTTGTTAACTCCCAACATTTCCTTATCCCAAAAGCCGCATCTCTTGACCACAGTGGGGTCAAGGAGCCACACGTGGCTCTAGAGCCGCAACTTGCCCACTTCTGCCCCGTAGCATCCCTGACAGATGCCTGTTGTCCTGTCCCTTCTTGAAAACCTTCAGGGAAGGAGATTCCACAACCTCATGACTTATACATTTCAAAAAGAACAGCAGAGTAAATGAAAATGTGACCTTCAGAAAAATAGAGATTTTTTAAAAAAATAAAATAAATCCAGACACTGAATTTAGTTCAAGTCTGACCATTTAAACGTGGCGATTTTCTTAAATTCACTTTGAATAAATTCTTCGTCTCTAGAACCTTTGGGCCTCATTCCTAGACTCTTAAAGCTTTGGGCTCTGTCCAGCAGGCTTTGAAGCCTTTCCTAATAGACATGCACAAACCTCTCTGCTTTTTCAATCTTTAGTAGCTGCCCAGGAAACCATCTCTTCCAAGGAACCCAACTTGTTTTAAATACCCTAATTTGCATCTCTTAGATGGAGTGTCACAGTTATCTGCCCTCTGCTTCCTAACCTGCCTCTTTGATGCCTTTTTAAACACCTTGGCCATGAACGAGGCTTGAGGTGGGGTGGGGGGGCTTGTCAGGGCTCAAACCCAGAAATTAAATTTGGGGGTGGGGATTGGGAATGAGCCCCGGGAAATTGTTCCTAGTAGGAGGGTGCACCCTAAAATGGGGAAGCCAAGGAAGAGGCTGATATTGGTTGTTTTGGAATGACCAAAAAACCCCCATAAAATACTTAGATCATTTATTTGACTTTCACTAATGACTTTCTTCCCTCAATCTCCGCCCTGGTCATTATTAGGGGAGTGGAGTTTTGTGTCGTTTGCTTAACTCCAAAAATGAACGACGCCCCAATAGTTTTCAGAGCTAAGGTAACGACAACGAATGACTCAGCAAACAACGGTCAGTTGCTTTCATTTGCTGTCGTTCCTTTTAAATTTTAAAATAATAATAAAAAGGTAGAAAAAACCCCTGTGGATGCACAAAATGGCCGCTGGGACCATTCCGCGCGTGCACCGCCCGTTTTTCAAAACGGCACTGGAAGCCGTGCTGTGCATGCGCGGTGCTATTTTGCACATTCACCGTGATTTTAAAAATATTTTAATTTTATTTTTAATAAAACGAAACGAAAAATGAATCCAAATTGACAGCGGGAGCTACGAACCCCTCGAAAACAAACAAAATTTTGGAAACAAACACAAAAATGAACGATGTGTCTGCTGTACGTCCCTAGTAATCATACAGCTTAAATCCCAAGAACGCCTGGGACATGTTCAGCTGCGGAGAGGCAGGATGGTCCAGCGGTTGGGTTGCTAGCTAGCAGAAGACTAGGGTTCAGCTCTGGGGTGGGAGGCACGACTTCTGGGGCAGGGGGTGTGGCTTGTAAAGCAGGCTTGGATCCTGGCAATTCATTTGTTTTTTAAAATTTTATTTATTTTTCAAAAAATTTTTTTATGAATTAAGCACGGACGGTGATCCACAAACCACTTACTCCAGAGTAATCCCACTGAATCTTTACGGGCTTTCATGATTTTACCTTGGAGTGAGTCATTTGTGAATCGCAGCTGTTGTCGAGGGGGAGAGTACGGCGGCCGCGTTAGTCCCTAATGTAAGGAATGGAGACTGTGTTGGCGTCCATCTTGGTCTCTGTTGCTCTTTCCTTCCCTTGGCTTGAGCAGAGAAATTCCCATCGCAGCTTCTCTGCCTTCGCTCTCAAATACTTTCTGCATTTCTCTGAGGCGGATTCCCAGATGACAGCGAATTCCCATGCTCCTTCACATCCCCTCCACGCCAACAAGTCACTTCCACTAGCACAAACTGTACTCAGGAAGCCGTGATCATCCCCTCACTTTGGCTCTCATTTCTCTGCCTTGCCATTGGCTAGACCTGAAAATTAACTTTGAAAATTAACTCAAGCTCCGGGGGTTTTGTATCATGCTCTCTTTGTCCAAGATGCTGGAGACAGGGATCTTTGCTTCTAAGCTCCATGGAGAGTCTCTGAGGAATTGCAAGAGGACAAATTTACAAACGGAATCCAAATTGGCAGCTAGCAACTAGCTGAATACAATGAGTAGGCCATGTAGGGCACTGGATGGCAGCCCCAGTTCTCCCTGTGCCGGCTGGCTTGGCCCTGGGTCGGCCAATCCATTTAAAAGCGCCCCACCAAATGTGCAAGTGGAGGCCAGGGTAAGCCCCACTACCAGTCCTCTGAACATCCCGGAGTGTCAGTGGCCCGGTGGCGGAGCGGGCAAGCCAAACCCGGCGCACTGGCCTGAAGCAGAGTGGCCCTAATGACTTAAACTTAAATGGGGCGGGATGGATTTGGGGATAGCCCCTCTGCCCAGGGTAAGGAGAACAAGCTACTAGCAAGCAAGCTTTTTTCAATAGACTTGCTATTGTTTCTTAGGGTTAAGTTCCTAATTGCTTAGGAGCAAGGGCATAAGAAGGGTCCCAGGTGGAAGGGGTAGCTGTGGAGAGGGAGGCAAAGAAGGGGGATAATGTCCCACACATCGCAGGCCACATCCCCTGACTCTCCTGCCATCTCTCCTTTCTTCACTTGCTGGTTTTCCTCTCTCCACCCCCCGCTGCACCTTGTACCGTTCTGCTACTGACCAACGCTTCCACTTTTTGAGACACCGGTTGCCTTTGCGGACAAAGCTGGCGGGAAGGTTGGCAGCGGCCTACCAAAATGGCAGCATCTCCACCTGCCGGCTGCGGAGCCACCAGTCAGAATCCAAGGTGATGGAAGCAGGTGAAACTTCATTTTGGAAACTCCAAAATCATGCAGAGAGGAATTGGTGGTGTCTTCTCCGCAGGTATGGAAACCTCTTCTCCTAGAGAAGAGGCCCACTATGGTCTGCCTGGGCTGGGGACTCAGCCACCCACACATCTGTTGTCCTGCTGCCAGATGTTGGGCCATGGACGCCCCGAGGTGAGAAGGTGGCTGGTCTGGGATGAGTCCTCCCGAAGATCCTGGACAACTGTCCTGGGCCAAGGGGTGCCCACAAGGGCCAACACGTCTGTTTGGGCCTACCTATCCCTGCCGCGGAGCAGCGGGGGAGGCACTGGGAATAGGGCAGGGCAGGGGCAAGGCTGCCCACCTGCACGTCTGTTACATTCTCCCTCTCCCCGGATGTGGGTCGGTAGGACAGCTCTCTGGTCGCCTGGGCTCGCAGACACGTCTGTTCTGTGCCAACCTGGGGGGGTGGCGCCCATGCTTTTTCCTACTACCAGCATGTCTGTTTTTACCTTGAGTCGGAGAATTTTTCAGAGGCAATGTAGAACCTTTTTATTCAGACAAACATTTGGCAGGTGGGGATTCAAGCTTGGGGAGGTTGGGGGTAGGGGATTTTAAATGGTTTGCTATATAAACCCCAGATATCCCATCCCCCACATAGCTTTGTCAACCCGAGCTGGGGCACAGATAGGGAGTTAGGGTGATGGGATTGCTATATTTGAAAAGAAGGAGAGTTCCCCTTGCATAAATGCTCAGGAGTACAGTTGGAAATTGAGAGGAAATTACCTTAAGCAAGTCTCTTCCTGGGGGTTACATTTACTAACAAGGGAACCTGGAACCGACATAGAAAGCAATTAGCTCTTAAAGCATCATGTGCCCCTTGCACAAATGCACGGTGCGGGAGATCTCGCTGCCCCGCCCGCCTTGTTACACCCCCCTGATGGTGGCACAGAGAGGGCCTAGCTCAGTTAACTTTAACCCTGCCATACCGCATCAGATTAGAACTAAAATGAGTACCCGGCAAAAACGGGTCTACTCAATGAATTTCTGAAACTCTAACAGACCCGACAACATCGAGTACCGATCGGTACCCGACGGCAACCTGACCTGTGTTCCCCGATGTTGTGGAATGCTAACTTCCGGTGCCGGAATGTCAATTTCTGGTACTGATTTTTCGACTTCCTACACCTATCTTTTGGTTTTCCATCCCAGAAAGTCAACTTCTGCTTCCGGAAAGCCGACTTCCGGTCACAGTTTTTCAACTTATCAGTCCTGATATTTTTTTCCTCCTAACGTCCCAACGTGCCATCCCAATACACCGACTGGTAATAAAAAAATGGGTATCACAAATGACCAATTTGGGGGGTATTCGAGTACCCGGTTGGTACCTGCATAGCCTGCTGAATACTCGATGCAGTACTAAAAATGTTGTTATTATTCGTGGGTACTAAATTAAGTACCCGTTTCAGCTCTAGGCCCGTCCTTCCCAGCATCCTGTCTCCCAACAGTGGCCACCTCTTCACAAAAATGCACCACAGGACACAACTGAGTAGTATAAGCCATTTCTTGCTTTTTGCTCCCAGTTCCCGACAGTCAGAGCCGATGTCCCCCAACCAACTTGACTAAGCTGAGCCCTCACAGTCCCACTGAAACCCATGGACACCTCTCAGAACTAGGCCGGTTCCTAAGGGGCCTACATGCCGCTTAGGTGCCTTGTTAGCTGCCTTTCTGCATCTTGACCTGAGAATGTTCACCTAAGACATCAACATCCCCAACAGTCCAAGGTAACATCGCTCCTGGCCAACTTCACTAATAGCTATTCAAGAGTGGCCATAGTGAACATGATCCACTTGATCTAGGCGGTAACCTCAGGTGATCTAGCAGTACCGGACCTTTCTCACTCACTCCAGGCAATGACTCAGTGTTTGCTGAGTATCCCAGTATTCAACTTGGTTTTACCAAATACTGAGTAACCAAGGAATTGACCTGGTACTTGGCACTCAGTGAATCCTCCAATGAGCAACATACAGGGTTTTCCCTGCCCCTAGATAAGGGAACTTGGTACTGGGTACCTGGAAAGTACTCGGTACTCTGTTTTATTTTAGTGAGTATCAAGTATTTGGCCATGTTACCAAGGACCAGCCGAACACTCGGAGCTAATCCTCGGAACCTCAGAAATACTAATAAATTTTTTACTATTCAGTGCAGCCTTAGCCAAGACCCTTCCCGCTGGCTCCCAGCTCAAGGGCACCTCAGTAAGTGGTCTCAGGATGGGAGAGGAGCGCTCCCTTTTAGAGAGAGCATTTCCTGCCACACTGGAAGAGCTCTCCTAGCCTGTGAACTCTCCAGAGACACTCCCTGGGCTGCTGGCCTACTCTCCTCCCCAGAAGTGATCTCAGAGACTGGCCCCCCCTCCCCACATTTTGATCTACTGGTTGGAGATTGGTTTGTGATCCACCAGTACATCACAATCTATGTCTTGGAACCCCCTCATCCCCTGCCATATACTGACCTACTATAAATGGCTCTTTGGTCACCTTGTGGCAAACATCTTGTGGCAAACAAAATTATTGTTGCCTCCAATAATTACCTGGCTGTCTTCATTGCTGCGTCTGCCAAGCTGCTGATACAATCAGCTGGTGGAAAGTCCCTTTCAATTTACAATCATATCCCCACCCTTCCTCCTGCTGGTGTTTCCCCCTCCGCCATCATTTAAACTCTGGGTTTGTGATAGTTAGACTTCTAAATCAGATGGCAGTGGAATTTGGGGAGCAAAGAAAATCCAGCAAAGAAAACCATCCAAAGGATTTCACTTCAAATGGAGAGAGAGACCCTGGGGAAGCAGTTCCACAGCGACTGTGGCTGTCCTTGTGACAGTGTTCCCTTAAAGGAAGAGGCTGGGTTTACCAACTCCAGCCACAAGCCTTTCGTTGAACAGCTACCCATTCTATCCCACTGAGTCCTGGCATCCTCCCAAGACCACTCTGAAGATTGCCACAGCTTAGATATACATCTGTCCACGATGGGCAAGCAAGGAGCCCAGAGACGTGAAGTATTTGAGCACATAGTAAATTCACTGCAGTCAAGCCGTGCTTCGACATGTGGTGGGCACAAGGGTTGTGCAAGGGTTACGCGTGGTGATGAGCGCAGGCTGCATGGGTGGTGTGCAAGGCTTGTGCAATCCCCCTGGTAAACCTGCCTTTCCATCTGACTCTCCCAGACTCTACTGACCTTTCACTCAGCGTCCCCTCCAGCTCTGTCACTCAGCTAAGCATGGGCACCTGCAACCTCTCAAATTAGTGAAAGTCTCCTATCCTCCCCTCCCTCTTGTCTCTGCTCTTGTCTCTCTCTAGATTGTAGAGAGGACCCCCTGTCTAATTAATTATTATTCCATGCCGGGTATATTGCTGGAGCTATATAAATACATAACCATCACCATCTCTCTCGTCGGTCAAAGAAACAAAGACTAGCACAACCATCTCCCTCCCCCCATTCCACCCATCCCTCTTTTTCAAATGCTGCATGAACTCCGCACTTGTTGATCTCCGTCCAGATGTCGGCCTCTTCCCCTCCCCAACCACATTCCAGCTCTCCTGTTTTGCCTGGGTTTAATCAGCAGCAGAGGAAACGGGAAACTATTCCCAAAGATTCCGACGACAAGGAGAGGCCGTGAGGTTAAAAATGTCTATCTGCGGAAGACACGCCGTGAAAGGCCTGTCTTATGGGGCCCTGCTTGAGTGTGTAGCTGGTAAAACACAGCAGTCAAGCAGAGAGATCAGCTGACGAGGGCTTGTCACGATACTGTGGTTAACGTTAATGACTCCATTGTTAATGCCATTTTTGATACGATTTTAAAAGTGAGTTCTAAGACTCTGAATCCCTCTTGCAAGCCCCTGCTGCGTGAGGGTCTGCCTGATCTTTGTGCACTAAAGCACTTAAGCCTAGGGAGTGTGCAATTCATAGAGTTTGAATTAATTATGAAAACAAATGGAGTCCCGTTCGGTTTTGTACTAAGGTAATGCAACTAATGAATAAGCAAATGACATTTGTTTGATTTCATTTGTTTTTTTAAAAAAAGGATCGTTCTGCGCGTGCAACGACCTTTTCCAAAATGGCACTGAATCAGGACCCGAACATTCAAGTACTCAAACCCCCCAAATTTTTGTTGCCGGTTTTTCAAGTACTCAAAATTACCCCCAAGCCTGGAATAATAGCCCCAAAATCTGGGATGAAATTGGTATTTAGTTATATTGATTTGTTGGTATTTCAACATTTTGGTAGTTTGGGTACTCGACTGAAAATGAGTTTGGATACTGATTTGTACCCCAAATTTTTGGTTCAAATCAGGGACTGGAAATTTGTATCAGAGAACTCCAGAGAACCAGGCAGGGCAATGCCCTTGCCCCATCCTAGGCAAGGGGATCCCGTTCTGGCAAGACTCCGATTCCATGGGTGGAGCTTCGCCTCCAGCTGCCTGTGGAGGCAGACCACCCCGCCCAAACAGAAAGCATTCCAAGATCAAGAGTAAACCTAAATCAAAACACAACCCCCTCCTCTAGCAGGGCTAGCCTTAAGAGTTGCGGGGCCTGGGGTGAATATAAAATGTGGGGGCCCCACTCTCCCCAGAGCAGAGTGGGGGAGTGGGTGCCTCAGGTCACCCTAAGGCCGGCCCTGTCCTTTAAATCACCGTTGTTGGAGTTAAACTCTCCCCATACCAGCCCAGCATACCGTGACAATGGAAAGATGCTCAGACTGCTACTGTTTGTGTGAACACTCCGGAGTAAAACAGAAGGAGGGCAAAGTTACATCAAATAGATTGTTCCCCAGAATGTGGCAGACATGAGTGTAATGCAATGGTCCCTCCGTGTAAAACCTTTGCGGCGTCTTTCTCTCCATGAACAGATGTGGGTGCATGCACACTTTTGCCCATGTGGGCGTTGTTCATCTGTACTCCACAGATACCCACTCTCTCCACCTCCTCCATGCACACAAACGCACCTGCATTGTTCTTTCATACACATCATTTTTACAGCGTCAGGCTTGTCTGTAATCTTATCCCGGTTGTGATTTCCCAGGGGGGGTAACGTTACTGCCGAAAATCAATGGCTTATAGGAAAGTTGGCAAGTAGAAGCTTTTACAGATCTTGGCTGAAGGAGCCACTGCCTCATGCCAATCTGGACTGTCTACAACCACAGTGTAAATGGGTAGTATCTGCCCTTTAGGCATCACCAATCTGGAAGTGTTTTCTCCTCTCTCTCTCTTTAAATGTCCAAACCAACGTTCAGTTTGCTAACGGCGTTCAGCACAGCTTTCCTTGAAGCTTACTCACATGGCAGAAATGTTTGGAAGGAAGACAGGCACAGTATCAAGTCCCTCGAGTTATGACAAAGATCAAATGCTCCAGTAAATATGTTCAGGGCTCCCGGGCTGTTTGGACAAATTTTATTTCCCAAAGAGACAAAACTCTCTCTGAAGAATGTCAGAGGAATGGAGTCCTCTCTGGGCAATTCCTTCCTTGTTTCCTAGCCTGGGGTAGGGCCAGAGAAAGTCTTCCTTGACCTTAGTCTACCTTATCCTCATATGTGATTGTCAAGGATTTCTCTCTGACTTGTAAAAAAACGAATGAACAAAGCAAGCACCAAGTGCGGCGTCACTGGAACAAAATTGTAAGCCCTAGGGGCAGGGACCATGTCTATTTTATTACTTTGTAAAGTGCCAGGTACACTGCTTGCGCTATATAAATGTTTGTTAATAATAATAATAATAATAATAACAAAAGGGGTTTATGAAGTAGATGTCAGAGGAAATGACTGTGTGACTAAGGTTCTTATGTTTATTTTATTTATTTATTTATTTAAAACTTATATCCCGCCCCTCCTGCCCAAAAGCAGCTCGGGGCGGCGAACAACACACACACACACACACACACACAAATTCAACAATAAAACATTTAAAAATAAATCTACAAATTTAAAAACAAAACATAAAAACTCACCCTCACTCCCAACCCCCTCCCCCCCTCGCCAAAGGCCTGGTGGAACAGCCGGGTCTTACACAAACGTCGAAATGACAGGAGGGTGGGGGCCAACCAGGTACCTGAATTAGTACCCGTGTATAACACCTGCAATTTCAAGCATTGTGTTGGAGACCCAGCATGCTACTCAAGAACGAGATCAGGTATCGAATTACCCAGATTATCAGTATTTACAGTTATCAATTTACCAGTTATAAATTGGAAAAATGGAATAGAAACCCCCCCAAAAAATGAAAAAAAAAATGGGACCAGAAGTCGGTATCTCGAGATCGGAAGTCAGTGGGTGAAAACAGATGTACCACTGGCAGGACTGCTCTCCGGACCGGAAAATCTTGGGCGACAACCTGGATCAGGTAAGGGTAGTGAACGGACGTGACTGCAGTCAGGGAGCCACACAGCCTGGCTATGACCAGGAGCACAACAAACGGGCGGGGTGCTCCCAGCACTCCGCCGCACACCATCACCAGCAGCCATGGCGGCCAATGAGGCACTATGGCGGCCCCTGGCCCGGACATGCCACATCTGCACTGATGTGCTAACCCGCTTGGGCCCAGTCGGGTCGGCGATTGTCTGAAGGTCACCAACACCAATTATACACACTGACTTGGCAAACATCTGGTGGTGGACCTGACCTCTTTCTAGTTCCCGGATCTGGTCCCTGGATCCAGTTCCCACCCTCAAGCACTAAAAGACTGATCTTGGGGGCAGAGATGAACGGAATAGTAAAATTATTATCCATGGTTAATATCCACTATTAGAGATACTTTGGGGACTATTTGGTTGTAAACTGATTACTTCAAACAATGCCCGGTCAGCAAACCAAATAATCAGCTAATACTGCAAGAGTCAAAATGGTTTACTGAATTATTGTTAACGTGTTACCATGTAGCTGAATGTTACCATTCTTAGTCTGAAATCCGGTCTGGAGGTGGGAAGGGACAGAGTAAACAGGAAAGGAATTATGGACAAAGGGTTAAACCAATACACTAATGGCAAAGCGTTAACTGGTGCAATGTCGTATCATGTCGGAAATTGGTGAAACGGTCAACCAGTTAATCTGCTGAACAACAGGCACCACTCAGTACCCAGTCCTTGTCAGAGCAGGCCACATACCACGGATCTGAACCCTCCTTTTCCTGAGCGCACCCCTTAATTACCCATCCCCAAGTTCGGCCCTCAGAGCTTGAACTGATATTCAAATTGGCCCCTGGGTGGGAAACGTTTCCCCACGCCTGGCCAATAACATCAGTGGGCTAAAAAAAGGATTGGATGGATTATTGGGGGATAAGTCCATACATGGGTATTAGACCGTCCTCCGACTGTTGGGACCTGAGTGTGACCAGCAAGAAATGGATTATTCCATTGTGATCTGCTGGGATCTTCTCTGATGCGACCGAGATTGGACGCTGTTGGAGACAGGATGCTGGACTCGATGGACCATTAATCTGACCCAGTCTGGAACTGACTTTGTTCTTAAAAAGCTAGCCATGTTCTTGTCACCACAACATCGTTTTAAAGCATTTATCCTCACACACCCCACCACCCACAAGGATGATACAATTGGGGAGTTGAGGCACAGACACAGACAAATATTTGTCAACATACAAACAGTCAGAGTGAAATGCCATTGAAGTTGCCACATTCAGATGGTGGGATGCAAATCAAGTTTGTTATCTAGATTTGAAATAAAATAAATAAATAAATAAATAGTTTTTCAAAGTTCGCAGGTTCGTTGTTCTGAGTCTTCACTTACATCTTATACCTCTAAAGATGTTGGCAACGGTGATTGCTTTCCAAATTCAGATTCTCCAAATCTAATGGAAATCTTCCAAATCTGACCTAGTTGATATAAGAGAAGGATCAGCTTTCTTCCTCTCCAAATGATCATGCTGCCACCCAAGATTCTGGTTTGTTTGTTTTGCACTCTGTTAAAAGAGGTGCTCTTATTAAACCCTCATATTGAATGCGTTGGAAAGGGAGACCACTTAGGGTTAAATCTTGCACCCACAAAGTCCGCATTGGATTTGCCACCCCAGGTCTGGGACTGTTATTCCTGAAGGAGATCCGTAGAGAACTCTCCTCTGTATGCAGGCTAAGAGCTACTGTCCCACGACGGATCAAGGGCAATTCTTGAATGCTGGCCCTCCCCACACTCTCTTGGTTTCTACGGCATTTCTGTGCTCTTTGCTGTTCTCCAGAAGGCCATCACTCTCCAGGACACCGACGGCAAGAAAGTGGCCATTGTCTGTAAGTAACAAAGTGGCTACTCAGCTTTGGGAACAGGCGGCATTTTCTCTGCAAGCTATTCAAAACAGAGAGTTCTTGCGTCCTTCCTCCAGCACGCCGATGCCCGGGACTTGGTTTTACGGCGCACTGGAACTGAAAGGGCAGAAGAATTCTGTCTGAACTTGGTCTTTCATTGCTTGGGACTGGATCCAGAGGCCAGATTCTGGCAAATAAAAACCAGCCAAGGGCCAGATTTGGCCCATCCGTGCTTAGACCTGCTAAAGGGGGTGGGGGCACTTTGAAAAGTGGGTCGGAGTTGGGGGCAGAGGTGCAGTCAGGAAGACGAGGATCCAGATCCTGGCTCCGTGCCCTCTCCTTGGGTGCATGGCCTCCTCTTGACTCTGTTCTCCTGAGTGCTCTCTTTCAGTGATTGGGGACAGGAACTGGATCCACATGGGCCAAATCTAGATACCGGAAAGGGACCAAATAAGAATCAGTACCATGGGCCAAATCAGTAAGATTTGGCCCATGGGCTGAAGGTTCGCCACCCTTGCTTCTGGACAATGCAGCTACAGGGATTTACCCCAGCGGAGGCCTTTCCCCTGATGCTCTATCACTTGACTCTCCCTCCCTGGACCAGTTTGGCCTGACATTTGGCCCAACTATTTTGCATTGGTACCTTCTTGAATGACAGGTTCCAGAAGCGGAGATTTATTGTTCTGGTCTGGAGAACTTTTAATACAGCATCGAAATGGCGAAGATGTCACCCCAGCCACTCCCCTTCCCCCTCCCCCCCTTTAATCCCCATCTCACCCTAAATAGCCCCTGCGTGCCTGCTGTGTTCTCTGGAGGGGGATAAAGATAGGCGCTGTCCCTTTAAATAGTAGAGGCCGTGCTTTCTCAGCCCATCATGACATATCTGGGCGTTGGAGCGGGGAGGCTGGATAAACTGGGGAAGCACCCAGGCTGCGGTTTCAGTGAAGGGTTTTCCATCGGCAGGACGACTCCCCGCCGCAGGAGTGGCCTATAGGAGCCTATCGGAGTCTGCTGCCACTGGAGAGGCTTTACTACCCCTGGGGGCTGGCTTTCGGGGCAATAACCCAGCCAAGGAACGGGCACGTTTGGGGGGCCTGGTAAGTTCTCTCTGTCTGCAAAGCTACTGGGGGTGGGGGCAGCTGTCCTGGGGCCCCATGCTCCTTGGGGCAGCGGTATCTCCTGCCACTACCGGGGGAGGGCGCACTGCATTTTCTGCCCTAGGGTCCAGCTCAACTTAGCTTTGCCCCTGCCTGGAGCTAGCCAAGAGGAAACTCTCTGGGGGTGCACTCACAGGGGCTCTCCTCGCCAGACCCTAACTGCATTTCCCAAAGCATGAGAGGATTTGGGGGGCGTGTGACCAGAGAACCGGGGAGTCACCCTCAAGAGAGTTAATGGCATCAGGCAGCGAAGGAAGGCGATTTTATTTTCAAAGGGACAGGGAGGGTGTGGGTGGCTCGCAACAACCGATTTCCGAACGAAATCAAAGCAGGAGAAACCCAGGGCATCCCCCCGGGGCTGGGCGGTTAGCACTGCTTTGGGTGTTGCCTCTTGCCGAGCTGGGGTGGGGTGGGGTGGAGGGCTGAGAGCGGGAGGCGCAGGCTGGGTCCCGATTAGGGGCTGCTAATTCGCGCCCTCGGCCAGACTCCAGCTCGTCTCTCTTTGCGCCCCTCTCCAAATTACGCACGCTCTCCAAAGCGCAAAGCCTCCAGCCAGCGCTCCCGGGCGGGCGGGCGGCTGGCCTCTCCCAGGCCGGGCATCCCATGGAGCAGTCCCCTCTCGCTCAGCCTCGTCTCCCTCCCCAGGCTGGAGCACCGGGGCGCGGCATGGTGTTGCCGTGCGCCCCGGGCGCAGCGCTTTGGCGAGCCGGGGGGATTCAAGCGCGGCGGGCGGGGGCGCAGAAGGGCTGGCTAAATACAGTCCCCGCTGCGGCTTCAGCAAGTGATCGCCTTTTTCCTGGGGCGGTATTTATAGCTGCCTGCCCCACCCTGGGCGCAGAGACGTAATTGGGGCGGTGTTCCTGTTTAAAGGGGAACCCTTCGCACTGGCCAGCCTTTGCCCTCGCCTGCTTCTTTCGCGCAGCCCCAGGCTGGCTCAGTTAGGGCGGAGAAAGGGCACGCACGCACCCCCCACCCACCCACCCCCCGTTGGAGCTGCCTTGCTTTGGATTGTGCTTTGGAGAGGGACGTGGAGCCGCTGGGTTTGCCGAAAAGTGAGTGGCTGCGACCCCCGGAGCGGGGCTTGCTCAGTTCTATTTGGGTCAAGTGGCTTTTGGGGGGTGGGTCTCTCTCTTCCCCCCCCCCCCCCCGGCATACTACCCGGATGCTTTCCTTTCCCCAGCTTCCCCTGTGCTGGATTCTGATTCTCCCCGTAGCAACCCTTCCCTCTGGATAGGCGACCCCCTGCAGTCTGACCCCCTTGAGCTTCACCCCCGCCCCGTTGGATTAGACTCATTCTGCTGGGTTAGGCACCCACTGTGTGTGGCCCCAGGGACACTGGAGAGGCGAGTCACTTAGTTATAATTAGAAGCGCTTTGCAGCATTTTAGAACGCCCTCCTCTCTTGAATTCTCCCTTCCCTCCTATCTCTCTCCCTGGAGGGAGTCCACTTTTTAAAGAAACCAACAGCTTGGCTGATTTTTCTTTGGGTTTTTTTCCTTTTTCTTTTTACAGTCCTGGATCTATTTTTTGGTCGAGATGCCTCTTCTCCCCGGCTCTCAGATTAGTGTCTTAAATCTGCTATTGCGAAGCAGTCTGTTTTGCTCTCAGGGAGCTGCCTGCACACAGGGAACCGGGCTAGGAATGGCTGGGCTCTTGGCGAGATCACGGGGTTGGCGTTTAATGGACTCCAAATGTTGACTGCCAAGGCAGAATAGTGGCTTTGTGGAATAACGGTCTCTTTTCCCCGCCTTCTCTCTGGAAGATTGGATGCAGGGCTGGGTGATTTTTGTATTTATTTTTGCTCTCCAGATTTTGAAATCTTGTTTTTGTTTGGCATTGATGGCAAGCTTTGGGTTTGTTTGTTGTTTTTTTAAAAAGACTTTTTAAAACGCCACTTCACAAAACACATATTTGAATTTTGGTCAAAGGTGGTCTGCTTCCAAAGGGGGGCGGGGGTCGCCTGGGCTAAATGGAAACTTTGAGGCATGTATTGACGTCTGAGTTTCTCCCTGGGTTGGAAGCCACTAAGTTGTAAAACCTTAAAATCTGGAAGTGGAGGCAGAGAAGGGAAATAATCCAATCATTCCAACCCTCTGCTCCAAGGCAGGATAATGTAGCGGCTGAAATACCTCTACAACCATCCCCTCCTTTCTGTGTTCTGTAAAATGTTCCTTGCGTGTTCGTCTGAGCTGCTTCAATCCGTGCTGGTTATTCCGGATTAGCGAGCTCTCTTGAACCACCCTTCTGATGAGTGTCAGCACCGACTCCATTAAACCACCTTGCTCCTAAGAACAGTTGGGTGACGGATCCAGAAGAGCCCGTTGTGAGAAAGCAAGATCGATTTGCCACCCTTTCCCAGGCAACCCTGGTCCCTCAGGATCGGGTTTGGTTTTAAAAACTCATTCTGTGCTTTCCTCACTCGCTTTAATACAGTAAGATGGAATTCTTTTCAACACCGTTCCTGTCCACGTGTGCAATTTCTACTTCAGAGGCTTAACAATGGCCCCCTCCTCTGCACCTTTCTTCCCTACCTTTGTCAAAACAGATGGTTTCTTGCTGGTAAAATCTATTTTAATAAAAATTGTGCCGTCTCATTGAAGGCTGATCCTTCTGGAGATTCTCTGCGGCAGCAGTGCCCCCTGCTGCTGCTGCTGCTTCTCTGGTAGTGGCCCTGAAAGGCTAGACACACCCCATTTTCAAGCTTTGCTCGAAGGACGTTCCTACGCATAAATGCACAGGGCTGGCTGCAAGGAATGAGATTTCCTCCTCATTTAAAAGTGTTTCTTTCCCTCCAGGTTGAGCCGAGACTTGAGCCAAAATGCTGCTTTTGTTGCTGGGGATAATCGTGCTCCATGTTTCGGTGCTGGTCCTCCTCTTCGTTTCTACAATTGTTAGCGTAAGTACAGCCTTGACGCTCCTGATTCATCCAGAGTGGTCACGTACAGGGTGGCCCAGGGCTTGGGATCAACAGGGCCTCTGATGGGAGGTTTTCTGTATTTTTAAAAAAGGCATAGTTCTCCTGTACGATGGTTCTTGAAAGCCAGTCGGGTTTCTCTAGCAGGGAGAGAGTATTTTCACCCCAGATTTTGCACCACATATCCAGACTCCTTTTTGTTAAGGCTGAGAGCTGGGCTGACGTTATGCGGGTGAACGTGTGGCGGTGGATGCCCATGGCTGTGAAAGTAAGGAATAGATTCAAATCGGTTGCAGATTTCAGCTTGCAGACTCTGTGCAGCAAATTCCTCTGCAATTTACACAGAGTCTGACCCTAAGGCAACGTCTGAGCCATGGAATCGAAACTGACTTTGAGTACTTTCAGACCTGCACCTTAACACTGCTTTAACATTGCTTATGCATGTTGCAGGGGTGCGGGGTGCATGTTGCAGGGGTGCGGGGTGCAACATGCATAAGCAATGTTAAAAGCGGCGTTAAGGTGCAGGTCTGAAAGTACCCTTTGCGAGGTTCAGAAGTAATTGAGTGAGTGAGTTTCAGACATGCATCCTTCAAATTGCTTGCTTCTCTTTTTAAGACTGGAAAAAAACAAACCCCTCCTTGAAAAATATAATCAGTGATTTGATCGTGGTAAGGTTTAAAAATCACTCTGTTGTCAGGGAGGCGAAAGGTAGAGTGAACCCAAGCTCGCTTCTTCTCCGAGACTTGGCAAATACTTAAAGGGAATTTTGTTGTTGTTGTTGTTGTTTATTATTTACTTAGCACCTGCACCATTCTTGGCACTGTGCAGTTGTTAGTTAGAGGCAGCTCCCTGCCCCTAGGAACTTACAAAAAGCAGTCTCTACTCTTTAATGAACAGGCATCGGCAAAGCTAACGAACGAAGCCGGGTGTTTTCTTTCCGCAGCCAGTTTAAACAGCAATATGTGTACAGTCCGTGTGTGTCTGAATGCACGCTTCTATTTAAGTTGGCCTTGGAAAGAAACTTCTCTTGCACAGACAGCCGTGCAAAGCAAGCCTCCGCTGTTTGTGTCTTTCGTCTTGTCGCTTCGCTCCAAGGAAACTGGAAGGAAAAGCCTCGGGTGTAGCTGAGAGTTTTCCCTTAACTCTCCTCCCTCTCCCACGCCACGCCCAACCTCCGGTAGCTACACCCCCTCCTTGCATCCCCACATCCTCTCACCGATCTGTCTCTCTCTTCCAGCAATGGCTCGTTGTGAGTGGGCATGCATCTGACCTCTGGCAGAACTGCAGCATCCTAACCAGTGTTGGCTCCTTCCAGTGCCAGCCATCATCCACAAACGGTGAGAGCAATGCCAATTCTTTACTGTCTTGCCTGCTTTTTCCAGAGTGTTGGCTTGTCATGTTTGTCCCCTCTCTGCATGGGTCGTGACTACTTCTTGGGAATTAGATGGCAATCGGGAGCCCTCTGTGGTTGCCTTTGAATACAAAGTTGGCAGGATCGTGTTGCAATCGCTCCTCGCTTGGCCTAGAAATCCTGATCTCTGGCTTGAGCGTTACTGCTTCAGAGAGAGACAGGAAGATGGCTCAAAGGGTGGAATTGGACATTGAGTCAAGAGAAAGCAGGGCTGCGAGTCTGGGTGAGCCCCTCTCTTTGTGTAAAACAGAGGTGGGGGAAACCTTTTCCCACCCCTGGCCTCTTTGGAAGTTGGTACAAGCTCCGTAAGCCAGATAGAAGTCAAGGTGGGGATGCTTAAGGGGTGTGTGTGTGCTGGGGATGGGGAAAGGAAAGGGAGGGCCCCTCCAGATCATGGCTGCACCCCCAATCCCAGAATGCATCTGGACTCTGACTCCATCCCCAATCTGCTGTCTTCCCCTTGAGCTGGTTCGAATAAGCCATTCTGATTCCTGCCGGACTGTTTTGTGCATGTGCAAACTAATGGTGGTTTTAATGCGCACGTGCAAAATGGCTTCTGGTTCTGTCGGAATCGGAACTGGCCAGAATTTTGCGAGTCAGCCCTACAGCTTGCTCTTCCAGAACTTGTGTATTATTATTATTATTATTATTATTATTATTTTATTTATAGAACGCCAGCAATATGCCTGGTACTGTATGATCAGTAACTGCAGATGGGTCCTTGCCCCAAGGCACTTACAATCTAAGAGAGACAAGGGAGAGGGAAACCTAGGGAGAGACGGGGATACATTTATTTTTTATTTCATTTAATCAACCACATAACACACACACAAACAATTTAAAAGAAACCCTAAACCGCACCCTCTAACTCTCTCCCTAACCCCTCCACCCCATCTCACCCAACCCTATCCTAGGCCGTCAAATGTCTGGCCAAACAGAAAGGTCTTGCATCTCTTCCAAAAGACCAGCAGGCTCAGGCTGAGGCAAATCTCCAGAGCGAGAGAGAGTTCCATAAATGTGGAGCAGCCACCAAGAACACCTCTCTGTGTGCCCTTGTTGTACGGACTGCGCAGTCAGTTGGTGCTCGTGAGAGGGTGACGTCTGTCAACCTCCGAGGCCGTGACGGAACATAAAGGAAGAGACAGTCTCTTAGAAGTTGAGAAATGGCAGGTGGATGGTTACAAGGAAGTTACAGGGAACTTAGCTTAATTACAGGGAAGAGGAGGGCTCTGAGTGAAGGGGAGAGGAGGTGACTGATGAGTTGGTGGGGATGAGGCGCTGGGGCCTGGATCCACGAGCCAGATCCAGGAATTGGAACATGGCCAGAATTTAAAAAATAAAAAAACCTCCCGCTCTGGCCCAAAGTTTCCCTACCCCCGATGGGAACCAACGTATTGGTTCCGTAGCTTCCTGCTGCAAATATTCGACATGTTTGTGCTCACGGTGGTCGGCGTGATGTTAACAGAAAGGCGGTTGCTCCCTATTGTGTTTACAGTAAATTACTTCTTCCGTGGTATAGTAGCCACTGGTTGTGCAACTGGGTTTTGCTGCCCATGACGGAGGAATGGATCCCCTCCCTATCTTGTGGGAAACATGTGCCTTATTCTTCAGGCTCTTGTTCCTTTTGTGGGGCTCCCTGGTTTTCCAGGGTGTTGCCTTCGTTAATCTCATTACATAATTAAATGCAGGCCTCTCAGAGTCCTTTATACCAGGGCAACCTAGGCTGAGAGCATCTTTCGTTACACCAGTGACCAGCTGGAGTATGGCTCTCGGAATCAGTGGAGTTACACCAACGTGACTGGGCTGAGAATTTTGGGCTCCAGCATCCCCATGTATCTAGTATCTTGGACATAGAGCTGGGAGCCTTGAGTTCAAATCCTGGGTTTATTAGGCTAGTTGCTTCTCTTGCTCGGGACTTGGGTCTCTGGCTCTAAAATGGGTGTGATGGACATGAGTGAGGTCCTGCTGTTGTACGAGCTTGGAAACCCTATGCCTGGAACTCCCCTTTGAGGCTATGGAGATGGAAGGTGTCTCTACATGAGAGAAGAGTTTGGCTCGTTAATTAGCGTGGGAAGACTCCGTGGGTGAGATGTTCTTCAATCCCTGGCTCTTGGGACAGGGCGATACGTTGAGTGCATGAGGTTAGCTTAGTTGTTGAGAGATGACGACCCGATATGACCCCTTCCCAAATGTGCTCCTCATAAGCACACTCGCTCGAGGTAATACCTAGATAAATAAACACGCCCTCTGGGCAGGGATCCTGTTCTGCTCCTTGTTCCTGTGCTGGGACGGTGGTTGCTGCTTGTTTGCCAAAAGTGATAGTGTTGAAAGGACAAGAGTGGATCAGTCTTGGGCAACTCTCATTGGGTCCTTGGTGGGCCCGCACAACCTTCTCCCCCCGCCCGCTTCATATTGTGCTGTTGCTAGGCAACTGAGGCCTACCTCCAACCAGTCCTCCCTCAGCCTGTGGTTTATTACTCCCTGAATGTGTGGCCGCACAGAACCCTGGGTGTTGTGTGGAGGTCCGTGATTAAACTTGAATGTGAGACGTGTTGGTGTCAAATATGGGCCTGTGGGAGCTCAAATGAGGGGAGCCCCCAAACTGTAGAGGGCCCCCAACAATGTGGGCTCCAGAATTATTAACATATAGGCTCCCAGGGTCAGCAGTGCGGGGAGCCCTGGAAGTAGGATAGCCAGACCTCCCCCTTTAAAAGAGGACAGTTATGAAAAATACATGGTGCTGGACTGCACTAGAACCAGTTCAGCCCTGCAACATGTATTTTTCATAAACGTCCTCTTTTTAAAGGGGAGGAAAGGCCACCCTCCCTGGAAGGGGGATGTTATGCTTTGTTGAACCTCCAAAAATGAATCATGGTAGCATTTTTTTGCGTTCTTCTGGGCACCTTGGTAAGTGTCAATCAAACATTCTATGCACGAAGGGGGTTCACCGCCAACTCCCCCAATTTGTGGCTAACCCCTTAACAATGGGGTGCCCAGTGCTACACATAGATTCTTCCCAGATTGTTGTTGTTCATCCCACATGGGATAGTAGGTGTTGTGGTATCTCCGGGCTGAGTAACTTTGGGTTGAGTCACTGGAAGCGTCCGGTGTCCCAGATGTCTGCATTCCTCGCCTGCGGCTGGGCCTTGTTACAAAGTGCAGAGAATGAATGGCCGTGGTTTTAAATACCGCCCCCCACAGGCTGTCTGCTGAGATAACTCAAGTTGGTGGAGAGATTCCCTCTGTGCTTTTTTTACTGCCGCAATAGCTTGCATCTATGACGAGACACATTTGAGTTTCCCTCTGGCCTCCGTTTTGTACTTGGCTCCAGTGGCCTGTGTCTGGCCTCAGTGGAAGTGCTTATTCATACTGGTTTAACTGGGAGCTCTGGGCCTAATCCCATCGTTTTCAGTGGGGGTGTGTGTGGGTTCCCCTTCAATATAGGTAGCAAATCTGGCCCCAAGAGAAACTTGTGTTTTCCAAAGTGCAAAAAAAGATAAAATAAGCCTTTTTGGAAGCGTACGGTTGGATTCTTTTCTCTCACTGGTGTAGACTGGGAGTTAAGTCCACTGATTTCAGCCAGCATAAAATTGGATTGTATCCCAGTTGGAATCGGAGGCGACAAGGCCACGCAGAATGGGAACCCAGAGCCAAACTGAACTGACCTCGGGTTTGGGGAGTCCCTCAACAACAGGGCCACGGAGAGAGATTTAGGCCCCTTGGGAGATCTTGGTAGCTGGTGCCCCCTGTCTGTCCTGCCTCCTTCCCATGTTGGCATTATTTGGTGACTGGGCAAGCCAATTTCTGGAGAGACCAATACTTTGTTTGCACCGATGCTTGCTTGAAGTTTTTCTCGAGGGGGGGCTCTGAGTTTAGAGGCTTGGAACAATTGTACCGGCATACCATAACCAGCCCATTTGGGGTGACGGCAGTGCTGGGATGTTTGGGGACAGAACTGTCCCCTTGAGTAACTTTGGGGCAATAGCTGATTGGTGACTAGTTGGTAGTCTGGCACCTTTGTTGCTAGCTTCCTGGTTCTCCCCTTGCATCAGCTTCTTTGTACTACTGTGACTGCTACCATCCACTCTGTCTTCACACTGGTGTAAGGAGGAAACAGCTGGAGCCATAGGCTGAGAAGGCAAGGCTCCATCCCACAGGCTCCCAAAAGGAGGAGCCTTGGTGGTCGTCCAGCGAGCAAATTCTACACTGCACGGTGCAACAGCGGTGGGGCTATGACCAATTGTCATATGAAAGAGGTCGTCCGGCACGTGAATTCTACACCACACGGTGCAACAGCGGTGGGGCTATGACCAATTGTCATATGAAAGAGGTTGTCCGGCGCGTGAATTCTACACCACACGGTGCAACAGCGGTGGGGCTATGACCAATTGTCATATGAAAGAGGTCGTCCGGCGCGTGAATTCTACACCACACGGTGCAACAGCGGTGGGGCTATGACCAATTGTCATATGAAAGAGGTCGTCCGGCGCGTGAATTCTACACCACACGGTGCAACAGCGGTGGGGCTATGACCAATTGTCATATGAAAGAGGTCGTCCGGCGCGTGAATTCTACACCGCACGGTGCAACAGCGGTGGGGCTATGACCAATTGTCATATGAAAGAGGTCGTCCGGCGCGTGAATTCTAGACCGTACGGTGCAGCAGCGGTGGGGCTATGACCAATTGTCATATGAAAGAGGTCGTCCGGTGAATGACTTCTACACCGCATGTGAAGCAGCGGTGGGGCTATGACCAATTGTCATATGAAAGAGGTCGTCCGGTGAATGACTTCTACACCGCATGGTGAAGCAGCGGTGGGGCTATGACCGATTGTCCTATGAAAGAGCTGTGTGTGAGGTGTATGCGTTGGGGTAAGTAGGTCTAATAAGGCTGTGGGGTAGGTCAAATTACTGGTGTTTCTAGGGCTCTTACTCGCCCTGCAAAGTCCTTGTTCTCCCTCATGCGGTGCCACCCCACCCCTGGCATCGCTGCCACCTGCTTTCCACCTGCCTCGGCTCAAGTCCGCAGCTGTTGGTAATGGCTGTGTGGGGAACACACCTGCACCCTCATTCTCTTACCTGCAGTTGCTGCCATGGACCAAAGCAAAGGTGAGTGGCGATGCTGGGTGGTAGCTGGGGGTGGGGCAGAGCCAGCGGTGAAGCAATAGGTGGGTCCCCCTCGCCCCCCAGTTCTTTCACCAAAGCCAGTGTAGCCTGGGCAGAGATTAGCCAAGCAGCCAGACGGCGGGTAATGGAATACTCGTGGGTACCCTGTGCTGGGAGCTGTATCTGCAAGAGCTCTCATTTTAACAGAGCTAAAAGCAGCCCCATGTTTCTCATCTCAGGCTGGAGCTTGGGTTACCTGTCCAGGGCGGGGCTGGAGGATTCCACGCAGTGGGCTCTTTGCTAACTCTCTGGTGGCCCCTAGTGGCTGCAAGCAGAGCAGGGGTTGGAGAGGTTTCTGTGACAGCAGGGCAGATTACCGGAGTTATGCCCTTCATCAGCACTTTGGCAGCACGAGCTGTACGCCGCTAGATGCAGCGGTAGACAAACTCTTTCAGAGCCAGTCATGCACAGGGAAAATTGGCTGCACTTTCACTTCAAATGAGGGAAGCACTTAACTGCATCCTGAATACAGGGATTGCAGAGATGGGGAAAACTAGATTTTTATTAATGTAGAAAACTGTTGTGGGTGCTTCACAAATGCAGAGAAGAGATTGTTCCTGCCCTGATGATCTGTCATCCTTAGGAACTTGTAAATGAAGCAAATGTGTGTGTTTACACACCCATTTCTCCTGCATGTTTGCTGTTACATCCTGAAGTTTCTGTGTGTCTAAATCGCTTACCTAGATCTTAAACATCTGCATCTTTAAACTTCTGCATAGAACTTCTCCCAGAATGTTTGTGTGTAAAAGGTTTTCCTGGTAAACTGCTTTGCTCCAGGCAGCTGTGGTCACTTGGTTTCCATGGCAGCCCCTCACATCTACAGCTGCGGCTACTTTAGACTGCCTCAGGGCAGTGTGTGTGTGTGAAAAATGAATCCGGAACTTACTTGTGGACTTGTAAACCCAGAAGATTGAAAAATCCGGAACTTTAACGTGCGTGTAAAAATGCCCACGTTTTCCTCCGTCTGTGCAATTAATTACTACATATTCCTGATAGTAAATCCAGTTTAAGCTCCCCATGCCACATCTTTCTTGATTCCAGATGGGGGTCAAAGTAGCTTATATGATTTCTTTTATTGGAACAACTTCATAAAGGCTCTTCTGCACGTGTGTCAAGGCTTGAGATGGGCACTTAAATAATTGGGGCTTGTTTGCATGTTATGGCGTGGAGTACGGTACTCGGCAGTAGAAAAATCGGTGTGTGTTTCTGAATGTGTGAACGTTTGGAAGCCTATGGTAAGCTATTGTGCAGTCTCCGTTGTCCCTGATGAGCGTTCACGTGTTACACTTGCATCAAGGGGTAATTAGCACTCGTTACCTATAAGTGGTAATTACCACACGTCTTGCTGTTCACTGCCACTTTGGTACGGTGCAAACACACCCGAGATGCTTTCTCCTGAAATACTCAGGACTGTCTCCCTCACAAACGGAATGGGTGATTTTAGATGGACAGCAGCTTCCGTTCTACTCCCGGGTTGGCCAGGCTGTCTGATGTGCAAGCGTAGCAGGCCGGGTCTGGGGCAGTGCTACCGATGGCGCTCTGGTACGCCTTGCACAGAGCGGGCCTGTCAATCCTGGGGCATTGGCCAGACATGGAGCTGCTGTCTGTCTGTTGGGTGGGCCCATGTTGCAGCTCCACGCCTGACCGGCCATTGCCCCCCAGTCAGCACTATGGAATTACGGCGTCGGCGGAGTGGCCACAACTTTACGGTGGGTGGTATGCACCGTGTGGGGGACGGCCTGTGGCTTGGGGAAACCACCAGGTCTATCTAAAGCGGACCTAGGTAGGGCTAGAAGTGGGTGGAGGGTGGGGGTGGCCAGGTCCGCATCGGTCGACGCAATAGGTGTCTTCAGGGCCCAGAGACTTACAATCCTGAAATTGTTGACTGTGGAGTAGCCCCAGGAGAGTCTCTGGAGTAAGGGATTTGAGGTTTGTGGCTATGGTATTAAATCCTGCCCCCAGGAAAGTATATGAGACTCTTGTCTGAAGAATTTGGCAGAATTTAGGTCTTAACAGTTGCAACTATTTCTTAGAGGGGTGTGTTTCGTTTTCATCTGATTCAAGGACTAAGAAAAGGAAGGTACCTCATTTTGTTTTAGTTTCAAAGTCAAATGAAATGCAAACAATTAACAATGAAATGTTAAAATGCAAACAAAAGCGCAGGTGAAACTCTGTTCAGTTAGCCTCCAAGCAACCCACTAGGAGACTGACATTGACAGTAAAGCTGTTGGGCAGCACATGACCACTCTGGGGAAGGCAGAGGGGTAGGGGAGAGAAGTCAGGAGACGTGGAAGATTGACATCCCTGCTGGCCAATTGGCATTCGAAACACACCAGGGAGCACCATGACAGACTCAGAGATTCTCTGGGATAGGTCACTTGGCACTAGCCAATCAAGGGGGTTGGGGAGGGGACTGGGGGAAGGCTTTATAACTAGGGGGCTTTGCTCAGTCCCTTTAGTTCAGGAGGGGAAGAAGGAGCACCTGCTAGAATTACCAGAGGAAGGGGACGATCCAAAGCCCCATGCAAGCAGCTCCCAGTCACCCTGCTTACCAGTTAACGGCCACGGTTTGGGGATGGGAAAGTGTCAGAGTGCCGAATTAAAACCACTATTGAAACCAATACAAGACGTGCAAGTGATGCCCATGGAAAAGGAATGTAATAATGAAAACAAAGTCAAAATGAAAACTAATACGTAAGCAGAAATTTAAAATGAAAATGAACACTAAACTGAAACCGGTCCCTTCTGCATGCCCCCCCCATGTTTCCTGCAGTGGCCATAAATAGTTACGGATGGAGAAATCGCCAGCCAAACTTCTCTCCTTTTTAAATCCAAGTTATTTGTTAAGCTGTTGGAGTGTAAATCCCCTTGGGGTATTCATAATAATATTTTCTGTGCAACTGAATTCAGTTGAATTTTGCTTTTGATTTGCGTGGGTAACGGACCTCTCTTGTACCAGACAGTTTTGCTGGTCTCCGCATGATACGGCTTTAAGTATTGTCAAAGCAATAACCCCCCCCAAATATTAGTTAAACTTATACTCCACCCTTTCCAAAAGACACAGGGTGGCTTACGATAATAAAAACATAATACAGTTAAATAACCTTAAAATACAGTATAAAAAACTCTACCCTCATCCCAAAACCACCCCAAAAATGATATATTAGAGGGGAAAGGGGGGAATTTTTATTTTTTAATTTTAAATTTTATTTGTTTTGTCAATTTATATCCTGCCCCTCCTGAGAACAGCTCGGGGCGGGATATAATCCATTCATTGAGAAATCTGGAAGTGACATAGTAATGTGAACCCTTCCCACGTTTGGTTGGTGAACACAGTCTCCAATCGTTCCTAGGCTGCAGCACCGAGTGTCTTTCCTGCTGAGAACGCTATGGAATTCACACCTTGCACACAAAGCATTATGGGATGAATAATTAATCCCAGAATGCTTTGTGTGCAAGGTGTGAGGGGATAGGTATCCTCCTGTGCACTTGCATGATATGGCCACTGGGGGCAGATGGCAGCAGTGGTTGAGGATGCTGCCAAAGTTACTAAATCCTGCACAGTTTACTTTGACTGAATAAAATCGGTTTAGTTTTGTATGTGTCAGCGTGGCCAAGAGTATAAAGAGACTAGAATGCAAACTCTGTGAAGGAAGGCGGAAGGAACTGGGTATGTTTAGCTTAGCGAAAGGAAGACCAAGGGCAGACATGAGAGCTGTTTTTGAATAATTAAAAGGAGGACACAAAAAGACGATAAACGTTTGTTCTCCGCTTGAACAGAAGAAAGAACAAGAGAGATTGGGTTTATGCAAGAGCAAGGTAGATTAGTGTTCAATATTAGGAAACCCTTGCTGGCTGTGAGGATGGTTGGGGAATGGAATAACAAGCTGCTTGGGGAGGTTGTGAAATTTCCCTCCTTGGATGTTTGCAAAAAACTGTCTGGACAAGCAGCCATCTGTGATCCGGGGAGGGGGAAAGGGGTTGGACTAGATACTGGGGCGGGGTGGGGTGGGGTGGAGGAAAACAGCTCCCCCTGCTGTAGGGAGAGGGGGTTGGACTAGATGCTGGGGGGGGGGAGGAAAACAGCTCCCCTGCTGTAGGGAGAGGGGGTTGGACTAGATGGGGGGGGGGGGGAGGAAAACAGCTCCCCTGCTGTAGGGAGAGGGGGTTGGACTAGATGCTGGGGGGGCGGGGAGGAAAACTGCTCCCCTGCTGTAGGGGGGAGGGGTTGGACTAGATGCTGGGGGGGAAGAAAATGGCCCACCTGCTGTAGGGGGGAGGGGGTTGGACTAGATGCTGGGGGGGGGGAGGAAAACGGCCCCCCTGCTGTAGGGGAAAGGGGGTTGGACTAGATTCCCAAGGTCCCTTCCAAACCTGCAGGTTTATGCCTTTGAATTATGTGACAGTAACTCAAGTGTGTTGGGTCCCCCCCACCCCCCCCGGCTCGCTTCTCTCTCCCCCTCCCCCCCCTTGCAAAGAACGTGCTGGACACGGGTGCTAAAGTGCCGAGTTAAACCCTCTTGTGACACGCTGTCAGACGTCCTGCCCTTATTCCACTGAGGCTGGTCTAGCTGCCGTTCCAGAACAGCCAGTCTAAAGAAGCTCTTGCTAAAAGCAAACTCAAGGTCTGAATTTTTAATCTCCCTGGCTGCTCGAGAGCATTCTCTATTATTATCGGCCAGGTCTATAGCACTTTCCATGTTCAGAGTACTTTACAATTCTTGTCTTATTCCCCCTCGCAACAGTCTTGTGACAGAGGGCATTATTATTCCCATTTTAGAGGTGGCAAACTGTGGCCGAGGGAGAGTGACTTGCCTAATGCTTCCCCGAGAGTTTATGGGTGCAGCCGGATGAGCTGCGCCGGCCTGATTTCGCCCCCGCGGCCTCGAGGAGGGCAATTGCTGCTGCGGGGCCGGCAAAGGGAGCCTGGCAGACGGTTGCAGGGAAGTCAGGCAGGCTGACCGCTGCCGCGGCCGCCAGGGTGGACCATGGTGCCGGCCCCCCGAGCGGGAGTCTGGCTGTGCCCCGCCTCCCTCGTCCGAGATCGCGTCTGTGTCTGTGATGTGTCACTCGCCAGGCGACGGAGTGTCGCTCAAGTCCTTTTTTCTGAGGCCACGTTGCGTAGCAGCCAGCCACGGGGGTGGGGTGGGGTACGACCCATTGGGCAGGTGTTGGCCACACAAGACACTGCGTCGCATGGCCTGGCGGTCCAGAGTGGGTAAAGGCTACCTGAGGCGTGATCGCCTTCCCGCTCGGTCTTGTGTGGTTTTGCCGTGAGGCTAAACTGGGATTTGAAGCCTGGTCTCCCAGGTTTAAGACGAAGGTCTTCTCCAGTAGGCTGTACTGGCTCAGTGACCTGGGAACAAGGGGATGTTGTCACTGTCGTCCTCTTGCATCCAGGCAGCGGGGTTGGACTAGATGAACCTTTTGAGGTCCCTTCCAACTCTGAGCTTCTATGATTCTATCATTCTAAGAGTTCCTAACTCTGCCACACCTTGATTCTTCAACCTGGAGGAAAGTCCTTAAATTGCTACACGTCTGGGGGTTTGGCTGCCGTGGAGTGAGTTGCCACCTGCCACTGTAATGGCATAGCTGCGCCAGGGTACAGACTCCTTCCATAGCTCGTCTGCATCCAAGTAAGCTACGATTTGGGTCCCTGAACCTTGCCCCGGTACCATACTGTGGGCACGTGGGTCTCGCTCTCAGAACAGCCCGGTGACTTAATTTTGCTCCTTTATCACTTACATTAAAAGCTTTCAGGCCTCAGAGCATTTTGGAATAAAAATCGGTGTGTTTTCACAAAAAGAGGTGGAGAAGAGGTGTCTGATTTTTTTGGCTCTCTAGGATGGGAGTTGAAAAGAACTCTGCCCAAGATCTGCTATATCCCATCAACCTGTCTTCTCCCCCCACAGAGATTCCAACTTGCAAGTACAGTCGAGGATTCAGTCCCAAATTCTTGAGATAAGCCCGCCCCAGGAATGTCTGGCAGCACAAACCCAGCTGTTGTTGCAACATTTTTGGCATTCCGTCCTGCCTCTTGACAAGTGACATTATCTAGCAAAGCAAATTCCGAAAGCAGAGCAACGAGGCCCGAAGGCAAAAGCAGAAGGTGGCAGCATCCCACCCTGATACTGAGTCTGGTTCACTGGGAATCTGTCCTTAACGGCCCATTTGCTCCAGGGAGCTAGAACACAAACACGTTCATTGGATTCTGCTGATCGGAGAGAAATTCTAGTCTCTGCTGGGAGCCGAGTCTGCCGTTAGCTGAAAGCAGCATGTCCTGAGAGGGTAGCGCTGGTCCAAGGGATGGGAAATTGCATTGGGAGTCGGGAGAGCTGCCATCCGTTCCCAGAGCTGACGTTATGGGCTTGATTCTGCCGCCCTTGCTTAGATTGAGCAGTGCTTGGCTAGACGCTTCTTAGTTTCAGTGGCAGAGTAACTTTCTGCCCAGCGTAGACATGACGTTCTGTTTTTGACAGAATCCAGTTGTTTCAGTCGATCTGGTGACAAATGCACCAGAACGGGCTCGGATTCCCACTTTGCTGGGAAGATTTAGCTGTCTAGGGTGCGTGTGCAAAATGGCGGCACTCTACACGGCACCGTTATTTTGCCCATGCACAGTACGGTGGCCGCCATTTTGCACATGAGTGCTAGGCGGCAAAATGGTCTGATTTGGAATTTCAGTCGATGTTCTGAAAATGCAGGAAACTTTGATTCAGCCCTACCTCAGCGTTGGGAAGCAAAGTTAGTGGTCGAACCAGAGTAACTTGTTTAAAGAAACGTTTTTTGCAAACACTTGATTTAGGCGCCTAAAACCTATTGATCCTTGGGCTTCTAAGACCGTGACCCCCAAGCCAATTATTGAGGAGCCCCACTGAAGTGAAAAGCCATTGTCTCCTTTCCAAAGCCAAAAGAGTTGCAAGGACCCCTAGGGCTTCAGTGACTTGTGAATTAATTTGTTTAGGGTTTGTTCACAAGTTACAGTGAGGGGTTAGATGTACCCTGATTAAAGAATCCATGGAGTATTTATAATACTTGAGCCATTCAGCGTTTGCCCTGTGGTACCTTGATTGTGTGAAAGCTCTAGGAAGCAACCACACATTCCCTCTCTACAGAACTGTTACCTCTCCCCAGCGTTCACACATTACATTAGTAATGAGTAACATACCACTGAGGGGTAATAACCATACACTCCCTGTCTGCAGAACTGTTACCCCTTGAGGCCTCGCCCAGACGCGCTACCTAAGACCCGCCAGGATCCCTGGCAGAGGCCTCACCCGGGAGAGCTACAAGAGATCCTGAATCCGAGATGCCGGGTATTGAACTTGGGACCTTTCTACATACAAAGCATGTGCTCTACCCCCTGAGCCATGGTCCACTCCTAATGTACCATTGTGGGGTAATAACCACAAACTCCCCAACTTCATTCTGCAACCCCAGACAGCAGCACAGATCTGCAAGGTGACCCCCAGCTGTAGAGGGTGTAAACGCCAATGAGGGCACGGCCCCTAGTTTGCGGACGCTCCAATTTGGACTTGCACAGTGTGATGGGAAGAGCCATCCCCTAGAGGAAGAGGTCTGCGAAGGGGGGTGGCGTGCAGGCTAGTCCAGTGAAAGAGACCAATACTGAGCTCTCCTACCCTCCTGGAAGTGGATACAAAAGGGCTTAGTGTTGTCCTTGTTGCCTGTTCCCATGGTGCTGAAACCCCTTTCTTCTGGGTTGAATCGGTCAGTTTGTATTAACGTGTGGCTGAGCCCCTGAGACCGGCCTCTGACAGACCTGTGTGTCTCACGCGTTTGCCGAGGACTCCTCGGGGCAGCCGCTTTCAAACAGACTTTGTGCTCCGTCCAGCCGGGCTCTGCCTACCTGAGGGCAGTGGCCATGAATGGGCGCTTTGAGCTTTCTGCGTCCAAGAATGGCCGGAGGGTCCCCTGTGCTTAGACACAGGCGGTCCCTGTGCAGAGCCAATGCTCTGGGAAACTGTGGCCTTTCTACCGAGGCTTGGAGGAAAACCAAGGATGATGTATATGGGGGTGAGAGAGGAGGAAGGGGGGTGGTGGTCAAAATGAGCTAGGAACACCTGGGAATGTCTGCAACCTTGCTAGACTGCCCTCCCTTGAATGGGTTTCTTTTGAGTGTGAGAAGGAATGGGACATAGAAGCTGGGAGAGTTGTACAGCCTGGGCACGTCCCTACAGAATGTCGCGTGGAAAGAATGTTCCTTCTCAGAGCTGCAGCTGGCCCAGAATCTTGCCAAGTGTCTCAAGGCCGGGTGTATTTACAAATACATAAAAGCGTGGCCACAGAGCTCCGGGCGGCGGGTGCGGGGGTGTCTAATAACTGCATTTCTGTCATTCTTTTTATTGAAAGAAAATGATTTCCACTCAGTTTCTTTCCTCTCCTCTCTCCTCCCGCTAGAAGAATTCTTGTCCATGAAGCCCGTTTTTAGAGTTGTTTAATTCCAGGCTCCTGTGACTTGGGTTTAACACAGTGGTTCCGTGATAGAGCTGGGAGTCTCTCCGGCTAGAGAATGGAAACCTGCCAGGGGCACCGGTAACGACGCTAACCCTCGGGAAACAAAGCCACTGCCATGTTTCTAGGATTGGGGCTAGAGCATCCATTTGAGATGTCGTCTTGGATGGGCTAGAATTGGTACCAGGACGGGGGAGGTGCTGCAATTCACGTGCAAGAAATCTTTTCCCTAGGAAAATGCACCAGCAAATCTGGCCCACATGATGATGATTTGCTCTTATTACTATTTTATTTAAATTTCTTTCTTGCCCTTCCCCTAGGGCTCAGGGTAGGGGTTATAATATAAAAAATATATAGGAAATCAATTTTTAAAAACCCTACACCAATCTCCCCATCCTTATCCCCTGCCTTCCAAACACTTGGCCAAAGAAGGTCTTCCATCACCTCCAAAAAATGGTCCAGGTTGGGGAGGGGAGAGGAAGGAGTTCTGCAGCCACCGAGAACCCCTCTCCGAGCACCCATGATGTATGGGTTTGATGCAGATTTGATGGTATACGCAAGAGGGCGTTCTCTGTTTAACTCAGGGGCATGATGGGACAGGGGAGGGGACAGTCTTTCAGAGATGCGGGGCTCAGTTTGTTGAGGGCTTTACGGGTCATAAATAGCACTTTTGAATTGTGCTTGGAAAGCTCTGAGGAGCCAGTGGAGACTCTGAAGCAGTGGTGTAATGTACTCCCAGCGACCCACTCCCACCAGAAGGCGAGCATTACCATAGTCGTCAAGCCACTTAATCTGGAGTCCCATTGAAATCAAAGAGACTATTCCAGAGTAAGCGGCATTGAGGACTGTGGCCTCAGAAGCTGCTGTTTGACTTCTAAGCTTGGCTAAGTTCGGTTTAATTGCAGCAACCTTCTGTGCGGCAGAGAGGTTCATGCCCGGGGAAGCCTGCATTCTTGTGAACGCCGGAAGAATGTTTTCCCCAGACGAGCAAGGTGCAGTGTATTCCTAACCCACTGGGCAACGCTTTTCTAGCCCAAGGCAGAGCCAAGGGCATCGGGCAGGTCAGGAATCCTCGCTGAGGTCATATTTATACATATCTCCAGAAGGGTTGGCGTAATGGCCAGGTTTAAAATACTTAGACTGACTGGAGCCACAAGTTCAAGTCCTGTGTTGACTGAAGTCTTTCATCCATCTTGGGTAGACATGCCGAGTTCAATCTGGGTTCCTGACGCAACCGTAGGAGTCATTTGCCCTGCCCACAAAAGAGACTGGGACATGGGTCTACCACCCGTAATAGGATTTAAAAAAAACAACTGCTGTGGTTTCTGCTTAATAAGCTCTCCCCTTTAGCAGAGGACTCATGATTTTAGAGCTGATGGTTTGGGACTCAGACTCTGCTGATTGCTCTGGTCTGTTGTACTTGAAGAGTGTGGTCTCCTATTGGCAAAATGGCCTGTTCATTTCTGGCTGCAGAATTTCCCCTGCTGGTGTGAATATGGGAGGCAGAAAGAATGTGGCCAGTTCCCAAAATGTATGTTAGTGCTTCTGCTCTCCCAATGGGAATTTATTTCAGTGCCAGAAAAGGGACTGAGGGACCTGGGTAGAGACTGGTGGGTTTATTCTTTGTCTGTGAAGTGTTTCCCATCTCTCCGCACCGACTTTCACTGAAATGGGGAGGCAGACGTTTGTGGGTTACAGTGGGAGAGCCATCTCCATCCTACCCCGGGTCTTTCCCTTTCACAGCTATATCTTTTTCCCATAAGCCAATTGATTTGGCTATAATGTGGTCCAGGAACGATGCTAAACCAGGTGAATAAATTCCGGCGAACAGTGATGTAATCTACATTAATTGCAACTTTGGTTGAGATTCCAAAAGCAGGATAAGACAATGGCTGTTTTTACACACACATTTCTCCTGCATGTTTGCTGTTGCATCCTAAACTCTGTGTCTAAATCACTCACCCAGATCTTAAACATCTGGCTCTTTGAACTTCTACATATTCTCACAGATTTAAGAAGTCCTTGATCTCTGTGGTTTTACAAATCTGGATCCTGTAACATCTGGGTGTCTCCCAGAACTTGTGTGTGTAAAATGTTCTCCTGGTAAACGGCTTTGCTCCAGGCAGCTGTGGTTTTTGGTTTCCATGGCAGCCCCTCACGTCTACAGCTGCGGCTACTTTAGGCTGCCTCAAGGGTGGGTGTGTGTGTGTGTGTGTGTGTGTGTGTGTGTGAAGAATGCATCCAGGACCTGCCTCGTGTGTGTGTGTGTGTGCGCGTGCGTGCGTGTGTGTGACCAGCACTTTAAGGTGTGTGTAAAAATGCCCATTGAGACACTCAATATTCAGTAAGGGCATCTAATTCCCCTTTGGAAAAAAAACCCCCAGGTTTCCTCTAGAAATCCAGGAAGGTATTCCAACTTCCATTTTGCATATGAGAACATAGTCTGTGCCAGACTGGGTCAGACCAATGGGCCATGGAGCCCAGCATCCTGTCTCCGACCGTGGCGAATCTCCGTCGCTTTGGAGAAATACCCAACCAGTCATAATCGAGTGATGCATTCCCCGCTGTTCACTCCCAGCTCCCGATTGTCAGAGGTGACCTCCTCCACCCTGTTTGGCTAATAGCCATTAATGGCCCTATCCTCTAAGGACTGATCCTGTCCTCTTTGAAACCCACCTATAGCCTTGACCACCTCCTTTGGCAACAGATTCCACAAGTTCATTGTGCGTTGCATGAAAAAATATTAGTTTGAAATCTGCTGGTGGTTAGTTCCATGGAGTATCCCCCCTTAGTTCTTGTGGTACTTCAGAGGGTAGAGCACTCCCCATTGAGTCATTCCACACCCCTCCTGATCATATAAGTTTTCATCGTATCCCCTTGCAGTCCTCTAGGATATTATCCACGACATGGTGGCGGCCTGGATTCATTATTCATTCCTTCACCTCCGTAATACAGTTGTATCGGGACACGTTCGCCAGGGCCACCGTGCGCTTGTCTACTTCAAACGGGTTTGGTCAGATGGTGCTACGTGGTGGGGCCGCGCGTGTGCATCCCCGTTGGGATTGCATTGTGCCGTGCGGGATCCACGCGGACCCTGCTTGGGATCGTGGCCGCTGATTGTACGCAAGCGCTGTGTGACGGTAGGTGGCAGTGGTTCCGTGTTGGGTGGCGGGAATGGTAGGGGTATTGAAGTCTCTGAGAGCAGGACTCCATTCGTTAGCTGGACCCTTGACTTCTCTGGTGGGACAAACTTTCCCTCTGCTTCTCTCAGCAGGGGATACACCCCCTAGCTCTGCCCTGGGGAGATGCCTCCCCCCTCCTTTCTAAAGTCTCGTTAAGACCGCATCTCCTAAATGGCAAATTAAATCAATTAGCGCCTTAAAGAACTGGTTTTCTTGTACTAGACTCTTTCTTCCATGCCCCGTTTCTCCCACTGAAACCTGGGTGAA
This sequence comes from Sphenodon punctatus, assembly GCA_003113815.1. NCBI lineage: Eukaryota > Metazoa > Chordata > Lepidosauria > Sphenodontia > Sphenodontidae > Sphenodon > Sphenodon punctatus. The sequence continues at coordinate 2,591,532 of QEPC01011341.1, forward strand.
GCGCTAAGTGCTGGAAACTCCTTTTCTGGGGCTTAAAAGCCCTGGGGAAGCGGGTGTTCTTATTCCCCCTGTTCTGAAAGTTCAGGGTGTGATACATTTCCCCTATCTCCTCCTACAGTTATGCCCCTAGTAGCTTGGGGTTGCCACCGATGCAAATTTTAAAGAACGCTTACGAAAAATATACTTTGCAGGGCTCTGCATTGGTGCCATTGAAGAGATTAGCTCGGGGAGCGCCTCCTCCTCCTTTGCGATGTGCAAGTAGCCTTGGTGCGAACCAAGATTCGACAATGGGGCTATTTCCTCCTTGTGCGTTTCCTGTAACGTGGGGAAGAAGGCTCCCTGGGTTTGAGTCTGCCAGCCTGGAGGAAGTGGCTTGTACATTGCATGGCTCTAGGCTAGATTTTCTTTTGGAGGTTTCTTTGTATGGAAATACTAACTGGCCCCCTTATGCTGGAGTCACTGGATACGAGTTTAAAAAAACATTGTTTCAAATTCACCGCAGAAAAAACAAACCGGCTGCGCAGCATTGTGGGATAGCTAGCTATCACTAGGCGTAGCAATACACAGGGCAATTTTGAAGGTGGGGGAAGTAATGTGGGAAAACAATGGCCCGCAATTGTTATTTCCTGTTGGGAATCGAAAAAGTGGGAGCATCCGCTTGCATGAATGCAACTCCAATGCCGTTCTGACCAGCTTCTCCTCCAGCCCCGCATCGTCCCAGTGATGTTCTCCTGATTATCTGGTGTGCGGGAGACACCTATCGCCCCTCGCTAGAATGATTGCGGCGACTACTGTAGCAGCTGCCATTGCTATATCCTTTACCTGACGTCCGGAGGACCCAGGATTGCGGTGCTGCCTCTACAAATTGCTTACGTTAAGAGCATGTTGCCTGCCCTTATCCGCCTGATAACAAACCCTTCCGAACAATGGCTACGTTCTGGGAGGTTTCTAGCAATGAAGAGTCTGAAGGGCCGTGCTCGGCTTGTACCTTTTTGACCTCAAGAGAGGTGCCTGCGATTGGGGGAGGAATTAAAAGCCTTTCATGTGTGCAGCCTTAGAAATCTAGAGTGAAGCCACAGAGTGATCCTTGGAATCGTGCCTGCTTGTGTGATAGATTTAGCCATGATGGTGGTGTTGAGCGTTAGAACAATGGCGGAGGTTGCTATGGAATGGGCACCTACATCTGAAATGATTAATTCATGAGGAATGTGTCCTCCCAGAAACCTAGGGGCATGGCAAACAGCAATAGCACCCCCCCATTCCTCGCCACCCCCCTGATTTCCCCCCCAATAATCTGGCCATGTGTGATGGCCAAGCTGCCAGGCAGACCAGATGGAAGAGGCATCTTATCCCCCTGGGATGGGAGGAAGGGGGAATAAGCAGAGCACAGGCTGCAAAGGGAAGTCTTATACCACCAGGATTTGGGAGCAGGTGCCATTCAGCTGATGTCCCGTTGTGGCTACCAGCTGTAGCCACGGGCTTCTCCTAGGGCTGAATCACAAAATTCTGCCCAGTTCAGATTCCAGTAGAACTGAGCGCTTCGTTCAATCTGATTGGAACCCGGACCCAACGGAATGAACTGGAAGCTATTTTGCACATGCACCGATGGTGGTGGCTGTAATGCACATGTGTAAGTGGCTGCCACCATACAACCAGATGGCTTTGGCATGGCAGCTGCCATCTTGTTGTACAGCAGTGGCCATTTTCCTCATGCACAGAATCATGGCAGCCGTTCTTCATACGCGCGAAATGATCTGGTCAGAATTCCGACCGCAATATTATTTCAGGCGGAATTCCAAACGGAAAAACGATAAGCCATTCTGATTTCATGGGAAAGGCTGCAAAATCGAAATGGCTTATTTGACCCAGCCCTACCTGCCAGTCACTCTCCCTGCTCAGCTCAGCCCCCATCCAGAACAGCCCGCAGAGGCTCCCCTCTCCTTCAGATGGGAGGAGAGACCCTGTGCTGAGATTTGGTAAAAGTCAGGGGGAGCCGTTCTCCCAGTATCTTTCACAATCTTTGGGGGAAAGTTGCACCTTTTTTTATTTGTGTGAATACTTCATTTGACACATTGGGTCCTTTTGGTTCTTTTCCGACAGAACGGCAGGTGCCAGGATGAATGATCGGAGACTGTTTTGGTTCTCTCTTTTAATCCCTTTCAGTATTTTGTTCCTTTGTTTCATTTTGGTATTTTGCCTGGTAGCAATTAGCGCTAGGTGATAAAACTATGACATGGCAGCATTACCGTGCTAAAAGCAACAGTGACCTCCCATGACTAGGGCTGAAATGAGAATCTTTTCTAATTTTCCTCATGAGAATCTCATGAGACTTCATGCTGGGGACTGAGATCTTGACCCCAGTATAAAATCTTATGAGATCTCGTAACCCCGTCTCCCCAAATCAAACAAAAAAGAACTGCACATGTGCAAAATGGCCAAATGGTTTTTGAGTTTTCTCAAGAATCTTATTGAGAACAGCTGATTTTTGATTGAAAAAAATCCTTGCCAAGAGCCCAATTCTTGATGAGACTCTCGAGAATATCAAGATCAATTTTCAGCCCTACCTGCGATGCGTTTTCTAAATGCCACCAAAAAAATATCCGAACAAACAAGCTGGATGAGCTAATGTACCGAAACGAACAAAACCGAAATCTGGCTATGGAAATACCACGCAGCCGGGCGAAGCTTGTTGGGATATTCAGTGGCACGTTTGAAAATGTGAACAACATTCATAAATGCAGACTCATCCTGGTTTTTTGGGGGGGCTGGCTATTTTTTTTATTTATTTTTTTGTATGTTAAGTTCCTTGACTCTGTTTTTGAAATGAAATGACGGTGGGTGGGGTGGGGAAATGAGAAAAAAGTAGGGCTGCAACCTTTAATTGGTTAATTGACCTGATTAATGGGTGATCACTCAATTGAAATTGGCCCCTTGATTAATTGCTTAACATTTGCATATGATTTGCATAAATTCCCCAAAAGTGAAAAATTCACCAGAAATTGTTGTCAAATTGTTAGACATGTGTAACACATTCCAAAATTTCTACATTCCTGAGAAACCTGTGCAGCCTTCAAAGGTATGACAAATGACCCCCATGGTTGTCATAGGGATTGCAACTCGTTCAAGGTCAATTAGCATTGTGGATGATCCAAGGCTGAGGGATGTATTATGTGTGGCTCTAAGTTCTACAACCTACGAGCTTCCTTCAAGAACAACTATTGCCAAGCACATGCTTCAATGGTGTGCAGCACAAAGGGAGAGGATGTTTGTGGAAATTAAGTTGCCAGACGCTGCTTGTCTAACTGGTGACTTTGAGACTTCACTTGCTAATTGCAGTTACCATGGGGTTACTGTCCATTGGAGAGATGGAGAATGGAAGTTCCAAAATGCAGCATTACAGGTTAAGAGGGTAACTGAAAGGCGCGCAGTGGTGAATTTGAGTTGGTGGTGGAGGAGTGGGAAATCGGTGAGAAAGTTGTAACGATATGCACAGATAATGAAAGAAATGTTGTTCTAGGGGTTGAGAAATCCAATTTTGAAAATGTGAGATGTGATGCCCATACTCGACAACTGAGCATAAACAAGGCTCCATGGTTGCCACCATTGACGAGCAACTTAGCAAGTGTCGTAAAATTGTTGGTCGCTTCAAGCATAGCACACATGTTCTTGAATCTAGTGGTGCCAGTGTCAGTGCGCTTTCATCTACTGACTGGAACATCATGCTCACTAAGCACTTTAACATGCTCATTAAGCATGTCTTACAATTTGACAACCGTTTCTAGGTCAGTTTTTCACTTTTTGGACATTTATGCAAATTATGTAAATCATAGGCAAATTTTAATTTATTGATCAACTAAAATTCTACAGATTAATCAACTTTAATTGAGTTGCAGCCCTAGAAAGAAGTGGGGAAAAATCAACCAAAACCCCAGTAATTTTCAGGCAGCTGTAGCTGCCTGAAACTTAAATGCACAACCAAATCTCCATTATAAACAGGGGACTGCTAAAGCCTCGATTTTGAGGAAACCACTTGAGCTACATTGCTGAAAATTTATCCATGGCTATAGGTTGTGAGGACTATCATAGGGTACTTTCAGACATGATGCTAACCACCCTTTAACCACCCTTGGTGTTCGTTTATGCATGTTTCAGGGCTGTTTTGGTGCCCTATGCAGCCCTGCAACAGGCATAAATAACCACCAAGGGTGGTTAAAGGGTGGTTAGCGTCATGTCTGAAAGTGCCCATATGCACAACGTTTGAAGAAGATCCATCAGGAAAATAAAATGTTATGACTGTTTTAAAAGTTAATTGGCTGTGGTCAAAATGCACAGCGTCCTCATGATTTTGAATCTCAATATCTCCACCCCCTGGATGAGTTGAGCCCCCAAACTTCACAGGCTTGCAGCATGAGATCAATAACAAGTGCTTCTGAAATATAGTAATTGGTGCAGCCAAAACAGAGTTGTTGTTGAATAAAAAAATCGGTTCTGCAGGCTCACGCATGTGCACTTGAGCTCCTGTCGGAGAGCCGGGGAAGGGCTGCATCAGCGTCCCTCTGTGAGCTCAGTTGGCGGCGGCGGCGGCGGCTGCTGTTGCCAGGCCCCCTGGTGGAGGCGCGGCCACCCCTACCGGTACCCCCGACCTGCCCTGCCCCCCACTGCAGCACCTAGCCCCGACCTGTCCCCCAACCCTATCTTCTCATCCCACCCCAGCAAAACCTCTCCAACCCTCCACTTAGTCCCATCTCCCACACCTACCTGTGATCCTCTCACCCCCTACACCTACCGGTCACCTTGTCTCCATGACCCCAGACCTCCCTCCTCTTCCTATCATCCCTAGTGCTAGTCAGTTAAAATAATTCCACAACTCACTTGTTATCATATCCCACAAAACATAAATGCCAAAAAACAGAAATTATTTCAGAATTTGAGCAATATTTAATATTTTATCCTCATCAACATACATGTAATATATGTACTTAATTCCTTACCATACATACTTTCCTTCATTTTTACCAATAACTAAACATTCACATTTTTCCATTATTAAACTTTAATTTATTTTCATAATTTGACAAGGAACAATTTTTTAAGAGTGCACTGTCGTTTACATGTATACAAATTGTATACAGCTCATACAATGAACTTAGGAATGTGAGTGTAGATAACATTATACATTTCGTTGTACAGAATGAAGTTCTGTAGAAACAGACTTAATGCACTCTGAAAAAATGGTTCCTTGTTGAATTATGATGATAAATTTAAGTTTAATAATGGAAAAATGTGAAAGTTTAGTTATTGGTAAAAATGAAGGAAAGTATGTATGGTAAAGAATTAAGTACATATGATATGTATGTTGATGAGGATAAAATATTAAATATTGCTCAAATTCTGAAATGTCTGTTTTTTGACATTTATGTTTTGTTGCAATGTATGGAGTGGAATGTTTTTTGAATTGTAATTGTACTGAATTTGGGGTTTCTTTTTTGTATTTTAAGAAAACTTGTGCATTTAAGTTTTATTTTTATTTTTTTAAACTGTTGGAAGTTTTTTGTTTTGGTTAATTAATATCTGAACAAAATGACATGAGTAGGGCTTTATACTTGTATTGTCGGACCTGAACTGAATCAGACAAAGTTGATATTCACAACAAATATTTCTTTCGGCACTCATTCCTTGGGATAGACTAGCTAGAATCTCACCTTTAGGGGCAGAGTCCACTCACAGGTGCGGCCTCGGTGGACGTCAGTGGGAGTTGCATCCTCTTGCCAACAGCCGGCAGTGACCTTTGCCTTCCAAAATAGCGTCCTTCCTCTGCGCCCTCACCGAGTGGCACAGACCTAGCCAGATGCAGGCATGCCGTAAACTCACCCAGAAGGCTGTGTTGCTACCAGCCTAGCCTGTTGGGGGGGGGCTGTGTCTTGAGTTTGCATTTAAATGGACCCCAGACCTTCAAATTGAGCCACGCTGCGGCCCTCCCAAGGGGCAGCAGGAGAGCTGAAACAGGGAGCTGATTGGCTGCCTGCAGCTAATACCTGTATTTCCAAGTACCATGTTGGGTACTTGACGGGCTACTCTATTACTGATTGGGTACCTGGATACCTGAAAAATCGGTCATTTCCGGTACCAATTTTCTAATATTTCCGATTATCGATCGGTATATCGGGACAGAAGACTGGAAAATCAGGACTGGAAGTCGACATTCTGGGACATTGGGTACCTGAATTGAGTCAAAACTGGGTACTGATTGGTACCTAATGTTGTCCGGTCAATTCTGGTAGGCTCCGAGGGCCAAATCGGAATTGGTGCGGGGCTGCTTAAGGGGTGCGCTCAGGAAGAGTAGGGCCCAGATCATGGATCTGTGCTTTGGATCCACCCTTGTGTGCATGCCCTCCTCTCTGCTCCCTTCCCCTGAGCTCACTCGGTACTTGGGAGCCTGAGGTTTCCCACTCGTGATACAGGGAGACAAATTTGAAAAGTTTCAGGCATGTGTGCTTAGCTTAGTTCTAGAGAAGCAGGAGGCCCTGAATGAAAGACTTGGTGTATCTACAAAGCTCTACACGTACAAAGCTCGTCTTATATATTTCTGCTGGCTATGCTACATGCCTGAGGAAGGGCTCTGTGTGGCCCGAAAGCTTGCTGATTCCCACCAACAACAGTTGGTCCAGTCAAAGAGATCATTCGAACCACTTTCTGTCATTTGGGACTAACACAACGACCACACTCTCTCCTCCCACCACAAACAGACGCAGCTAGCCTATTTTGGGGCATCGGGCCTGACTGGGCATAACTCAAGCAGCAGCTTCTCGGTATTAAATTTGACAACTGGAAAAGCATCTATGCTTAGGGCTTGGCTCGGTAAAGGAAAGACAGCAATTTCTGTGCCCTCTGATGGTCCCTTTTAGCTCAGTGCCTCATCGTTAAGCTGTAGGGCTGGTACGCCGGGCAGCGGTGTGGGCCAGGCAGTTGGGTATGCAGCTAGGAGTCATGGCTTCAAGTCTTGCCGCCTTGGTCATGGAGTCGCTTGTTGGCCCTGAGAAGGTCTCTGTATCCCTGTCGCAAAGTCCCATGCGTGAAAATAGGAATACTAATGTTCCCCTGCTCAGCTCATGGTAGAACTGAACCCGGGAGTGCATTTTTTATTTGTAGGTGATAATTTCCTTTTTTGGCTGGCCTTCCAAGTACCTGAATAATATCAAGACCCAAAATGGGTACGCACGTAGCCATTTAAAAATATATTCAGTTTTGAGTTTTTCAGTTTCTGTTGTGCGTGTGCCGTTGTGCTAATGTTTGGTTCTTTATTTACATTTTTATCCAACCCTTCCCCCGACAGCTCACAACAGGTTTACAAAACACAAACCTACATTCACAAATACCCCAATAACACCAAATAAAATCCCCAATCCTCCTCATTATATTAAAATACAACAAATAAAATCGAACAACAACCCGCCCAACCGAAAACAAGCAAAGTCCCTCAAGTCTAAAAGTCCTCAACCCTGTTCTCATCTGCTGAACACCTGTCCGAACTTCTGGAAGGTGAGCAGGCTCCCGCTTGGACAAATCTCCAAGGGAAGAGCGTGCCGTAATTGTGGGACGTATGTCAAAAATGATGTAGCAGAATCAAACAACCCAAAATGACTGAAACAGATCCCTGATGATATAAGTTATTGGCCAAGTGGCCATTTTTGGTTCCAGTAGGGTATGTTCAATGGGGTTATCCATTTTTATTTTTTTCAGGTGCTCGTTTCAGTTCTGGCTTGGCAGGAGGCTATGAGGCCCAACAAGATAATGGAAGCAAAGCACTTTGCACATGCCAATCCTTAAACTACTTACTCCTGAGTAGTACCACTGATTTAAACAGGACTGCTGTAGACAGTGATTTCAGAATTGTAGCCTTAGAGCGCTATAGAAGCAAGCATTTTTGTTCCGTGTTTCCCGGAAATCGTCCAGATGCAGTTTATGCCTGTTTTGGGACAGATGTGGTTCTACTTAGCCCAACTCTGTGGGACAGATGCGTTTGTACTGATAAGTTCCTTTTTTGGCAGTCGAATTTGACACTGGGGAGTAATGGGATCAGATCATTTCTACTGCCGAGATGTGAATGCATTTGCATTGGGGCTAGCATTAATGGAACGATGTCTGTGCAAAACCAAAACAATTGCTTCTGTCACTGAGGCAGCTCTATCGGTGCAAAAACTGTCTTGCACAAGAGGCCTCATGGCCAGAATTGGTTTTTTTTTTTTTTTCTCCCCAAGGACCTGATGGAAATTTCTTTTGAGATTAATATACAGCTTGACGTTGATTGGGAGATGGATTTGCCAGTGGGACAATTGATAGGAGTGTCCCTTGAGTTTGGTGGCATGTTTCGGGATTCCTGTTTTCTGTGTTGCTGCTTGTTTTCCTATGGGGGGGGGGGGGGAGCACCATTGGCTGTTGTCGATCATGTAGTACAAGGTTATTTTTCATTTCGGAATTGCCCATGACTTTTTCTGCCGGCATTTTGCTAATTTTGCACCCTTTGCTTTGTAACATCGGAATTATCAGAAAGTGTCGGAAATCTTGGAAAGTGTTGGGGAAAAAAACATTATTCTGCTACTTTTGGATGTCATTAAGTGCCGGTGGAAATTGCGGAAGATCGCAGACAAAATTAGCGGAATGAACGTCGCTATCGCACTGTGTCGTTCGTTGGGGAAGAGTTCTTTCCGTCGGAAACGGCTACCGCGGTGGCTTACCATTTCAGCCCTAGGATACACCCTATCTTGCTCCATTTCCTCCAGCTCCGCTCTCAACACACCACCTGAGTTGGGGGTTGCAAGAGGGGGTAGTAAGGGGCGGACCGGGCTGGCATACGAGGGCTGGAGTAGAGGGGTCATTACTAGTTCCTTAATGCTTTGGTCATATGTAAAAGATGCACCACAAAACCACAGTCTCCTGGCAGCCTTGCCTACTGACACTCGAACTGGCCTGGGTGGTGCTAAAATGGGTAAACCTGCCAAATTTCCAGGACTCAACCTGACCCCGCTACCTTTTGGGTACTAGTCAGTACCCGATGGGTGCCCAACGGGTTTATTTATTTATGAATAACATGTATATGCCGCCCCCTCCTGCTAAAAGCATCTCGGGGCGGCTAACAACATTTAAATACACTTGATCTTAGCCAAAAGGCCAAGAAAAAGACAACAAACCAAAATACAATTAAAGCCACCTAAAACCCCCAATTAAAACAATTGATGGGTTACCCTGTGTTGCAATTTTCTGACTTCCGGTCCTGAAATACCAGTTTCCAATCCCAGGTTTTCATTTCCATCCTGATTTCTCAAGTTCCCATCCTGATTCTTGCCATTTTTCCTGTACCAAATTTACGGAATGGCAAATCGGTGCCAATAATTCCTGGTATTTTGGTACCGATCAACACTCAGGTAGCTCATTGGGTGTCCGACACGGTACCCTGCGGACAATACCCACATTTTCGGGTAGCAAATTGGGTGCCGATTTCAGCAATAATATTGGGCCTAAAAGTAGTTGGGAATTAGACTCTAGTTACTTAGCCGTAGAAATCATGGGGCACTTCTGCCTTGTATGAATGGGACTTCCTTTGAAGGGATTGTCTAGGATGCCCGCCCTGAGACCATCTCAATACCTAATAGAGGGAGGAAAGGTGTCCTTGCACCTGCAGCTGGAGCTCTCTAACCCTGTAGAACTGTTCTTGTGATAGGTTTGCATGAATGCAGGGATGTAGAGTGTAATTCTCACTTGCACAGTGAGAGGAATGTTTTGAGCCAGATCCAGAACCCATTGACGTTAAGGGAAATGCCTGTTGACTTGAATGGTTCCTCATGGGGGGTGGGGGGGGAATGAACAAGCAGTGTGGTCTCCTCCCCTGGGGAAAACTCCTTTCCCTGCTTAACTCTGACCGGTTTAGTCCTAACTGCGTGTGTCTCTCTCTTTTTGCTTCTCCAGAATGGCTACAGGCCGTGCAAGCCACGATGATCCTTTCCATTATCTTCAGCGTTTTGTCCTTATTCCTGTTCTTCTGCCAGCTCTTTACCCTTACTAAGGGCGGACGGTTTTACATTACAGGAATCTTCCAGATCCTTGCCGGTAAGTGGAGAGTGATAGATGGCTGGGAGAGTTGCGAAAGGAAGTGTTTTTGAGTTTGGGGGGGGAGCGGATGATGGAAAACAAGAAAACTCCTGAATGCCAACGATGTTCCTGCTCTGTGAAGGTGGGGTCGAGGTGGGAGGGAGTGAGAGGCTCTTCTGGGAAGCTGAGTTGCTTGGCCGTGCCCGGGCTGGAGCTGGCAGCTACTTGGTGGTATTTCATTTTGTGCTTGAAAGGAGAGAACATGAATAGTCGGGGTCGGATTCTGTTCTTGGACTCCCGGGCAACATTCCCGGTCGGGTTGGAGGGAATCGTGAATGCTTAGCACCTCCTTCGGCCAGCCCTTGCCGGCCTCATGTTTGGTGCTCAAAAGGAGTCAATTTTTGAAAATGTATGACTTGCACGTCCTGGATTTGCACGCAGTTGGGAGTAGATTCATGCCAAATACAACTCCTTTGACATTAGTGCTGCTGCTCCAGGGATTAATTTGGCCCTGCCTCTTCCTTTCCTTTGGCTGAGAAAGTGGACACTTAACAGCCACTCATGAAGAGTTAAATAAGCCATGCTTTATCCTCTCGGCTAAAACTATCAGAACCTTGGACTAAATGAATGGTTCCTTGGTGGTATGCGTTTAAAATACCGCGATATCTACCCTCCAATCTTGCAGTGCAATCCAGCAGTATTCCTGTTTCCCACTGCTCTCCTGAACGACCGGGAACGGAAGTGCCACACCTGTCTACGCAGCAATCCCCACGCTGGTCTCCAAGCTTGCGAAGCACCTTTCACTAGAGCAGGAGGAATTACACTGCAGGCAGAGGATGGGGGAACTACTGCCTTGCGCTGCAAACTTGCAGGGTTTATACCGCAGCGTTTTAACCACGCGTTGCCAAGAAATCATTCCTCCATGCTGGGCGCTTTCCCGCATGACAAAACGCACACGGTTTGCTTCCATGAGAACCTCCAGGAGGCAAATGCTGCGCGTCTTTTATCACGTGGGGAAAAACAAGCCGTGTGGCTTTGGCGTTGATCGTGTGGAGGATGCAGAGCTCGATTTCTCCCTCTGCATGATCGGCGCCAAAGCTGTGCAGCTCCCCCACAGGACACAAAATGCACAGCATTTACCTCTTGCAGCTTCTGGCAAAGGCAAACGTGGGGAAACGCCCTCAAAGGTCCTGATGTTTTTAGCAAGGTGGGCATACTCTCTACACCTTAGAAATGTATCCGGGTACAGAATCTGACTTGCCCCATTCAAAATCAGTACTTTAGTTAGCCACGCATATTTCTTCAGCTTAATCAGAAAATTTAATTTATGTAAGTTTGACTTAAATGGATCCTGCTGTAACTTCGTGTGAAACGAACTAAATAAATAGGAAAGAGGCAGCGGCTCAGGAGCAGAAGTTACCCTGATGCTTATTTGATAAACTCCTCCCAAAACACCTTGAGCCTCGTCTCCTTGCACAGGAAAGGCACCCGTTCATTTTCTCTGTGCTTCGATACATGCTGTTAGTCTCTCCGGAAAATGCTCAGGAGTGGAAACGTTTACTCCTGATCTAAGCAGCCAAAGTCCTATCCAGCCTTTCACGCCCTAGAGCGTTGGCCAAGTTCCTGTTGGGCAGCAATGTTGGAAGAGTCTGTCTCTCTCTCAAAAAAATTACACTGATGTTTTTGATTATAGCTAATGGCTGCTAAGCCGTCCCTGCCGAGTTCTCATTAATAAATAATTAAGTCATGCGATTGGAAACCTGTCCAAAAGTGCCAACGGCAGCAAAAATTCTCCCCATTGCACTGAATGGCTGTAGGAGTCTTTGCTCCTTGGTGCTGTGTTTGACCACAGAAACTGGTTTTATTTTCCCACCTGTCCCTTTGCCAGCTAAGGAATGTGGCTTTCTTGTTGGGGACCAGCGACTGACAGTTCTGAATGTATGATAGGTGGAAACTAGAACTGTGCATTTGGGTTTTGGCAAAACACAAACACACAAGTCCTCTGGTAAGTGTGACGGCTGATGGTGGCTGTTAAATGCCACATGCTTTGGTGAGAATAGGTCTTGACTGGATCATATCAATCTAAACTAAATTCTTGAGACCCTGCTTTGAATTTGCCCAGATCTGAAATGACTCCAAAGGTAGTCAATTCAGAACTAGTGTTGACTAATGTTATCCCTGGATAACATTTACCTCATGCTATCCAGGCCTGCCTTTTACTTCATGTGTAGTAAGTTACCCTTGGATAGCAGTTACCTCACAGTACCTCAAGCTCTTGGTAAAGGTTACCACACATGAAGGTTTCATGTTGCCGTTCCTAGTGTTAACCTCATGTGGGGAGGTAGGGGTCGTTCAAATTGGCCATTCTGGTTCTGCAGAAAGCTTCAGAGAAATCGGAATGGCAATCGGAATTTCAGTTGGAATTTCAATTGATCGAAATTCTGATTGAACGATTTGCATGTGCGCAAAATGGCTGCAGCCTTCCTGCGCGTGCTCAAAATGGTGGCCGTTGTACAACAAAGTGGCGGCAACCGCACTCCAGTACAGCTGCTATCATTTTGGTATACGTCCGCTGTCATTTCACGCATGTGCAATACATCCATGGCCATTTTACGAATGCACAAATGGAACAAAGTATTGCTTAGAGTGATTCCAGTGATACGCAATCGGAACATCCGTTATTTCCATGTTTTGCCGGAATGGGTCAAACAACTGGATTCTGTCTGAAATGGAATTTGGTTGAAAATGAAATTTCACCCCTTCCTGGAGGTTAACCCGAGTAAAATGGCCATGAAAAATGGCTTCTGCCCCAGATATAGGATGAGTCCTCGGGGCGGGTGGGTGGGGGCAGAGACCCACATCCTAGCCAAATTCCAATGCCAAGAGCCCCTTATTTACAGTATCAACTGGGCCCCAGTGGGTTGTGAAGCCTTGGCTCAGGCTGGCTGAGGAAAGATAGGCCCCGCCCTACCTCCTCTTTGGGTAAACCGAGGCCTCCAGTCACCAGCCAGGAACTGAGGGCTGGAGCGGATGTTCCTGTTCACACAATGGAGTTTGGATTTATCCCCCTAGTATTTTAGGGTCCCCCACTTCCCCCTTAATGCTTTCTCATGAATAAACCACTGGTGACATCTTGTCCGCCGGCTCAGTCACTGCCTCTGCCTCCAGTCCCAGCACCAGACCGGAAAGGAAACCGCATTTTCCTTGTCAATTCTTCTAGTGTGTCTGGCTGCTTCTCCACACAAGGCAGGAGTCAAGGAGGTTGTGGGTTCTTCATCTCCCTGCATTTCACTTCAACGGTCAGCTAGAATCCCCGTCCCGCCTCCTAAAAGGAAAGTTTGTTTGAGAGCCCTTGTCCTGGGAGCCGGCGTGGCCTTGGTACAGGTGGCTGCACGCTGCAAAGGGGAGGTTGCCTTTAAGAGCCAAAGGAGCACATTCCTTGTGGCATTTGGGTTTTGTGGTGATTTTAATCCCTGCCCCGTGCATAAGTCTCTGCAAGGCCTGGCTTGAGGAACTCCTGTGTCAGACGCAGGGGATGGTGCCCTCTCATGTTTTTTTCCTATTGGATGGGAAGCAATGGGAGCTCTGTTGCTGCTGGCGGTGGGGGGGGGGAGCTTTTGCAAACCTCCCTTGTGGGAGGCAACCAACAGCCTCTTTCCAGAGCTTTTTGCTCAGCTTGGTGCTTTCTTGAAGGAAGGCTTGTGCCCTCAGGACAACCTCCTGCTTGGGTGACTCAGCCTGCCGTAGCCCACACCGGCAGTGTCAACGCCTCTGTTTGCGATGCCTGTCTCGACAGGCTGCAAGAGATTGGTAAGAAAACTTGAGCTGCAGAGCTGGGTCCGATCTCCGTAGAGGGAAAGGCCCCATCTTGCCCCTTCGCTGCTGCTGCTACTGCCCGGTCCCTCTGTGTCACTTTCCCCAGATAGCGATCCTGGAATTATTGTAATTATGGACCAAAAAAATAATCCCTCCTAGATCATATATTCCCCTTGTCCAGCCCAGGGCGCAGCATGTCCTCTGCACCGAATTGTTCTTGAAATGAGCTTCTCTTGGGAGTTCTTTGCTTTCAGACCTCCTCCGTCCCCACTGCACATATTTTTGGCTGCTGGGGGGAGTGCACGGCCAGGATATGTGTGGGGGGCCGCTGGTCTGAAAGCCCCCCCCCCCCCGTGTAGCTTGGCCGGCAAACACCCACAGCAATACAGAGCAGAACTTCCTGCTCTGTATTGCTGCAGGTGTTGGCCGGCAAAGCCGCACGGGGGGGCTTTCAGACCAGTGGCATCCCGCGCATACCTTGGCTGCACATTCCCTCCCGCAGCCAAAATATGCGCAAGGGGGGTGGGAGAGGAGGGGAAGGTCTGAAAGTGGCCCAACTCCAGTAGGTTCTTGGGATGGTCCTGTTTCACAGTGGGTTGTCCCAGCAACTTTGGCAATTTGGTTGCTCGATCCTTTGTTCGCTACGTCGGCGTTTTGGTCCGTCGGCAAAGTTGGCCATTGGCTCGCGGTTGCTTCACCGCTTCATTACTAACCACCTTTTCATCGCATGTCGTGGTTTTAATCGGTCGACTTCTTACAGAATTTCAAGATGAGATGCCAAATTCCAAAGTGGCCATACATCATCTGGGACACCCTCCCCACCCCCCCAAAATGAACATTTCTAATCTGACGACAAACTCACTTCAAGTCCAGCCACTTGAATGTGATTTCATAGAACTGTTAGAGGGAACCTCGGGGGGTTATAGAGACAAACCCCCTGCCTGGAGGCAGGATACTTTATACCGAAAACATCCCTCCGGTCAGACATTCCACAACCTCCCGAGGCAGCTTGTTCTGCTTCTGAACCGTTCTACCAGGGAAGAAACCTATCTTACTATCAAACCCAAACCTGCCACCTTGCAGTTTTGCAACCACTGCTTCCTGTCTTGTTTTCTGTGACAACGGAGAACAAAACACTCTCCATCTTTACTTTTTAATTGCATTCTTTTAAATATTTGAAATCCATCTCCTCAAGTTTTGCTTTTGAATGGTCCCTTCAGTATTAGCTGGGAACCAGGTTTCAGGGGGGGAGAGAGAGAACAACTCAAAAGTTTGCCGGTGCTGCTTCATGCAGAAGGGAAGCGTGGGGGTGTTCCCCTTGAGAACAGGCTTTGTTAAGAGCAGGGAGTGGAGCTCAGACAGCTGGGTTAATTCAGCCCCTGCACTCTGTTCCCGGATCCAAACGTCACGAACTCTGACCTCTTCTGCGTTCCTAGCAGAGACTAAGTTCCTAACATCTCTTCGGCTCCGCTAGGTTGTGTCAATAGACGATTGTTCCCTTCTGCTTTCCGTAGGTGACTCTGGTATGGCCGCAGCCCTCTTGTCTACCCTACTTGAGTTTGGAGACGATTGTTTTGCTCTCTGGGCATGGGCCGATGCAGTAGGAGTTCTCGTTTCTGCCTGGGAAATGGCAGCTGCCTCTGCGGCTTATTAATTAAACATATTGCCACTCCTGCACTTTCGGTGAACAAAGGAGACGTTGTGGAGAGAAATAACAGCTCAAATATCACGGTGGTTAGGTGTAGGTGGTCTCCAGGCCCAGCGGAGAGATTTGGAACAGAATTAGCGCCGATGGCACTTTGCATGTAGAATGGAATTGCTGGGATCAACGGAAAGGCCTTGTGCTGCGTGGTAAATAGTGGGGGCTTTGTTTGAGCCGCGCAGGCCCTGACACTGGGATTTTTTTATTTTTATTGGCCGCAGTTCTAGAGCGGCCTCTGCTGATCCTCTAACATAAAGGGGTTAATCCTAGCAGCATTCATGTATGGGGGCCCCGGCAATGGGCTCCAGCTGCTGTGATCAGCAAGGTTTGGGGAAGCTGTAGTGGGGAGGAGCCGGTGCATTTTTCCTGGGGTGGAGAGAAGAGAAGGAAGCCCCACTTCTGACACCGTGTGGAGTTAACAGACAGCCTGGATGCCACGTGGAGGGTAAAAACCAGAGAGCTTTTATTGCCTGTTGCACAGCTCAAGCGCCCCCTGGTTGCCCTTTTACAGTTAACACCACACTGTCTCTCTGGTTTCCCCACCCCTGGTGGGCTTCGGGCACTGCGTTGTGGAATCCACATGCATAGTAACTAGAATGTAGGAGGCAGGCAGGGTATCCCAGAACCTGCCTGTCCCGGGCCGGAGCCCACTCCAAAGTATGTGCAGGGCAGGAGGGGGCAGCACAGACAATACTGGAGACCTAGAGTGAACACAGGCTCCTGCTTCTGGTCTCCAGCTTCGGGGCTGTTCCTGGTCTTATCGTTCCTCCCAGGAATGCCACGCTTCTCCTTTCCCAGAGTCTTTCTCCCGTCCCCCTGGAACTCCATCCCTACAAACGTATTCCCTGCTCCTTCCCACACTTCCCATGAAACTTCTTGGCTTCATGGATGCCTCCCTGGATCTCTTTTCAAGCCCCTTTCCCTTGTCCAGACTAGGAGCGTCTTTAGACGTAATGTCAATGGGTGTTTACTGTTGACCTTGATACGAACACCGGTTTGGTCCTGTGTTCACCATGTGGCGCTGCTTAGATACACAGCCCATCTTGGGGCGAATCGGTGTTTTGCTCGCCACCCAATGTCAGCACTCCGGTGCTGCCGCCTTGTTCTCTGTGTTTTACCTGCTAGCATGCCACGCGATATCGTTCGACACAATGTTCAGCCAGAACACTCCAATTGTCCTTGTGATGCAATGGTGTTCACACTGCATGTTCAACGGGGGGCCAAATTGGTGTTGGGATTGTTATTTTGCTTATACACAACGGTCAAACATGGGCTTATGGGTTTTGACACCCATATGTCTAATGATTCCCTAGATTGTAAGCTCCTTGGAGCAGGGACCCATCTCCATAATCATGGCAAATAAGCACCAGACATGTTTGTCTGTATTTATAATATTTGTTCAGCTATTCAGAGTACTGTACAAAAGTGCAAATCACATTCTCGAATATAGAACCTGCTATTCGTTTTAGCACAACGGATAACTGTTACCTCGTGCTGTTCCAGTTCGGCTTTTGGTTAACGTATGGTAGCTTAAGATAGCCGTTACCTTGTGCTACCCCATGTTTCTCGTAAAAGTAACCACGTATGAATGTTTCACGTGGATGTTCCTACGTGGTGATAACATTGTGAGGGGTTTAACCTCCTTAGTGGCCACACACAATGACTTCCGTCGCAGGTGTGGAGCTGTGTTTTGTGTGGGCATGCCCATCATTTCTCTACTGTGATGGCAAGAGCGGCCATCTTGTTGCACTCCTGACTTAATTCACTTGCGTTCCATCTCTTTCCTCTCCCCAGGCTTATGCGTGATGAGCGCTGCCGCCATCTACACGGTGAGACATACAGACTGGCAGCTTTCCTCGGCCGATGTCTCCTTTGGCTTCGCTTACATCTTGGCCTGGGTGGCTTTTCCGCTCGCTGCCATTAGCGGCGTGATTTATGTCATCTTGAGGAAGCGCGAATGAGGTGCCGGGCCAGGCTGCTGGGGGTGGGGGAGGAAAAATTAAAAATGAAAGAAGAAGACGAGAAAACGGAAAAAAGGAAGAGTTAACCAAAAAAACCAACAAACCAAAACAAACAAACAAGGGGTTACTGTGTTAATTGAAGATGTATATAGTATCTATGGTTTAAAAAAACAAACCTATTTATAACACTTTTTACATATATGTACATAGTATTGTTTGCTTTTGTTGACCAGCCGCTACGTTTTACGCCTTAAAAAAGTGCCTAAAAAGAACTATTTACTCCTAACAATGTAACTAGCACTTAGTGTTCCCTCTCCCTCCCCCATCCTGAAAACCAAGGAATCCCTCCTCCAAATATCCCCCGTCTCCACTAAACCAGTTAGCTAACTCAAGAATTACCCAAGCCAGGCCCTCAGCTGAAGTAAAAGTTTCCCGGTTTTGTTGGTCGTGGGGCTACTGCCATTCTACTACAGCTGAGGGATTGCTTTCGCCACCGGTGTTGCTGGGAGGCCTTGTTCGGATGGGAAGTGAGTAACCCTTGTAGTATCCGCAGAGTAACTCGGGAGTAGCCTTGAGTGCTTAAACAGGACGTGTGGTGACTTGACTACTACATGATAGCGCCCTGTAGGGATGGGGTGGACTATATGGTATACAGATTTACCATGCATTATCATCTCATCTGAATGCCTCTCTGTGGTAAACCCCCTCCCTCTCAAGCCTCCATGAGTCCCACAAGCTTCTCCATACTTCCTGGTTCTCTGTGCCCTCCTCCCAAATGTCAGAATTACGATGTTGCATCTGAATGCTCCAAGGGTTGCGAAGCGATAAGATGCTACGTGGCAACTACAACACGAGGCATACCCCACACTTCAAGTCATCCCATCCAAACAAGGGCGGTTTTAAACACTATATGGGTGGTGGAGAGTGGATTTACCGAAGGAGAAGCAGTTTTTAAGAAGGGAGTCAGGCTTTTAAATCTCTTGGTGTATGAAATAGAATTGCACCCCGTGAGCTCAACACCCCCAAAGCCCTGCCTTGACACGGCCCTATTGAAAGATGAACTCCGAGAAAGGGAGGAATGCCCCAAGCCCCGCCGATCTACGACACCGAAAACCAAATCCGTGAAATGGTGCTATGTATTTACCATTCCTCGTATCGCTAAAACGCCATTTAACTCCACTCACTGGAAAGTCAGCTAACCGTTTTGCAAGATAACCCAAAAGATAGAACCGATCAATAATTCTGTGTAATATAAATGGTCTATAAAACTTGCTTTTGTACTTAGATAAGTTGCTCTATTATTATTAGTATTATTTTTTTAATAAATCATTTATAACCCAGGATTATTATTATTTTTGCTTCCTAACGGTCAGGAGTGGCATAAACAAAATCTCTGGACTTAAGGGAGCCCGCAGCTCTCTCTAACCCCCCCCCCTCTTTTTTTCCCTGTGCTGAAAAAGTAGGTGTGTCTGGCAATGAATTGTATTGTCAACCAACCC
This sequence comes from Sphenodon punctatus, assembly GCA_003113815.1. Lineage (NCBI taxonomy): Eukaryota > Metazoa > Chordata > Lepidosauria > Sphenodontia > Sphenodontidae > Sphenodon > Sphenodon punctatus. Next base: position 2,610,596 of record QEPC01011341.1, read on the forward strand.
TAGATTCATCGCGGTGCCTTCTGATGCTAAGACTCCAGACATTGTTATAATGATTATATATATATTTTTTTGCTTTGCTTTTTCTGATTTTATACCGACTGTGTGGACTAAGAAGCAATGAAATAAAAGTCTGAATAACTCAACTGGTTTTGTGTTTTGTTTGTGTGGGGTCACGAGAAGGGGAGACCTCCTTTTCCACTTCCCTCCTGGTCAGTGTTGGCCTTGTGCTGGCCTCTGCCTCCCCTGGGAGATGTTCCTGCAGCAAGTGCTCAGCCGTGAGGTCACATAGAGGTGAAATGACTCGTGCATTTTGTATTCACGGATGTTAGCGTATTCAGATAGACAAGAACATGGTGAAACCGGAACTCGGCTTGGAATCAATTTCTAATTGGAATTCCAATTGACTATGTGCACCCGCCCAGGATGACTGGAGGCCATTTTGTGCATGTGCACGCTGCTGAAATTAATTTTAATTGGGCTGGCTGGAATTTCATCCGGACTGAATTCTGCTTGGACCGATCAACCTGCCCAGTTCTGTCGAAAACAGGAGCGGGGTGGAATTTGGACTCGAGGCCTAATCTGGGCTCATGTCTTGATTATGGCCTCCCCTGAGGGCAAGGAAGTAGCCTAAGTGGCAGGCCTCACAAGTCTCCCTGCCTTGGCCTCCCCCCTGCAAAGCTCGTGGTGCTGTCCTGACTCTGTGAGCCCCCCTCCAACCTGGAGTGGCACCAACCCCACCAGAAAGGAAATTGTAAGAGTTGGTGGGGCCAGCATTTTGCTCCTCTCCACTCTGAAAACTCACATGTAGTTCTGCTAGAAAATGTTCAGAGTGGGTGGGGGCAGAGTGTTGGCCCAGCACACTCTCATTTCCTAGCAGTGCTCAAACTACTTGCAAAAGGGCCCCATTTAGAGTCAACTGAGCCCCCCTTGCTCCGTGGTACTAGCTACGCCCCTGCAGATATTTATTTCATTTATTTAATATTTTACCTTGCTCTTCCCGAAAGGCTCAGGACGACTTACACAAAAACATTAAAATACAATTAAAATACAACTCTCCCCAACCCAGTTCAACCCCCCAATAATCTCGCAGCTAATCCCTCCCTGCTCACAACATGCTTTAAAAAAAAAAGATTTTACACCGCCCCCAAAAGAGGAGCAGCGGCAGCATCTCCGGATCTTCCAACAACGTGCTGTAAATAGCACCAGCCTTCCAGCTAATGTGCTTGTAAGATGATTCCGCGTGGCCTGGTTAGGTGGGAGCCATTAGAATGAGGGATTAGCAGGCTGCGGACGGTATGTACAACATTAAGGGCCAGCAGCGAAGCATTCACACTTCCCGACGCTTGTGGCTTTAGGCCCCCCAGCAACTCAGCTGATCTCCTGCAAATGCAACCATCGTCAGGGGCTTTTGTTTTTTTAGAGTTTACTTGGAACAAACCTGCTGGCCGGCCTGGCACATGGTAGGAGAGTGCTACTGGCCCCATAGTGCACCCAGGGAGCCTAGATCCCACTGACATGGTCCATGTTGGTACCAATGACAGAGAGCGGTAGATGTAGGACGGAGGTTCTGGAGGCCACATTTAGGCCTCTAGGTAGTAGACTCAAGTCCAGACCCTCCAGGGTAGCCTTCTCGGAAGTGCTGCCTGTTCCACGCACAGGACCCCAGAGGCAGGCGGAGCTCCAACGTCTCAATACGTGGATGAGACAATGGTGCAAGGAGGAAGGTTTTAGATTTATCAGGAACTGGGCAGCCTTCTGTGGAGGGGGGAGCCTATACAGACGGGATGGGCTCCACCTTCACCAGAATGGAACCCGGCTGCTGGCACTAAAAATTAAAAATGTGATAGAGCAGTTTTTAAACTAGAACCTGGGGGAAAGCCGACAGGCGCTGTGGAGTGCACAGTTCGGACTGTGGCTTCTATGCAGGAGGATGTTAACTTAGGGGATTTCGACTTGCTTAAGACTGAGGAAGGGATAAAAATTAAGGGACTTCAGTTGGAATTTGCTGGAGAACAGATAAATAACAATTCCAGGGTGCCTGATACAGTCCCCTATAATGTGCACAGTAAGAAGAATAAAAAGAATACACATAAATGTCTCTATGCAAATGCTAGAAGCCTAAAAAGTAAGATGGGAGAATTAGAGTGTATGGCGCTAAATGAAGATCTAGACATTATAGGCATCACAGAGACATGGTGGAACGAGGATAACCAATGGGACACTGTAATACCAGGGTACAAAATATATCGGAATGACAGAGTAGATAGAGTTGGTGGTGGGGTGGCTCTATATGTAAAAGACAACATTGAGTCAAGTACAATTAAAATTTTAAAGGATGCAAACTGTTCCCTAGAATCTCTATGGATAGAAATTCCAGGTATAAAGGGGAAGAGTATCGCAGTAGGGCTATACTATCGTCCCCCTGACCAGGACGGAGAGACTGATAAAGCAATGCTAAAAGAGATTAGACAGGCTACTAAAGTCGGCAACATAATAATAATGGGTGACTTCAATTACCCTAATATTGATTGGGGGAATGTTTCCTCGGGGCGGGACGTGGAGGTCAAATTTCTGGATGCCGTAAATGACTGCTTCCTAGAACAGCTGGTTCTGGAACCAACGAGAGGAGGAGCTATTCTAGATCTAGTCCTGAGTGGCACGCAGGACCTGGTGCAAGGAGTAACTGTGGCGGAGCCACTAGGCAATAGCGATCATAATATGATCACATTTGACATAATTTCTGTAGGGAGAAAGATAAACAAAAGTACAGCAGTAGCATTTAACTTTAAAAAGGGAGACTATGACAAAATGAGGAAACTAGTTAAAAAGAAACTAAAAAGCCCAGTTGCAAGGGCTACAAGTTTGCAAGAGGCGTGGAGGCTGTTTAAAAGCACCCTTCTGGAAGCCCAGATTAAATGCATCCCGCAAGTTAAAAAAGGAAGCAGGAAGACCAAACGTCTTCCACTGTGGTTAAATGGGGAGGTGAAGGAGGCTATTAGAGCCAAAAAGGCATCCTTTAAGAAATGGAAGGCTAGTCCCAATGAAAATAATACGAAAGAGCATAAACACTGGCAACGTAAATGTAAAGTGTTAATAAGGCAGGCCAAGAGAGATTTTGAAGGGAGGCTTGCTAAAGAGGCAAAAACAAGCAACAAAAACTTTTTCAAATACATCAGAAGCAAGAAGCCTGCTAGGGAGTCAGTTGGGCCATTAGATGACAAGGGAGTAAAAGGGGCGCTCAGGGAGGATAAGGACATTGCAGAGAAGCTGAATGAGTTCTTTGCGTCGGTCTTCACTGCGGAGGATTTTGGGGAGGTACCCACGCCGGATCCTTGCTTTGTGGGCGAGGAATTGGAAGAGCTGTTACAAATCAATGTGACGTTGGAGGATGTTCTAGGGCAAATTGACAAACTGAATACTAACAAGTCACCAGGGCCAGATGGCATTCACCCCAGAGTTCTGAAGGAACTCAAATATGAAATCGCAGACCTACTGTTAGTAATTTGTAACCTGTCACTAAAATCTGCCACTGTACCCGAGGACTGGAGGGTGGCAAATGTAACCCCGATATTTAAAAAGGGATCCAGAGGCGATCCTGGAAACTACAGACCAGTAAGCTTGACGTCTGTGCCAGGCAAAATGGTGGAAACCATCATTAAGGACAGAATTACAGGGCATGTTGACAAACATGGCTTAATGGGGAAGAGTCAACACGGATTTAGTAAAGGTAAGTCATGCCTCACTAACCTGTTGGAATTCTTTGAGGGTGTAAATAAGCATGTGGACAAGGGAGACCCAGTAGATATAGTGTACCTGGATTTCCAGAAAGCATTTTATAAGGTCCCTCATGAGAGACTCTTGAGAAAATTAAAAAGTCATGGGATAGGAGGTAGTGTCTTACTATGGATCAGAAACTGGTTAAAAGATAGAAAGCAAAGGGTAGGACTAAATGGTCAGTTTTCACAATGGAGAGATGTAAAAAGTGGTGTGCCTCAGGGATCTGTATTGGGACCGGTGCTGTTTAATGTATTCATTAATGATTTGGAAAAGGGTGTTAAGAGTGAGGTGATCAAATTTGCAGACGACACCAAGTTATTCAAGGTAGTTAAAACACGAGCAGACTGTGAGGAACTGCAACAGGATCTTACGACACTGGGTGCCTGGGCATCTAAATGGCAAATGAGATTTAATGTGGACAAGTGCAAAGTGATGCACGTAGGGAAAAATAATCCAAACTATGCGTACACAATGCTGGGTACTAAGCTAGGAGTTACCACTCAGGAAAAGGATCTGGGGGTGGTTGTGGACAATACAATGAAATCCACAGCGCAGTGCGCAGCAGCAGTCAAAAAAGCAAACAGAATGTTAGGAATTATTCGGAAGGGGATAGAGAATAAAACTGAGGATGTCATAATGCCTCTATACAAATCAATGGTGCGACCGCACCTCGAATATTGTGTGCAGTTCTGGTCGCCCCATCTCAAAAAAGACATAGCTGAACTAGAAAAGGTACAGAGAAGGGCAACAAAAATGATCAAGGGCATGGAAGGGCTCCCGTATGAGGAGAGGCTTGGTAGGTTGGGGCTCTTCAGTTTGGAGAAGAGACGACTGAGAGGAGATAGGATAGAGGTCTATAAAATCATGAGTGGGGTGGAACTAATAAACAAGGAGCAGTTATTTACCCTCTCAGCTAGTACTAGAACTAGGGGACACTCCATGAAACTCATGGGGGGCAAGTTTAAAACAAATAAAAGAAAATATTTTTTCACTCAGCATATAATTGGGTTGTGGAATCTGCTGCCAGAGGCTGTGGTAAGGGCCAGTACTAGAGCTGAGTTTAAGAGAGGTTTGGACAAGTTTCTGGAAGATGGGTCCATTAGCAGCTATTAGCCAGACAGGATCAGGGAACATGACGGGAGCTGGGGGAAAACAACAGGGAATGGATCCCCCATAGTGACCTGTTGGCGGCTTCTCCCAAGTCACCGTGATCGGCCACTGTCGGAGACAGGATGCTGGGCTAGATGGACCACTGGTCTGACCCAGTCTGACACTTATGTTCTTATGACGTGCATTGAGATTAGGTCTGCTGTCAAGCAGAGACTTGAAGCTACATCTCCAAACCTGCAGGTTTGCCCCTTAAGCAGAGAGCTGTCCTAGCACGCCAGTTCTGGGCATGACTAAGGGAAATCCTCATCCTTTACCACATCTGAGCATGTTTTTACCAGCCCTGCTGCCCTAGGTGTATTTATAGGGGGAGGGGATCATGCATCCCATTCAACTTTTAGAGCAGGGGGTGGCAAAAATACTGGCTGATTTTGCACATGGGCTTGTGTGGTTTTAGTGTTTTTGAAGGAGGAAATAGCCACATTAGCCACTCTGAATTTTGCCCCTCACTCTTACTTTGAATTTTGGATCTTAAGCAGTTTTCCATGTATTTTTTTCCTCTTGTTCACTGGTCTGGGAGCTTTCAGTTCATAGGAAGGGCTGACAGTGCTGTATCAGAGATGGGGAATCTTTTCCTTCCCAGGAAGCAATTGCAACATTTATGGTGTGCAGGGGCAGGATTCCTGCATAATCCCCTTTCCCTGCATTTCCCATGCATTTTGTGTGTCTTTCTTTGAATGCCACATGGTGGGTGCTTCCTGCACTCTCCTGAACGGTGCCTGCTTCCTCGTCCTCTGTAAAACTCTATTTTCCTTCTTTTCTGTTTTGCTTCTTTTTTATTGTGTTGTGGATTTTGTGTGTTTTTATGATGTGAGCCGCCTGGGGCTGCCTGGAGCAGGAGGGGGGGATAGAAAACTGTTTAAATCAATCATCAATCAATCAGGAGGGAAAACAAAGGAATCAGACCAGAAACCCCCCAAAATCAGGCGTGAAAGTCAATATTCTGGGACTGGAAGTTGACGTTGTGAGACGTCAGGTACTTTGTAAAGCACCAGGTACATTGTTGGTGCTCTAGAAGTGCTTGCTAGTAATAATAATCTGAATCAGGCACTAAACGAGCACTGATCAATCAGTATTCGGTCCCTGAATGTTGCCTGTCAATTCAAGTACTGGGAACTTGACGGGGATCTTTTTGTGGCTACATGTTTCAGCTCTTTTAGGGGTGTGTGTGCACTCCATTCATTTTTTTTTTCGTTATTAAAAATACCTTCATTTTCGGGTTTTCATTAAAGCCTCCTTCATTTTTGTAACTCTTTTTTCCATTTAAAAACTATTAAAAACAATAAAATAATTTTTTTTAAAAGGCCGCCGGATTCTACCCCCACAGAACAGTCTGGTGGCCATTTTGTGCATGCGCAACAATTGCTTTTATTTTAAAAGTATTTTTAATTGAAATGGCCGCTGGACCGTTCCATGCATGCACGCCCCATTCCAAAATGGCGGTGGCAGCGTAGACACCATTTTGGGAAAGGGCAGCCAGTCCGTATGTCTGCGGCGGCCATTTTGTGCATGTGCGCGGCGGCCATTTTGTGTCTGCGCAGACCGGCTGCCGTTTTCCAAAAAGGCGTTGATGCTGCTGCCCCTATTTTAAAAAAGGGTCGCGTGTGCAGAACGGTCCCATTACCATTTTGTGCAGTGATCTTAATTTTTAAAAAACATATATTTTTAGTACAACGATGAAAACAAATGAAAGCAAAGAAATGTTTACGTACTCATTCATTTTTGTGTCCTTCATGACTAAAAAAAATGGGGCTCCATTTATTTTAGTAACTAAAAAAACACTAAATGAATTGCACGCCCCTACTACTCATGGGAATGTTCAGGGTTTTTTATTTAGACTTTTGTGAAAATCTTGGCTTCCTCTCCTTCGTGTTTATGTTACCTCCCCCAAATAATCATTCCTCCTACACTGAAATGCAGCTTCATCTGGGGTGGAGGAGAACAGCTACCTAGGAACAAACATGGACCGCAAATAGGACCTGCTGCTAGGAAAAGTCTCAGATCTCCAAGGCCGCATGGATTCTAGGAACACTTGGGAAATGCAGGTTCATTGGGCAGAACTCCAGGTAGGTACCTGTCTTGGGAATGCAAAAGGCCTTAATTGGTCCCAGTTCTTCCAAGGGTGCAGGTTGCAATTTGGAAACCTGTTGCTAAATCCTATCCCGGGCCTCCTCTCTGCCCGGCACGTTCTGAACGGGAGTCTTGTAGACAGCTAAAACGTAGCCTTTTCTTTGCACTCTCTTGTCTTACTGTCACGTCCTTTGGGTTTGAAGCTCTCCCATCAAGCGGAGCAAATCTCAGCCTTGTCTCAGGCCGTGCGGCTGAGAGGAAGGACTTCCAAGGACCAACGTTTGGGACGGAAAGTTGGAAGTTCCGCATCAAACATTTGAAGTCTGAAAACTGAATGAAAAAACAACAGTATTTTGGTCGATCGGTACTCGTTCGGGGTATGCCAAATAGGATCTTAAATTACCAGGTCAAATTGAATACCACAATTTCAGCAGGTGTACCCGTTTCTTCGGGAACTTGTTTTTATCACTAATTCCGCCCTAGCTTTGCGTCCTGCTCACGCTCCTGCTTTCTTACAAGTGTTCACCTCTCGTACACAATGAGCAACAGGAGGGAACGTGTGCACATTTGGTGCGGATGAGTCCTGGGAGCAAGACTTTGGGCAAAGCACCTCAGAAAGGAGAGAAGCAGTTTAGCTGAGATTCCCCCTCTCTCACACGCACGCCCCTTGGTCTTGCTAGAGACTCGAGCTGGGGGTTTAGAAACATGAAGAGAAGGCCGTCTCTGAGCAGTCTCATAACCTGCCCTCTCAGGATTGCTGGTCTGGCCTTTCTGGGCACGGCTGTGTGGAATGTGATGCAAGGCTGCCCCCTTGTGCTAAAATGGAGGACTGCAGCTCCTCTTTGCACGATTTGAGAGAGACGTAGAAATGATCACTTTCAGCATCAAATGTAAAGCTGAAGCAGGGAGTGGTTTGTTTCGTGGGTATTAGTTACATTTTTGAATAGCCCTTCAACTACCCAAACAAATATCCATGACCAAAACGGGGTGTACTTGTAGCCAGTTTTTGGGGTATTCCATTACAGGTCTTTAGAGTTTCAAGTTGTTTGGTTCAGTTATTCCAGTTTTTTTGGTTACTGCAATATTTTGGTTGCACCTTCCCCCCACCCCCAATTGTCATGCACAATAGTGCCAAAATATTGCCAAAATAATGTAGCCAAAATTCTGAAAACCCCTAACAAACCAAAAAAGTGAAATCCTGAAATGGAGTAACGAAAATGAGGGTGCTCAAACTGGTAGCGGCTACTACCTGAGCTGCCATAGTCCATTCTATCTGACCCTGGCCAGACCTCACCTGGAATCTTTTGTCTGGTTTTTGAGTCACCTCATTTTAGGAAGAACATTGACAAAATTGGAGCGGGTTCAGAGGAGGGCGACAAAGATAAAAGGTCTGGAAGACATGTCTTAAGAGGAAAGGTTGAAGGAACTGTGTATGTTTAGCCTAGCGAAGAGAAGATGAAGGGGAGACATGACAACAGTCTTCAAATACCGAAAGGACTGCCGCCAAGAAGGTGGCTGCAGAAGGCAGGGCTAGAACCACTGGGCGCAAGTTACAATTTACAGAAAGGTAGATTTTTGGTAAAATATCAGGAAAAACTTCCTAACAGTGACAGCTGTTCAGCGATGGAACAAGCTACCCAGGGAGGTCGTAGGTTCGCCATCGCTGGGGTTTCTCCAAAAGAGACTGCATGACCGTCCGTCAGGGATGTTGTAGCTGTCGGAATCATGCACCTAGGCAGGGCGGTGGAGTAGATGACCCTCGAGGTCACTTCTAGGATTCTACAAATGGCCCTGGATGGATTGTGACACCACTGCCTGTCCCTGTTATACCTATTCAGAATATCTAATAACATCATCTATTCTATTCTGTTGTTGGAATCGATACCGATAACGATACTGATACCAAAAATAAATTCTTCATTTGAAACAATACCGATAACAAAAATGACATTGTCATTAATAACGATAACGAAAATGACATGTTTTAATAACAAAAATGATAACGAAAAACAAAAATGTCCTTGGGGCCTGGTTCACACCCCTACGAGAGTGCTGTTTAAATGTCTGTAATTGTTGGTCTAGGAAAGTCTCCTAGGCAGAGCGCACATGTTCTTTAAGGATGGGCGAACAGAACCAAATTCGGAAATTCGGTTCGGAAGTTCGGTTCGGTCGACCGAACTATTTGAGTTCGGTCCGAACTCCGAACTTCTGAACAAAGTTCGGAAATTCAAACCCCATTGAACTAAATGGAATATTATCTTTTCGGGATGGGCAAACGGAGCCGAGTTCGGAAATTCGGTTCGGTTTGAAAATCGAGTTCGGTTCGGAAGTTTGGTTCGGTCGACCGAACGGGTTGAGTTTGGTCTGAACTCCGAACTTCTGAACCGCCTTCGCCCATCCTTAATGTTCTTTCCTCTTTGTGCGCGAGCAAATGCTCTCTCTTGGGGGTGGCAGCTGTTAGTTTGGGTTACGGTACTGGTTCCCAATTAGGGACAGGCTCTGTGGCACGGAGAATCATGGCAGGATTGTGTGTGTGTGTGTGTGTGTGTGTGTGTGTCAAGCGTCCGGAAGTTGAGATCATCATGATAGGGGCCAAGGACATGGAACAGGGTGCAGGCTGGACGGGGGGATGAACAAAGGGGGCTGGGCTCACAGGCAGGGTCAGAAGAACTGGATTCAGGGCAACAGTCAGAAGGACCAGCTTCTGGGCAAGGGGCTCAGAGTCCAAATGGAGCTGTCGATGGGAGGGCGGGCACACGCAGGAACCAGGAGGGAGTGAGAGGAACAGACGATCAATCTGGCTTCCTCTGGGAGTCTGTGAGCCCACTGTAAGAGGTCGGCAGGTTGTTTCTGGAGACAGACAGAAACACAGTAGCTTCCGTCTTTCCTGATACCCAAGGAAAACTACTGCCATCCTTGAGGGGAGGGAGGTGGCGGAGAAATGCACTGAAGGGGGTGGGGGCTGTTGCCGAGGGGAGGGAGAGTCTCTTAGCTCTGCCCCCCCCTTGGGATCAAATTTTCAGGGGAAATGTCCACCCTAGACATGCCTTTCTTGTGTAGAACGATGGAAATACATACTCTTATCGAACCAAGATGCTTATTTGTGTTTTGGTTTTAATACATTGGGAGCTGCCCTCAACGAGCAATTTCGCTCAATTTCTATCAAGCGATTTTTGAATGTGCAAAATGGCTACCGTCATTTTGTTGTATGGAGCTGGCCATTTTGCACACTCACAACGGCCCAATTCTTCCCTCCCCCCATTGTTCCCATCATGAATCCAAATAAACAACCATTAGTTCTGAAAATTTAAATCCAATCCCTTGATTGAGCCCTATCGTGAACCATCCCCAGTTAGTGTCGATGAACTGAGATTCATTTGGTCAAATGTCGGCAAATTATTTTGTCAACAAATGACTGACTTGCAAATGCTAAGTGTTAATGCCCTCCCCCTCCTAAATCTCAACACCCTGCAACTGTCCTTGGCAATGGCCTTGTTTAGCAAACCATCCGGCTAAACTTTGCCAAGTCCAAGGGCCATTTCCCTGATAAATTGTCTAAATTTTCAAACCTATGAGTTTTCTCTCTCCTGGATTTATTCTCTTCTTAGAGTGTGGGTGGGTGGGTGGGTGTGGATAATTAAACTCTTGCTTTAAACTTTCATTCAAGGATGCTCATTCCAAAGGAAAATCCTTCTGTAGATGCCAGTGTTGTAGAACTTGGATGGCTTGAGAGCGATTGTGTTGGGATTATTTTATTTCCTGTGGTTCGTGATTAGTTTTCTTTCTGGTGCTGCCCGTATCTTGCTCCAGAGATGTGACTCATAAAACACTTTCTTTCCCCACGCCGCCTCTTCCCCAAACAGACGAGAGAAGATCCCCTGTGAAGGCCCCAGCGAATTCAGAAAGTCTTTGAAGTAAATTAAACCAAATCAGCGCCTATGATATTAGATGAACTGCACCGTCTCCTGCTGTGTTGCCGGCCTGGCCCTTTTTGTAATCTTTAACCCTTCTTTCTTGCTTTGACGCTGCCTCTAATTGACCGTGAAGCACCTGGGGGTGATTTGGGTGAGATCCCATCTGCCCTACTGCTCGGCGTCCTCCCCCAGCGCCCATTGCCCTGCCAAGGCGACGGGAGGATTTAATAGGCCTGGGAGTAAGCCTGGATAATGAATTACTTTCCCTCAGTTGTTCAGTTTCTAATCTCCCCCCCCCCCCCCCCCCCTTTCCTTCTCTTAATGAGAGACCCCCCGAGTCCAGCCCTGACCCCAGCCTCCAGCTCCGGTGCCGCCAATTCCACAGTGGTAGGTGAGGCTGCACATGACCTTGCGGGGACAGAGGAGCAGGTGGGGCGGCCGGGGTGTTCCAGGCTGCTGGGCTCAGGGGTAGATCATTAAAGTACAAGCCAGTCCTTGGGTTGTGTGTGTGACGTGGCCGCTCAGGAGCAGACGGGAGGTTCTGCACGTGGGAAATATAGGGAGGGGAAAGGGGGCATTTTTACAAAATGGGAACTGGGGCAGCAGCTGGGGCTGAAGCCAATTTGGCTTGTCCCAGGTTCAAAGCTAATTTTGGATATTCATTCCCATGAACTGATATCCAGCTTAGTCCTCATCACAGTTGCGACTTCTCCAACAGTCGGGATAATCCTCCACCACTCGAAGGTGGAGGATTCTGTAACTTAATCTTCAATCTAATTGTAATATGATTGAAAAGATACAAAACTGAAAAAATCCAAAACCAAAATTAGAGTCGAAATTCAGAAAGAACCGAAACTAAAATTTCACCTGCAGTCCCACCTCCAGTAGGTAGCAAATGAGACATGTATTTCAGTTCTAAAACAGAGGTCCTTAATATTGTTTCCTCTTTATTGAGTATTTAGTGCACAGTAGGGTCATATATTCCATTTTTGAAAGCTAGAAACAGGAAATCTGACACTTTCTTCTAATCCCATGACTCCAAGAGCTAGGGCGTTTTGAAAGAGGATAGGGGTTGGAAGTGATCAGAGTGCAGAGTTGCCTCTCATCTGGGTTTGGAAAGGTGTTGCTCCATGAACCTCCACGTCTCAGGGTGGTCATATCCAGAGCAGGTCAAACTCAATGGGAGTTTTGCCACTAATTTTAATGGGGGAGGATAGAGCCCTGATTCTGAAAGGCTACAATTTTGTGGCTTGTTCACAAGAAATGTGAACCCCTGAGTAAATTTTCACTAGACCTTAGTTATTAACTTCCCAACGTTCACACGGTTTGGGGTGCTACCTCAAAGCACATCTCTAATATTTCAAGTGCATAAAGAGAGATAGAAAGGAAGCCACACCCAGTGACCCTGGAAGCCACACCCAGTGACCCTGGAAGCCACACCTGCATGTTTAATTAATGCAACCCCCTACTACACAAACACCTTTCCACATGGAGCAATCGAACCCAAATCACCCATCCACTGCACAAGAAACCCTGCATGAAAATAACCATGGGAATTATTGGGATATCCTTCCTTTCAGCATTCCCCGTCTCTGTTGATCCCTGCTGTCATTCCATGCAGCCCTGTTCCACCTGGTAAGTATTTGTGGTATAGCTTCTGTGATTTTTTTACAGCCCATTAAAACCTTTTGCCTTGAACACGTCGCCATTGTTTTCAGTTGGCATTCTGTGTCATTCTTTTTGTAGATAGATTCCCTGTTCAAGAGCCTTTTCTAAGAGGCAACAAGAAAAGAGGTACCTGAGGCTTGAATCCTGTCTCTCTGTCTGCATCTCCCCGCTCTTGTGTGACAGCGAGATTCAGAACCGCCCAAGCAAGACTTGCGACTGAATCAGGACTTTTGAGAGGTAAGCTCCCAATATCCCTTTTGCCGGTTCATTAGTGACTATTAGCCAAGTAGGAGGTAATGGAGGATAGGTCCATAAATGACTATTAACTAAGTAGGGTGAGGGAAGTAATTTCTGACTGTTAGGAGTGAATGGCAGGCAATGAAGCACTCCATTATCATCTCTTGGGCACTTCTCCAAAGTGACCACTGTCAGAGACAAGATACTGGACTCGAAGGACTGTTGGTGTGACCCAGTATTTAAAGCTGAAATGTTAACATGCAGAAACAGGCAAATTCATTGAAATTGTAGCTCTTGAACCAATCTGATAACATTGTATACTAATTGGTAGGTACTCGATTAGTGCTTGATGGGCTACTCGATGTACCAAAATACCATTGTTCATCCTGATTTTCTGATTTCTGGTACTAATTTTCTTACTTCTTGTGCCGACTTTCTGACTTCCAATATTGGTTGTTTAAATTTACTTTACCAATTTTTTTTATCACTGTACCGATCAGTATATCGGTAACTAGGTAGCAGGTAGCAGTAACGGTAATCCCCAGTATTTTCAGGTAAACGGGGGCCCGATTGGAACCCACCTAGCCCACCAGGCACCTGATACGGTACCTGAAAATGGGCGTATTACCTGCAGGAAGCAGATGAGCTACCCGCTATCAGCTCGGACGGCATTCTTATGTCCCCTTGCAACATTCTTTTCCATCTGCATTTCCCCTCCCAGCATGCACCAGTACATGAATCCCTTCCAGCAAGCATGTGGTTGTTGATGCTGTTTGTGTGACCGCTGGGTGTTTGGGGAAACCACGCATTTCACATCTCATGCAAACAAGACTCAACCTCTTTCCCTGAATGGCTCTACTTGGGAAGCTGAACAGGTCACCGACACAGAGACACGGGAGGAGGACAATCTGGGGGCAGATGGAGGAACCAATAAATCTCTATTAATGAAAGCGGTGTCCTTTCTAAGCAGAGCGGTGCAGAGGCCACGGCTATTAATGGCAGCGTGGAGGGGACCAGAAGACGGGAGGTCAGCATGGGTTATCTTACGCCCTCCAGGGCTAAAGACCAGACTGTCTGAGAGCATGTGAATACGGCTCACCCTTGGAGTGTTTACAAATGGAACTAGTGCCTCCTCCCACCTCCCCGGTGGATTGAAGACCCAGTTTAGGCTAGAGAGTAAGGAAAGACTTTGCTTTAAGCAGCAGGACAGAAGGACCGGACCACACGACATACTTGCTGCACCAGCGCTGAACGTTAGAACTTACGGGAAACTCTCCTTCTTAATTGTGCAGCTTATGAAAGATACAGATTCTGACTGATTCAGACAGCAAAAGGAAAGGTTGGGTCCTCTTCTTGCTGAAGCTAAGGCCGGGTCTTGCTGCCCCACCGGGGATCAACCATTATGAGGCTGGACAGAGAGAATCATGAAGTTGGGTTGATTGTGACATCAGCAGGAGCTAGTCCAATGAGCCTTCTCCATCTCGCAGCTCATTTGCATGTTTGTAATCCAGCAGTTGGAAAGCTTCTGTTTGGCAAATAGAGACTAGGGGGGTGTTTTTAAAACTTTATTCTTATCAAAAATAATTTTTTAAAAATCATCATTCTGCACATCGTTCTTGAGTGGTTCCGCTCATTCCTGACTGGGAGAACTCAGCGGGTGGTACTCGATGATTATTTTTCATCTCACCAAGACCTCTCGTGTGGAGTCTCACAGGGTTCTGTCTTGTCCCGTCTCCTGTTCAACGTGTCCATGCTGCTGCTCGGCAAGGTGATCCGGGGGTACGGGGAGAGGTGTCATCAGTAGGCGGATGACACCCAACTGTACCTCTCATTTTTGTCCGACCCAGGCCCGGCTGTCCCGGTGCTTACCCGGTGTTTGGCAGCTGTGAGGGACTGGATGAGGGCTAACTGACTGAGAATGAATCCTGGCAAGACGGAGGTGGTGATAGTGGGTAAGTTGATGGAGATGACGGCCCCCTCAGTTGAGGGGGTCTGCCCTCCACTTACTTCCCAGGTGCGGAACCTGGGGGTGCGCCTCGATGCGCAGCTCCGCCTGGATCTCCAGGTGGAGGCCGTGGCGAGGAGTGCCCTCCGCCAGTTACATCTGGTGCGGCGGCTTCGGCCGCTGGTTTTGGTTCTGGATCTGGCCACGATAATCCGTGCTTTTATCACCTCTCGGTTAGACTACTGCAACACGCTCTACATGGGGCTACCTATGGTGACGGCTCAGAAGCTGCAGCTGGTGCAGAACATGGCAGCCCGGCTCCTGGTGGGACTGGGCCACCAGGAGCACGTTACACCAGTGCTCCGGTCTCTGCACTGGCTGCCAGTAGTCTTCCGGGCCCGATTCAAAGTGTTGGTTTTGACCTATAAAGCCTTACACGGTCTGGGCCCTGCCTATCTGCCAGACTGCCTCACTCCCCCCTGGGTTCTGGACCGGCCCCTGCAGTCGTCCGGGGGCGCCGTGTTGGAGGTCCCTCGGGTTTCCTGGGGGACCACACAGGACAGGGTGTTCTCGGTGGCCGCGCTACGCCTCTGGAATTCCCTCCCGGTGGGGGCCCGTTTGGCCCCAGACATCCTGGTTTTCCATAGGAATTGTAAGACCTGGCTGTTCCACCAGGCGTTTGGCGAGGGAGACGGGTGAGGGTGGATGGGGTGGGGGTTGGTTTTTTCCCCCCTCTCCTCATTTTTATTGTTATTAGTGCTATTTGATGCTTTAAAATATTTTATTGTATTTTATTTGATTGACTTTGTTCGCTGCCCCGGGCTGCCTGTGGCAGGAGGGCCGGGGTATATATTTAAAAAATAAATAAATACATTTTCTGAAATGGAACCGGCAGTGTCAGCGCCATTTTGGAAAAGGGCAGCCGGTCTGTGCGTGTGCAAAGTGGCCACCGCGCATGCACGACCGGACCGACACTGCTGGTGCCGTTTTGGGGGAAGGGCGTGGATGCGCAGAACGGCGGCCGTGGCCAGTTTGCACCATGTGCAGGTTTGGTGGGCTGTGTGTTAATTTTATTTTTATGACAAAAACGGATGTTTTTTTCTTCCTTTGTTTTTGTCTGTTTTTGTTACCCTGGCCTATTGGTTTAGTATTATAATGATTAAACCAAATGGGACTTCATTCATTTTAGTAATTAAAAAATCATAAATAAATTGCACACCCCTAGCAGACCTTTGTGCTCAAAAGCTTATTGTAATAAAGGAATGGTGGCTTGCAAAATGCTCGTAGAGCAGAATGGAGAGGAAGGTGAGTGGCTTAAGATATTGCTCCAGGATAATCATATTTATTTGTTTTATAGCACCCCCTGCCATGGCACTCGGAGCGCTTTACATATAAAACAACTTTTAATCCTCACAACAACCCTGTGAGGTAGGTTAGGCTGAGAGAATATTGTGACTGGTCCAAGGTTACCCAGTGAATTTCTGGCTAAGGTAAGACTTGAACTGTTGTCCCCCCTTGGTCCAAGTACTGCGCACTTAGCCATTTAACCACACTGGCTCTCCTCCATCACCATTTCCCCAAACCCCTCCCGTCACTGGTCCCACACACCCCAGGCAGGACAATGAAAATGGTATTGACTGCAGCCTTGTCAACAGCACCACCCCTTCAAGCTTGGGGGCTATTGGCTGGAAGGCGTCTTCAAGAGCAAAGCTGCAGTGGGTACCCAAGAAAATGGGTAAACCCGTTGATTCTTCGCTACAAACCGAAAATGGAGGTTTGGGTACGTAAACGGAATCTGTTTGTACTCGGTCGAGTATCCAATAATCACAACAAACAATAATAACAAGAGCAACAACAAAAATGGTATTAGTTGTATTTCCCAGAAACCTTTTGGACAATGATATGCACGACCAACAATGGGGACTTGTATATCCAGTTTTTCATGTATTCCATTACAGTTTCTTCATATTTCCCTGTCTCAGCTTTATTCAGGAAGCTTTAGACAGGACATACAAATATTTATCCTATCCACTCTCACCCAAGCCACTACCGTGCCTCCGTGTATAGCCCTGTTCTGCATTTGCTGAGTCAATAGATTTCTGACATGCCTGAGGAAGGTCCCTGTGTGGCCTGAAAGCTTTGCATCTTCTTACCAAGAGTAGTTGGTTCACTAAAAGAGATCGCTTGAACTAATTTGACTTCATAAGTAAGTAAATAATTACACTTGTATCGTCCATCAGTTCAGGGATCTCAGAGCACTTAACTGGTGTTGAGGAGCTAAGTTTCACATTGTGCTCAGGGAATATTATCCCCATTTTACAGTCAGGGCACCTGAGGCAAACCATGAGATAGTCTATTGGTCTACTTCTCTGAAGCGACCGAAGACGGCCACTATTGGAGACAGGATGCTGGGCTGGATGGATCATTTGTTTGAACCAGTATGGTGCTCACTATGTTCCTAGGTTTCCTAACTTCCATCCCTGTGCTAGAACACAGACTACGGAGCTCCCATGTCACGGCATGCCTGGAGATGGTAAAGCTTTTGATTTGGAAGAAGAAGATATATGAGCAATGAATTAAAAGGCAGCACGGGCAGGTAAGGAAGGGGATTTGATGGGGCATGAAGAAGGAAAATCCCAGAGCTTCAATATCCCAATTGCTCCATCTTCTGGGAGATAATACTTTTAATTTTCGGCACACAAAGAACTTGTCCTGAACCAGAAGGGGTTTGCCTAATTCATCATGCTTCCTTGCTGCACAATGCCAGGCCTGACAACCATAACGTTTGAAAATGAGAGGAGTGGACATAATTAATGCTCATGAATTGCAAAAGCTTCTTTATTAAAGGGCTCTCACTTGCCCTGGACCATCTGCTTGGTATCATCAGACCGGGGGATCTGGAGGCTATAATAATTTGCAGCTTTAATAATTTTACCTCTTAATTAAAGCTGGGCTTGTAGCAGAGAAAACATAGGCACATGGACCTGATCCAGACTGGACTGGAACGGAGACATTCTTGAAGGATGGCTAATAGAATCTGCCCTTTCCCTAGAAAACATCTCTCCGATAAAACATACGGGGGTGGCAGCTTGCGAGCATAACACCTCCTGGATTCTGAACATTTGCCCAGAGACATTGCAGGGGTGGACGTTAACCTCGCCCAGTAGATGCTCTTGTGATTCGAGCTCAACGTCATGCTGGCAGAGGGAGAGAATGGGATGCTCCTGCCCTGCTTCCTCCTCCTCTACATTCTCCTTCCACCCAGCCCCCAAGCTATGGCGTAGGTGCAGGGGCAATGCCGGGTGAGGAGGCAGGAAGGGAGCCTGCATATTGTTCATGTCCATGGACCATGACAATAAAGCCTTGGAGAAAGAGCAGAAGGGGCACTTGAAAGAGGCAAGGGAGGGTATAACAAAGGAGAGAGGGGAGCTCTCCGAGTTGGTTCCCCCAGCCATGCTCCAAAGCAGAGGCCATCACTTCATCATACAAAAGAGAATGGAAATGAATATCATTGTAGCTGATAAATTCACCCATTGCAAATGCATTCTGGCAAAGCAAACATTAAATGCTACCCATTTCTGCGTTGTTTGGATGTTAGTGCTGAAACGTGGTGTTTGAGTTTTTACTGAGTAGCTCGGTATTTGACTTGGTTTTACTGAGTATCCAAGGAAATGGTCTGGTACTCGGTCCAGTATTTGGTACTTGAGAAAATCCTTGGATGGGCAACATATGGGGCTTTTCCTGCAACATAAGGGAACTTGGTACTCGGTAAAATACTCTGTAAATAAAACCAAGTGCCAAGTATTTTCCAACTATCGGGTTTTTGGCTGAGTTACTGAGGACCGGCCGGACACTCAGAGCTGATCCTCGTAAACTCGGAAATACTTACAATTTTTAATTTATTTTTTACTATTCGGCGCAGCCCTATTAGATATCCATCCCAGTTAGACCTGAAACAAGTACCCACAAA
Source organism: Sphenodon punctatus (assembly GCA_003113815.1). Classification (NCBI taxonomy): domain Eukaryota; kingdom Metazoa; phylum Chordata; class Lepidosauria; order Sphenodontia; family Sphenodontidae; genus Sphenodon; species Sphenodon punctatus. The sequence continues at coordinate 2,629,344 of QEPC01011341.1, forward strand.
AATTGATATACCTGTCGAATTTCTAGTACCCAAAGTGAACTGAATATTTTGGGTATTTTTTGGTACCAGAACTGGTTTTCAATTAGGTATCCGAAATACCAAAATACTGAAAAATCTTGAAAATCTCTCCAAATTAGGACAAATTCAGGGCAATTTGTCCTGAATTTGCCTTGGATTTTGGGGGGATTTTCAAGATTTTTCGGTAGTTCATTATACTGGTTGTCGGTATTTCAGTAATCAGTTGTCGGTATTTTGGTTTTTAACAGTATTTGAATATCAATTTGGTTACTCAAAGCCTTGGAGCAGAGGATTGACCTTTGAGATTTCTTTCTCCACTCTTCAGTTTTATTTATTATTAATTATTATTATTGTTATTATTAGCATTTATATAGCACCAGCGATGTACCTGGTGCTTTACAGAGAACAAGATAGACACGGTCCCTGCCCGAGGGCTTACAATCTAGAGAAGACAGGGGGAGGGGAGACAGGAAAGGGGGAACAGAGGGAGAGACAAGGGATGCAACATTCACGAGGCTTTGAGAACTCAGATACATTGTCTTGGCTTGGTTACAGTACATTGGGAGTTTGTAGATAACAGGTGGGGGATAATCCTGGGTAGGGATGGTTAGCAGGAGTTAGGAAGGGTGGAGCAGAAGATGTTGAGGGAAGCCACCTATTTGTAATTGCAATGTTTCCTGAAACACATATCTGAAAATTGGCTGGACTTGTGTTCTTCTTTGCTCAGATTCTCTGGCTGGATGGCACGTTGGTCCAGCCCACATTGCATGCTAACCAAACAACAGCTTGCTAATTGCAAAGAGAACTGCTGAAGAGCAAATATATGGACAATGAATGTACCAAGGAACGCATGAATAAATAATGCACTAGGCTGAGACCCACCAACCATTTACTCTGCCGTGGTCTCCTTGAAGCCCAAAGAGAGAACAATAAAAGAAATTGGTAACATTTAAAGATGAACTGGCGGATCCAAAGAACGAATCTGATTCAGATTGGACCATCTTAACATGGTACATTTTTGGATTCAGTGTTTGTTCCGATTATTCACTATTAATGATACTATTCCCATCAGTTCGTGCAAGCTCAGTGCTTATCAAGACTGCATCCAGACACCTCCATGCAATTGTAACTCAAGGACACAAGTTGGATCTCGGAGCCAACTCCCCAAAAGGACACTAGGGGGTGCTGAGAGGCTGTCTTTTGCAACCAGGCATAACTGAATTGTTACGGGGCAAAAAAAAATCCTGGCTTAGGGAATGAAACCTAGGCGTTGCTGCATGGGATGAGAGCAGTGGTCCATCTAATCCAGTATCCTGTCTCAGGCAGATGTTTGAGTAGAAAGTGCACAAAATAGCATAATGGAATGACCCTGATGGCCCTACTTCCTCACCCAGCTCCCCAATGGTGGTGGATGTCTCTGTGACCCTTCGGAGAAAAAAACCCTGGGGTTGTGTTGTATTTAAATGAGAAGGGGTGACAGTGCATGAAATACGGCAAATTAATTCACACCTCGCTGTTGCTAGGCATGAGGCCAGAGGCCAAGGCCCATTAAGAAAACTAGGTAAGAATTAATACCCCATAATTCAAACATCACAGGGTCTCTTATGGACAGAACATTTTATTGTGAAATGTTATTTCAATTATTTATATGTTAACTGATTGAGAGCTTGATTCACCCCAAAGGGTCATTAAACCAGGAGAGGCACGTTGGCCATGTTCGGAATGACGTCCTGTTTCTTAAAACATAACAGCCGAAAGGCGTTGGCGTCTCTTAGCGGTGGGATAGTTTTTATAGGAATAGTCAAAAGGACCTAGGGGCACAGGGGCCATGATTTGAAAATGGTTTACTCCAGAGTAGCCCCATTGAAATCTACAGGGTTGCTGTAGGGCAAGTGCTTAGTACATCACGGAATAAGCGGCTTGTGAATTGTGCCAATGTTTCTATGCGATTCCTTGAAACCCTGAAGAAACTCAAAAATTACCCCTCTACCTCCCAATCCCCAAAAGCTTTCTCTAAAGGAAGTTATAACGACCAACCGTTCTTGTGTGTTTAGTTTTGGTGTTAAGCTTGGACTGTCCCCGTGTGTAGCCACCAAAAGAAATGTCTTGCGAAAGTGGGTAAAGTTTGAAAACTCCAAGAGGGACATCCTATGTTCTGTCCCTATTTCCCCAATTTTGCGCATATATGTATAAATTAAAATAAATTAACATAATCAGGTGTGTCAGTCATGCACAGACACAAAGACAGGCACACTCATATAGACTCGCTGACACATTCACAGAAACACACTCACACCCAGACACAGAGCTGGCCTTGGTATTTGTGGGCCTCAGGGAGAAGATGAACTGTGGGGTCCCTGGTTCCCCACTCCCTTGGGGGCACCCTCAATGGGCCTTAAAGGATATCATGTTTGGGGCCCTGTTGGGGCTCCCACACCCTGCACTGGTGAAAACGGAGACACACACACACACACGTGCCATGGCATCCAGCGACAGTGCCCAGAGGCTGGGATTTATGGTGGGTTTTATACAGTCATTTGTTTTATATGTATTTTAATCTCTTTTTACCTGCCCTGAACGTACAGGGAAAGGATGCCTGATTGACTAATTGGTTGTACCGGAGCTAAGATTGCCACCGATGCAAATTTTTAAGGAACACTTTTGAAAACTACATGTTGCAAGGCTGATGCCAATGCAGAGCCTGCGACATGTCTAAGTGTTCCTTAAAGATTTGGCCACCCTAACTGGAGCTGAAGCAAGTTGGACTTGAAGTGTTCATGACTCTGACTGGAATATTTGTTTCCTTGAATTAATATTCAAATTTGGACTCACCCCCTCTGAGAGTGTCGACGTTGCTTTGTGTTCAGCTTTGCCTAGTTCAGTCACCTCAACGTTGGCATGAGCTATAGGGAAGCAGGGCAGGTAGCAGCCACCGACTAATTGTCACTTTCCATTATTAGCAAAGCTTTTAGGCAATTTTAGTGTGAGAACTTCACAAATTTTCCCAGAAATTCAAACTGACCCTTTCCAACTTGCAAAATTCATCAGATACAATCTCCGACACAAATGCTCTAGTTTATGTGTAAAAAAGAACCATCAACATGTTTTAACTTATCACAACACAGCCTCTCAATTTCCCTTCCAGACCTAGTTTTATGATCCTGTGGAACATGACCTGCAAGGGGTGGGCCGTGGCTCAGCTGGGAGAGCGCATGCTTTGCATGTATATTATTAATTATTATTATTATTCTAAGCGTTTATATAGCGCCAGTGATGTACCTGGCGCTTTACAGAGAATAAGATAGACACGGTCCCTGCCCGAGAGCTCACAATCTAAAGACAGTGGGAGGGGAGACAGGGAGGGGGGAACAGAGGGAGAGACAAGGGACGCGACATTCATGAGGATGCGAGAGCTCAGGTGCACGTTCTTGGCTTGGTAATAAGGTTCCACGTTGAATTCCCAGCACTTCCGATTCAAGATGTCAGGTAGCGCACCTGTTCATCCCACTAGAGCCAAGGGAGGTAATGAGAATTGTCGCAGAACACTACTGCTTCCTGTGAAGCACTCCCGCTTTAAATGAGAAATCAAAACACAAAAAAATTCATCTAAAACTCGAAGTCTGGGGGTACTCCTCGATCCTCAGCTTTGCCTGAATCTTCAGCTGTGGCAAGGAGTGCTTTTTTGCCAGTTACATCTGGTGTGGCAGCTTCGGCTACACATCTCAGACGCTAACCTGGCCACTGTCATCCATGCCTTCATCACCTCAAGACTGGACTATTGCAATACGCTCTACGTGGGGCTACCCCTGGTGACGTTTCGGAGACTGCAGCTGGGGCAGAATGCGGCAGTCCATCTCCTTACTGGGACGGGTTGTTGTGTGCACATTAAACCAGTGCTCCCTGCTCCGTGCTCTGCACTGGTTTGCCTATAGTCTTCTGGGCCCGATTCAAGGTGTTGGTACTTATCTGTAAAGCCCTAACTGGCCTAGGCCATTCCTATCTGCGAGACCGCCTCACTCTCTGTGTCCTGAATTGACCGCTGCGTTCTGCCAGGAGCGCCCTTCTCGATGTCTCCTGGGGGGCTACGATGGAGAGGGCGTTCTCGGTGGCTGCATCTAGAGTATGGAATTCCCTTCCGGCAGGGGCCTGGGTAGTCCTGGACCTTGCCTTGTTTCAGCAACAGTACAAGACCTGGCTGTTCCGCCGGGCCTTTGGTGAGTGAGATGGGTGAAGGGTGGGTGTGGTGTGGGTTAGGGAGGGTGGGGTCTTTTTCTATTTTTCTATTTTTATTCCTTTATTTGTATGATGTATTTTATATGTGTGGTTTTAATGATATTTTAATTTTGTAAGCTGCCTTGAGCTGCATAAGCAGGAGAGACAGGGTATAAATAATGAATAAAATAAAAATAAATAAAATGTTGTGAAAAGTTAGTTCCATTTGGAGTAAGGCAGAGCTGTAATTGGTAGCCACAGTTAACATCTGGATTTTCGAGAAGTCTATCGGCTCTCCAATCGGTACCCAAGAAGTGAGTTGGGCACCTGATTACCCAAAATACCGGGTATTACCATTAATGAGTTACTGTTTTACCGATCAGTAAAATGATAAATTGGTACAGGAAATTGGAAATTCAATAACTCAAGTGGCCCCTCAGGCACTAATCAGATACTGACCGGTACACAATGTTACTGGATTGGGTCAAGTACCACAATTCCGATAGGCATAGTCACCCATTTTTGTGGGTATTCATTTCAGTTCTCGGGTGGAGGAGGTCTTGGTTTTTAGTTGCAGATTTTTGTCAATAAACTGAGAAAAAGAAATCATGTTTGTTTGTTTTTTAATATAAATGGCATGTATTTTTTAAAAACCTTCCTACGGAAAATGACTACGTTGCAACCAGTTGCAGCGTCTGTGCAATCGTATCTTTGCAGGCTGGATGTAGTGTCCAGTTTCCTGTCCGGCACCTAGAAAGTGCAAGTCTTAGTGTTATGATAAGAGATGAGGTGAGATTAGCTGCGTTGCAAATGGTGCTTTCTGATGGCACAAACACAGTTCTCGGCACAAAATGACAGCTTTTCCCAATAGACCATCACCCCGGGACTGAGATTGTTACAGGTTTAAGGAGAGAAGATTTTTTTTTTTGGAGGGGGAAACTGTAGAAGCAGCTGACGAATTTCAGTTGGTCCATGGCAGTGCCAATTGCAAAACCCGAGCTCAGGAGGAACTGCTGTCCATGGCAAATTAACCAGCGGCACAAGGACAGTCTGTGGAACTGCAGATTATTTAGCTCAGCAGGGAGCCAGTAATTACACCAGTAGTTCCCATAACTGCTCCAATTAATATACATCTTGCCATGTGTACATCAATCCATCCAGATGCATTGGTGGGAAATGCGCACACAGACGGAAGACGATCTGCTATCGCGGATTTGCCGTCTAACCTGTTTGCAGTTCAGAACCAGGCCTTGTTCCTCAAAGAGAACCTGGCCCCCCCCACCGCCCAAGAAACAAAACGGAGAAAAGGCCCTTTCCTGTCCTCTGCTCAGATGAGGTCCCTCGGTTGCCGTTGCACCAAGTCACAGCTCTGACTTTGCTTTGAAATGCTGCCCTGGCCTTTGAAGCTTCCTGCATTATAGATTGAGCTGTCGTGGGAGGGGCTGTGCTGAGTGAGTGGTAAATAAACCTAATGCGTGTCTCTGTCAGACTCTGTCTCGGGGCAGCTTAAATCACCTTTCAAGGCAAATGGTCCCATTTATTTTCTAATCTGCCTCGAGACCGACTTCTGCATCGCTGTCCGGACTGAGTCGTATTGAAACCCGGGGTTAAAGCCTGCTCCTGCTCGGCTTAGTCGAGGGAAAGAAAATCAGGCAGGTGAACTGGCAGAAGAAGGTGACTCTTATAGGCAGCTAAACTGTTCCTGATGGTCAGCCAGAAGCGAGGCTTTGATTGGCATGAGTTTGCGACAACATGGGCCTCATGTTGGTGGTAAGAATTCAAACCAAAACAAATAGCGTCTTTTGCGTTTGTGACACCAGTTTGGGCCCCAATCCCACCTTAAGGGTTTTGGAAGCTATGGGCACAGTGTTATGATTAATAATTATTTACCTAGCACCAGCAAGAGAAGGGGAGTCATGGGCGAGGGGAACAGAGAGAGTAGATCTGTAACAAGTACCCGCAAAAGTGAGTATACCTGTCAAAATTGCGGTAGTTGACCTGAACCGGTAACATCCGGCACTAACCAGTACCCAATTAGTGTCCGATGAGGCTACCATCTGTGCCTATTTACTGTTTTTCGTCCTGACTTTCTGACTTCTGGGACCAATTTTCCAACTTTCCCTCCCAATTTCGGTCCCAATTTAATCGTCATAGTAATACTCAGTATTTGGGGGGCAATCGAGTGCCTAGCTCAGTACTCAGGTACTGACCAGGCACCTGACAGATTACTTCAAAATGCAGGCATTGCCCTCAGGTAGGCACTCTGCCACCCATTTTAGCTTTAAGGAGAAACTGGGAGACATTCACAAAGTTGAGAATTTGCGGGGCAGGTGCTTAGCTGAGTTACAGGGGGAAGGGGACGCGGCATGATAGGACAGTAGAAGGAACATTACAGTAGGCAGCATATTTGGGTGCGGGGATGGGGAGCTGAGATGTGTTGATTGGGAGTTTCTAACTTGGAAGTAAATAGAATATTCTTGGGTAACTTCTGTGTCCGCAAATTTATTGCAAGACAGATACTACTTAGTACGAAGTAGGACACCAGCTTGAAATGTACCTGTCTTGTCTTGAGCTTCTTACTTCCTGCCTCTTACAGCCTCAACAGATGGGCTGCCCATCTCTGATGGGAGCTGAGCGGCATTCTTCAGAACTGTCCAAAACGCCTATGTCTTCCCTGGCTCCTCATCCCGGCGAGCACTCACCGACACTTCCTCTCCTGGCCTGTCATTCAGGGTCCCCTTCTCCTCTGTAACTAAGCCAGCGCATGCACCTGGGACTTCTCCGCTTCATGAATGTAACCCTGGGTGCAGCCAGATGAGCCTAGGCAGAGCCGATCCACGCGCTCCCCAGAACGGGCAATTTCAGCTGCCACGCTATGGGGCCGGCATGGAGAGCAGCGCAGATGGTCTGCCTCATCCCTGTCACCCCAATGTGGGAAAACTTGGCAGGTTGAGGTCTTGGCCACACCCGTGGGCACCCATCCACACTCCACCCACTCTCGCCTGGCCCGCCCACTATTCCACCCTTGTCTTGACATGGTTACGTGGGAATGGTGACCGTGCCTGCTGCTCAAAGCCCCATGGTGGACCTTGTCACGGGGCAGGGCAGACAGGGACTGGTCCCATGAGCGGTGGGGCGCTACTGTGATTTGGGCAGCCTTACCCCACTCTGGATAAGGTTGCTTACACCCTGCATCCTTGGCTTTTTTCAAAGGATACAGGGTGTAACAACCAGCTGCCCCCCTTACCCTGGGGCAGGGTGAAGATCTGGTGGCTGCCGAGCACATGAGCCAGCGCATCGCATGGCAACGGTGCCCAAATTGCGGCAATGTCTCATGTGGCTGTACCCCCTGTTTCTCCCCCATGTGCCCCTCTCCCTTCTCTCTCCTAAATTGTAAGCCCCTCGGGGCAGGAACCTTTCTCTAAACAACTGCAACAACGGGTGATTTCAGACGTTACGGGGCCCTTTGGCCCCGTACCGAAACCACCGGCTTCGTTCCCCGCCGGGGTCACCCCGTAACGCCACAACAGACATGCCGGGGGGATCCCAGCGGGGAAACTGGGAGGGGCCGGGGCCGCGCGGTGCAACGTGTGGCCGCACGGCCCCGCCCCTCCACGCACCCCGCCGCCCGCCCTCCGAGGAGACGGGCGGGTGGCGGGGCCATTGCGGCCGCCACGGTGGGCCGGAAGCGCCGTGGCCCGGGATCCCACTGGGGATCCCGGGCCGTGGCGCGCGGCCAGACGTGACTTTTCGTTGGTCCCGGCCCGGGGTCCGTTTGACCACGCTTCCCGGGACCTTCCCCCGGCTAGCCCGGGAAGCGTGGTTCAAACAGACCCCATGTGGGGATTCACCGTGGCGAACATCTGGCGCCCCGCAAACAGACGTTCGAGACACGGTGACCACAGGTGGCTATTCACCGTGGTTCACCGTGATCTCGTAACGTCTGAAGACACCCAACAACTCCGCTTTATCTGATATAATGAAACTGGATCTTATTCAATATTTGCCAGCCCACTGGGAAGGGCAAACACAGTCTTAAGGATGGCAAGCAGTCTTTTGGTGCTACCTGCCCTCCACCCCCGAGGGCCAGGCTTAAATCCCCATGACTCCTACATCCACTAATCCTGGTAGGAAACAAGAGTGCGCCCCCACTGGAACATCTCTATCCAATGGATTGTCTCTAGGTTTGCTACCTTTTCCAAAGCTTCGACCTGGAGGGTTTGGGGTCATGCCAAAAGGGGGCAGAGCAAAAAGGACTCTGAGACCCTTCCTGACATGGAGCTCATTGGCCAAGAGGGTGGGACTTGTTTCTTTTTGGCCTCTGGAAAGTCGGGAGGTATGTGGTAGGGCTGAAATTCTCTCTTCGACTAGCTTCCATTCCCGACAGAATCAAATCACTTCATTGATGAGGTGAAACGCAGAATGCAATGCCATTTCGCTGGGTCAATCGAAAGCTCCGCCGCCATTTTCACTGCGGTACAGCGAATGCACAAAATGGCAGCACCAGTACTGCACGTATGCAAAATGACGGCCAGCCACGGCCATTTTGTTGTACTGCGGCGGCTGCCATTTTGCACACGTGCAGTGTTTCATCGGAATTCCGACTGAAAATGTTGACCGATTGGAATTCTGATCAAAATGTTGACAGCCCTTCTGTTTTCACAGAACTTTCCCGCAAACCCAGAAGGGCTGTTTTGAAGCAGCCTTGTATGTAGTGATGCCCTGTTGCTAGGTCAACGCAAGGTGAATACTAGGCAACTTGGGATCGGAGTTGGGCAGGGATGAAAAGGAGGAGGAAAAGCCAGCCAAGTGACTCTAAGACTCACATCTGGTAGCCAAAGTGCTTGATCCAGAAGCTCAAAAGACGGTTGTAACACATGCCAAAGAACTTCAAGACTGGGGGAATGAGTCTCCACCCACCCCTTGCTTTCTCCAAATGAGTCATTAATCATGCCTAATTTGCATATTCATTAACGTTAATGGGCACAGTGTTCTTTTATTAACGTACTAAACAAACGATCACAGGTGAAAAATGGGGCATCTGTTTATTGCCTACAGTCATTGCGGGCTTTGTTTGCACATTTAAAAAGAAATGTCGCAATTCCTGTTGTTTTGGAAGTAAACGGAGCACTCGTGAAAGGGGACGGCGTGGTATTTACACGGCATGGAGTTCTGTTTTTCTGCGGAACGTGAGTTGTCATGTCCATGCAAGCTCCTCTGGCATCATTATCAGCGCACCTCTCTCCTTCTCTGGGGAGGGTGAAATCGGTTATAGACATGAGAGGAGAGCTCCGTTTGTATGGACCGTTCAGTGCTTGGCCTCTCTCTTGAGATTGTCAATAAAAGCGTTGTTATTTTTGGAGTCATCCGATGGTGCTGTTAACGTTATAAATTCTTTTTTTTTTCTGAGCATGAAAACAGAGTGCAAAGTATTTAGAAACAGGCTGTCTTGCTTCCAGTTTTGCGCTGCAGATTCTGTGCAGGGAGCAGTGGCACACAGCAAGGAGGTTCGCTCTCAGCTAGACTTAGTTTTGGGAGCAGGGTTGTTTACTGAGGACTGGGCTAAAAGCGTATGGGATGAGAGTGGTGCAGCCACTCCTAGAATCTTAGAGTTGGAAGGGACTTCAGAGGTCATCTAGTCCAACCTCCTGCTCAGTTCAGGAAATTCACAGCGACAGCATCCCTGACAGATGGTCGTCCAGCCTGTTTGAAAAACCTCCAGAGAAGGAGAGCCCACCACCGTCCTAGGCAGTGTCTGTTCCACTGTCAAATAGCTCTTACCATTAGGAAGTTCTTCCTAATGTTTAGCCGAAATCTGCTTTCTTGTAATTTGAGCCCATTGGCTCTAGTCTTGCCCTTGGGAGCAACAGAGAACAAATCTGCTCCATCTTCTATGTGTCAGCCCTTCAGCTATTTGTAGCTGGCTCTCATGTCCTGTTAAGAGGCCTTAATGTGTGTTCAGTAAGAACAAACAAGATGTCAAGACGCAAGATGTCATGCACTTCTCTGCTAAAGTCAAACTGATCAACCAGGCTCTGAATTCTGATGCTGTTCAGAAGGGGGTGGGGGAGGTGACAGCGGTAATGATAACGGAGTTTGTGGCGTGGACACTTTGGAAACTACATTCCCTTCACCATCTCGCTGATCGGAGACCATCAGACGGATGTAGGATATGGTAACAATTTTTGGTCACTGGAAACCAAGGCATATCAAGTAGCTCCAAAGGACAGGGACTGTATATCCCTTTGCCTGTTCTCTACAACTTTGTGTCTTCATGAGAGACCCAAATGGCTTTAGCTAAAATGACAGAATGGGATTTGTGATGCTGACCAAATATTGCCTGATCACAATTCAAGCAGGATGTGTAACCATTTGGTAAGCTTTCCAATGACCTAAAGAGAGGCAAAAGGTGCAGCCACACGTGCTGCGGAGGGCCCAGTCCCCACGCGTCCTCGTGCCGGGCAAGCGCAGCTACTCCACTGCAGAGCCAGCCTGGAGCAGGGCAGCCAGGCAGACCGCTATCAGACATCCTGCCATGGACGCGGTAGACTGAGGCACAAGCCGCATGAGCGAGTGTCCGGCCCTCTCCCACCCTGACCAAAATCCGGCCACACCACGGCAGAGCTCACTTCACAGCGGGGCAGAAGGGGCCCGGGCAGAACCGCGCCTTGGGCAGCTGTACCCTGTTTTGGGTAAGGCTGTTACACAATGTATCCGTGGCCTTTTTCCGAGGATACATCGGGTAGCAGCCCCCTGCTTGCTAGGGATGGGCAAACAGAACGCAGTTCGGATGTTCGGTCGTTCGGTTCGAAACCCGAGTTCGGATTCGATGGTTCAGTTCAGCCGAGTTCGGGTTGGCCGAACAGTCAAAAACAGCGGAAACGAAACGAAAACGAACGAAAACCGAAACCTATTTTTTTTGGTCCCGAAAAGACGTTTTCCCTGCCCCCGAATTCATCAGAACTAATCCGAACACGACCAAACTGTTCGGCAATTCGAGAGTTCGGTTTGGACGTTCGGTTTGGACGTCCGAACATCCGAACTGCGTTCGCCCATCCCTACTACTTGCTCCATCTTATGGCAGGGGGGAACATATAGTGATTGCTGGCCACACAATACACTGCATCGCGTGGCCCCCTTTCCGGGGAAAAAAGTGGGGAAAAGCCCAGTTCCCCACCCCACCCCCACGACAGTTTCAGTTTTTTTTTGGGGGGGGGGTTGGCATTCTTTTCTTTGAGTGTGGATATTTATCTGGATATTTGCAGGATGCAGGGGGTGGGGGGGCAGGCTTCCCAAAAGGTGAACAATATTCGTGAATAAAAACCGTACTGTTTTGTTTCACCTCTACGATAAAAGGGACTCCTCCCGCCCCCCGGTTATCCTGTAGGCAAACCCACAAGCTTCCTCTCCGAGACGGCAAAGATGATATTATCCTCGCCAAAACATTGCATTTGCCCAGTGGGGGAAAAGTCAAAATTTCATGCTAAATCAAAGTCTGAAAAGGCTCACCCCAAATCTCTGATTTTGAGCATGAATTCCCATGAAGCACAACATGGTGGTTTCATGCAGTCCTGCTCCCCTTGACAGCTCGGAATAATTTATAATACATTCCATTTACCGTGAGCAGGCAAAGTGCCATGCATCGTCTGTGGTTTTAAATGGGGTTTGAAAGGGTCTGCTTAGTATGTTTCTTCTCCTTCATTAATGATATTTTCTATGGACTTCTGTTCCTCCATTCGACAGCTTACATTTTTTTCTTTCTTTTTTGGTTTTATTATGATTGCTCTATAGTATTTTTTTAAGTGTTAATGCACATGCTGGAGTTGCATTAGAAACAGACGGCATAACCTCAGTTTCCGTTCCCTGTTGTCAAAGAACATATGAAAACCAGGTGTTCAAAGACATTTTTAAAAAATAAAATAAAATAAAATATATATATATATAAAAATAAAGGACTGTAGGGGCGTTTTAAAGCCACATCAATGGGACCTCGTTAAAAATCCTGGGAGCATTAGGGATACAAGTCATCAATAATTCTAGTTTATGGGATCCCTTGCTCTTCTGAGTAGCACCTGCTCGTCTGTTAGCAGGTTAGTAAAGATTGTGTTTAGGTTCAAACCAGTTTCTGGCTATAAGAGGCAAGATCAAGTAATACATTCCCTCAACATTTAGGGAATACTTCAATGTAGATTTTTAAAATAGGTTTAAAGATTGCCCTGAAAACATTAAAAAGGCAGGATCATGTTGTCAGTGCAGAAGAGCGAGGAACTGACAACAAAGAGCAGATTGAGTTCTGGTTTTACTGGTGTAAATCGATCTAAATCAATGAGGTCACATTGGAGTTACACTGGGGCCAAGAGCTGACCTAGGAAATTTCACCCATTTGGCGCTATGAAGGGTAAGAAGTCGGGATGGGAAATCATATGAATCGGATCAAAATCTGTATCGGATTTAGTTGGGTCGTATTTGAATCATATCGGAATCAGATTGTATTTTTTCCCCCATTGACCTCAGTCGGGAAATTTCCCACTGAAGTCAATGGAGAAAACCAAACCTATTCAGTTCAAATGGGGCGTTCATCCATCTAAGCCACAATCCTAGATTGATGAATGGGCCACAGACGAGTCGAGCCAAGTTCAACAGAGAGAGTGAGAGTGCACCCCGGAATTAGTGGATGGGGAAAATCAGGTGAATTGTACAAATCTGATTCAGATGAAAATGGAGTGAATCGATTTAATCTGATTCCGATTTCCCCGTCCCTAGTAAGAAGTTGACAATGCAAGTGGTGACGAGAGCAGCAACGGGTACTAAAATTAGTACCCACGGGTAATGCCCACATTTTTGGGCACCCCCTCGGGTACCTTATGGGCTACCTGAGAACCAATTGGGTGCCTGATACCCAAACAAGCAAACAAGCAAGCATTACCTGGATAAATTGACAAGCCCCAGCCAGGAGCAGTACAGAGTCCAGCTCCGCAGCTTTGAAAGGCCAGTTGGGTCTCCCCCTCTCGCCTGGTGCTCCGAGAGGTACTGTGGCCAGGAAGCTGCTTTTGAAACTGTCAAGCCCCGGCCAAGAGCAGTGTGGAGTCTGGCTCTGTGGTGGTCCTGGCTAGGGTCTGTCACTTTCAAAGGCCGACCGGTGCTTTCCCCCCTCACAGTGCCTCTCAGGTGAGAGGCAGTGTGTGTGTTTGGGGGGGAGGGAGAGGGAGGGAGTGGCCTTTGAAAGTGACCGGCCCTGGTTGGGACCGCTGCGGAGTGTACCAGCCAGGGTCGGTCACTTTTAAAGGCTGACCAGCCAGTGCTTCCCACCCTACAGCACCTCTCGCCTGAGAGGCGTTATATACGGGGGATAGGGAGTGAGTGGCCTTTGAATGTGGCCCGCCCTGGCTGGGACCGCTGTAGAGTTGGGCTTTGCAGTGGTTCCAGCTGGAGCCTGTCACTTTCAAAAGCCGGCCGGCATGTTCGAGCAGCCTGTTGGGTTCCATTTGGGCATTGATGGTGCCCGAAGAGGGCCGGGTTGATTCGGGTACCCTAGGTTCATCGAGTGTGTCCGAATCTTCAGGTGCCCTGTTGCAGCTCTAGTTCTCAGGGGTTCTTGGAGAAGGGAATGGCCTCAGAAGTATAAGCATCCAAAGAAAAAGGGGTGGCTAGATGAAAGTCTCAAAAACCGAGTGGCTTGATGGCGAGGTGGAGGGTCTGTTTGAAGGAATTCCATGGGGAGGGGTCTGTTCTTTGGGGCCCAGTAGAACTGTGGGGTCTGTCTGTTCCTCAGAGTTCTGTAGGGCTGGGGGGAAAGTCTCTTCCATGGGGCAAGATCAGAGTCTGAGACAAATGGGTGGAGCCTCTTCACCGGATGTAATTGACGAAAGGCGCCACAGCAAACAGCTGGGAATCCAGGTGCAGCTGCAGATACAGGAGCACCCCCAGGCTCCGCACAGATGGAGCCAAAAGAGGACAGACACCCCTGATAACACGGGAAACCTCCTCACCCAGAACCCCCGGTCCCACCTACTAACATCACCTCTGTCTTATCAGGATTGAGCCTCAGTCGGCTCGACCTCATCCAATCCCCCACAGCGGCCAGACACTGGGACAGCAGGGCCTGGGTCGGATGAAAATGTTAAATAATGCTGGGTGTCATCTGCATCCTGATGGCAGCAAACCCCACCCCCCAGCTGCGCACAATCTCCCCAGTGGTTTTTATACACACGTTAAACAAGAGATGGGACAAAATAGAACCCTGCGGGACCCCACATAGGAGGCCACCAGGGAATGATGTACAATCCCCAAGCACTACCCACTGTGATCTATCTGCGAGGTAGGAATGGAACCACTGCAAAACAGTTCCGTCCAGCCCCGCCAGATCCCACAGGCGTGTCACCAAGAACTCATGGTTAACGGTATCAAAAGCTGAAGAAAGATCTAATAGGACCAAAAGGGTCATATGACCTGTGTCCAATTCTATGAGGAGATCATCAACCAAGGCCACAAGCACTGTCTCCATGCCATAACCCAGGCGAAAACCAGACTGAGTGGGATCAAGAAAACCGATGCCATCCAAATGCACCTGGAGCTGACTGGTCACTACCCGATCAATGACCTTCCCTAAAAAGGGCAAGTTAGAGACAGGCCAGTAACTGGCCCGGGCATCAGCGTCAAGCTATGTTTTTTTTTGAGAAGGGGCCGGACCACAAGTTCCTTGAGGTAACCCGGCACCCTCCCCTCCTGAAGGGAGGCGTTGATAACCCCCTCCAGCACCAGACCCATTGTCTCCCTGGTAGTTCTTACTAACCAGGACGGGCATGGATCTAACTCACAAGTTGTGACTCGAACAGACCCCAGCACGTCGGCCGCATCGGCAAGCATTGCCAATTGAAATTCCTCCCACAAAACATGACCAGACAGGGCATTCCTAACCTCTGGCTCAGCCACTGCCTCTGACTGAGGAGACGAAAGAGGGGGGGTGGTATTGGATAAAGAGAACACTCTCCATTAATGGCCTTCTAACTTATAGCCAAGAACTTTTCCGCACCTTGGTGCTTCAACACAATGCAATGCTGCTTTACCTAGTTTTCTTCCATCTGCTTGCAATAGCCACTTGATGGATCATAAAGACCATTAGTGTCCCTGAGAATGGGTCCTGTTCTATCACGCTTCACTATGAATTACTACAGCACAATTGCTTGGAAACAGGGCAAAAAATGACTCAAACACATAACACTCCTCATTAATAGCTTGTTACGAGCACAACTGATGTATCTTGCTCTCCTATACTGCACCGATCCACTCCGTAAATGTTTTCTTTAGCCTATTTCTAATGTTGTTAATTCATCTGTGGCTGTCACACTAGGGCTGTTAGCTTTGAACAACTGGCTGATATTAATCACCAGAGAGTCATTAGACACCAAAGCCCTAGCTTTAAGTCAAGGCAGAAGTGGCACTTGTAGGAATAGTCAAAGAGAAATTAAAAAATTGCCTGGGTAATGCTAGTGCCCTTAATGCCTCTGGGAGACAAGGCATTTAGTGCCAATGAATGTTGAGCCTGTATGCGGCTCCGCGCTGGGTGGAAACTATTGATTCTTATTCCCGTAATTTAAAAGCTGTTTTAAAAATCTTATTTATCATGCTGTTTAAAAAATAAAATAAAATAGGGTCCACATGAATTCAAATTCTGTCAGGTGAAAATGTAAAGAATGACTAGGTGTCTTAGGAACAGAGTTAAAACAAATATTTGGATTTGCCATATTCCTACGGTCAGGTTTTAACAGAATTAGATTGTCCTGATTTTAAAAGTTTGATTTTAAATGTTCAGGTTTTTCTTTTCTTTTTTTTTTGTCGGTTCCTTTGTCACCCATTGCTGACAGGTTTGCAGATTCCTTTACAAATCTACGAGCCAGTTGCAGATTGGTCAAAGCAAAGGGAACAACATAGAACCATTTTAATTGGAGGCACTGGAATGGAGGCCCTGTTTTATATAACTGTGCTTGGGCAGGCAGGGGGTGGGCTGTTCACACAGTGATTGGCTCAGAAATGTGGTAACAAACACAAACCTGGATGCAAAATGGTACTCTCAGCAATGCGGTAAGTGGAAATGAATGGTAGTCGTACACGGTAGGCATTAAATGGAAAGTCAATAAATCAGGATGGTGTATTGTGGTATTTCGAGAACCAACGCATTTCCCAACATGGCAAAATTACTCGCAAGTAGGAATTTAGCTGCTTGTTTCAAACCTAGGGTGATTTCAGACATTACGGACGCCCGATTCACCACAGTGGATTCCCAGCAGTGGCGAGCCGGCTGACCACCTCCCCCGTGGACAAGAAAGGCCCCAAACAGACATGACGGGAGCGGGACCACGGCAGGGAATCGGACCGGCAGACCACGGCCCGTGGTCAAAACACCCAGACGGCACCGAGGCGGCCNGCCGGCTGACCACCTCCCCCGTGGACAAGAAAGGCCCCAAACAGACGTGACGGGAGCGGGACCACGGCAGGGAATCGGACCGGCAGACCACGGCCCGAGGCAGCACAACAGACGTTACGCCGATCCCGGGCCGTGGTCAAAACACCCAGACGGCACCGAGGCGGCCTGTCCCGGCTGCTGCTGCTGCTGCTGTCCCCCCACCGCCTCCGTGTTCAGCATGACCACCGCCTCCTCCGCCTGCGCCTCCACCACCTCCTCCTCCCTTGCTCGCTCGCCCTCCGCTCTCCTTTCTCTTCCGCCTCGCTCCATCCCGCCACGTCCCCCTGCTGCCGGGTGCCCTTTAAATCTCCCTCCCCGGCCCGTGTTGTTGCTCGTTGCCTGGCACCGACGCTGCGTGCTTTGTCCCCAGCTGGGAATTGTTCTGCTTGATTCCGGCCGGTGGTTGCTGTTCAGACGTTACTTTTTTTTTGTTTCTCGGTGGGAATCGCTTTGACCACGCTTTCGGAGATGGTCTGGGCCGGAGCTCCGGAAGCGTGGTTAATTTTGACCCCTGGTGGGGATTGACTTGTGGACTTCTAAACCCAGAAGATTGAAAAATCCGGAACTTGAAGGTGTGTGTAAAAATGCCCCATTGTGGCTGGCTGGGACGCCTGTTATGTGGGTTACCTTCTAGGTTTCCCTGCGGGTGTCCCACTCCTCACTCGGGAACTGGCCACTCAGACAAGATGTTTACTGAAAGTAAAGTAGTAATTTATCAAAACACAAGAGAAAAAGGAAAAATGTTATTTGATAAAAAATAATGCAAATTGGGTATCGTGGACAAAAATCCATACCCAATAATACACTTAGAAATCACACCGTCTATAAATGGTCTCAAGAAGAGCAGAATAAGAAATGTAAGGCAAATGAATATCTAGAAATCCTGAAAAGAGGCACCTTTCCAAGGAGATGGCCTGTCCCTTTGAACTGGCAAAGAAATCTTACCCACTAAAAGGCAAGAAGCCAGCTGAGGTGAAGCAGTAGTGAGTTTTCCCCGATGGGGAGGACTCTGCTGGCGTCAGGTGTCCCATGAACAGCCAGCCAGGGGTGATTGGTAGTGAGCCGTGCAGCTAGCAAACTGGCAACTGGGGTTGACTTTTATAGACCATGCAGTTACCGGAATAACGAATATGGCAAACCCCAGGATTATTCATCAAACGTAGCAAGTTAATTATAATATTTAACGTAAATATGATGACATTCTGCTCCATCCAATCAAACTCATCTTCTTGCTTTCCTTTCCTTATTTTGTCCTGCAACCTGGACTCTCTTGCCCATTCTCCCCCCCGCCCCCCATTGGTATAATCTCAAGTGAGAGAGAGTTCAAGGCCTAGAAGCCAAATAGCTTCCCTGTTTCACTCTCTGCGTTAATAGCATTTCTTTACTGATGTCACACAAACAAGTGGAAACCTAACCACGAGCAAATAAAACACTACAACATCCAAGATGTTGAGAAGGCACAGGCAGTTTAGTTACAGTTAATCTAGGAGACCAGGGAGGGGAGACAAGAGAGAGGGGGATTTAGGGAGAGATTCACTAAGTTGAGAAGTCGCAGGTGCACATGTTTAGCTTGGCTACAGAGGAGAAGGGGACCCAGGATGAAAGGATAGTAGACTAGAGGGAGCATCAGTGAGCAGCCTGGGGGAGGGAGGGGGATGAGACAAGGGTCTCAAAGGGTCCAAGATTGCCCCCTCAAGAGGGTAGCTTAATTAAGGGCTAGAATTAGTTGTTTGTTTCTTCTTTGATCCCAGATTCACAACAGCCTCTGCTTAAAGATAACAATCTTGTCCTTGTTGGCAGAGAAGCGGAGAAGCTGCTAGCTGGTAAAAGACAGACTCAAATGCTGACCTTGTTTATTCTTTTGGAATCCATCTTGTTCCTGGCATGTAATGGAAATCCAAAGCCTTTCTTTTCCTTTAACTCCAATCTAAACAGTAGCTGGTACAAAGCATTAGGCTGCAGCCTGAGTTCCGTCCAACGAAAAGATGAAGGGTGGGGGGATGATGTATTTTAAAAGGGCTCCTCGTTGGTCCTCACTTAAAAGCATCAGCGTAAATTCTTTGCGAGTAATGTGCTCTTAATTATTCATTTTCCTTGGCACGGGTTAAAGACGCAAGTTACGGCTTCTGTCTCTTTACATTTAGTGTATTATTGTTTGAGGAAGGCCAGGGGAAGGCCAAGGCGGTGTAGAAATGATACTCTTTTAAAAAGATATATATACATATTACCAAGAGGCAGTCTAAAGGGGAATGGAACTGCCGGCAGCTGAGAGACAATGACATTTTTATAGACCTCCTGGCAAGCGCTAAGCGCGTGAGAGGCTGACAGGGTATTTGGCTTTTGTTTCGGTGCTTTCAACTGCAGAGTAACCGCCATGAGATCGCACTAACATGGACCTGCAGGGCCTTCTCTCTCCGCGGATACCGCTCGTAAGGGGCCAAGCTGCAGCCGTCTCTTTGCATTCCGTCATTGGGTTGTTTATACTGCGCTCAAGGACAAGCGGCATAAAAGACCAGAGCCGGTTCAGCTGCAGGCAGAGACCCGCCAAAGCGTTTCAAGTCTGACGTACAGGTCTCACGTGTATAAACTTCAAACAGCTGGTTAGCATGAAGTAAACCCGGCCAGAGCTGGGTGGATTAAAAGGTTGTGGCAGAGAAGGCATTACAGTTCCCATCAGTGAAGGGGGGGGGGGGGGGGGGGAACGAGGCTATTTTGGCATATCCTCTTATCGATCAGACCACCCTGGTAACGTAAAACGTGAGTGATACGCTGCAGGCCGTCCCTTTTAAAAATAACGCCCCCCCCCAAAACAACAGCCTCTTTATGAATGGCGCAAGAGGTCAGAGATGAAATGGATAGGACTTTCCACGTTTGTTGAGATTGACCGCATATTTGGCTACACCAAAGATCTGAGCGACCTTCCTGGCCTGCGAGGTCAATGTTATTTGTTTCTTCGTTTAATTTATTCTGTCATTTTTTTTGTCACACTGGTATTTCTACTAGGTCATTCCCTCCCAGCCCCCATGTTCCCCTCTCCCTTGTCTCCTCTCCATTGTAAGCTCCTTGGGGAAGGGACCTGTCTCTAATTAATGACTGTTCAGTGCCAGGACGTTGCTGGTGTTATAAAACCACTAAATGCGGGGTGAGCCACATTTCCTAACCCGAGACTCTGAGAGCCGCATCCATTTACCCCAATGGCTTCAAGACCAAGGCCCTTTTCAAACGGGCCGCGGTGGGTGGGTGGGTGGGAGGGATGGATGTGTGGTCGTGGTGGGTGGAGGTGGGTGTCCTCCCGTTCCCATGGGTGCACACCCACCTCCACCCACAGAGCATCGGGCACTGGAGCCCATTGGCTGGAGGGGGGTGTAGTGTTGCACCCCTCCCCATGTGGCATTCCCATGGGCACCTCCACCCATCTCCGCATGGCGAAACTGGGTGCGGATGGGTGAGGTCGTCTCATGTGAAAAGAGCCCAAGGCTTTACTCATCCTTTTCCGGAGCTCCCAAACGCAGGTCTTGCAAGTGGCAGCTAACAGTTCAACACCCACGCTATTTCCTGAAGCCAGTATCTGGGAGCCTAAAGGTGCTGAATATTTTCATTTAGTAGCCAGCAATGGAGAGCATCTCAAACACCAGCTCCTGACTGACAAGCACTGCTTACCGTGTGCAGAAACCAGAAAAGACAAGAGAGCAATATTGTTGAACAACATACTGGACTAGTGCTTTGCAAAAAGACACCAGTGTGTAAGCAGGCAGAAACATATTACTGGGTACCAGTTATTGTAGAAACTCCAAGAAAAAGACAAAGCAATTTACTCCGTTCTCTGGAAGATAACTGCCAGTCAAACCAAACTTCCAGAGCTGTGCCCTTAATTGTGTAGGGACAATTCCCAAGGAGGAGGAAACGATGCTCCGCAAGTGAGATTTTGCTACACATGTGGCTGAATGAGAACTGGTAACTAGGGCTAAAACCCGAACTTGTTTTTTCTCGATTCTCATCAAGAATCAAGCTTCTCAACTCAATTTCCATGAGAATTGAGAAATGAGAAAAGTCCTGGTTATCGAGCCTTTCTCGATTAAAAAAATAAATAAATCTATTTACCTACTGGAGATACATGTGCTGCATCCTGTGTTGAGTCTTGTGTCCCACGTCTGTCTGTCTTTCTCTCTTCTCTCCTTTTCTGAAGTCACCAACTCTGCCGCCGCTCCCCCCCACCAATGGATGTGCAAAATGGCTGCCGGGTCATTCCGGACCATTCCCAAAATGGCGGCAATGCGGCTGGTACCATTTTGTAAATGGGCTGCGTATGCACAGAATGGCCCAATGGCCGTTTGGCACATGCAGTCCCCCCCCCCCTTTTTAAGCAAGATTCTCATGAGATTCTCACACCGATTTTTTGTTTTATTTTGTTTTCTGTACCGATTTTTTTGATCAGGAACTGGGAAATCAGAACTGGAAATTGCTGGGTTGTTGTTTTTTTTGGTGGTGGGGGGAACGTATGTGGGTATCCATAGCCCGTTGAATAACTGAAATGGTGTTCGAAAATGGAGGTATTACTCAATTAGGTACCTGTTTATGCTCTGCGCCCAATGTTTCATGTGAAACATTTCAATTACATTGCAAAGCAGCCCAAGAATGAGCCATGCAGAATTGACTCTAGCACAGGCCGAAACAAGCAATTGCAGTGAATGCTGTTTCCATTAGAACCATGTCATTCGCCTTCATTCGTGTCATGAGGAAACTTATTGGCTTTTTGGTTTTTTTTTGCTATACGTTTGCTAGTTGAACACAACATGAACCGTGTCATCTATCCTTAGCAGCTTTTGCTTTACATACCGGCTAAGTGATCAAAAGTGCTGGAAACCGATGCAAAGGTGCCAGAAATTGATGCAAAAGGACACGAAGGGACAATCCTGAAAAATCCAGGACAGCTTTGGAAAGTCCCCGAAAAACCCAGAAAGTGACAGAAACGATGGGACGTTGCTGGCACCAATCTCATAATGGCGGAATCACTGACCAATGGGAAAATACCGATAAGTGGTCACAAGAGCTCCTGAAAGGTAGGTATTTCCCTATGGGAAGAAGATGCTTGCTCTTGTCTCGGTACTAAAGCATGCCAATTGGTTGACTGGTCTCAGGATGGAAACCAAGCTGTCTTCTGAGAGGAGCCTGTAAATCTTCCATCTCCATTTTTTCCTCCTTCCTCCAGGGCAGAGGATTGGCTTCCGATAACGTCTCCAAATGGCTGGAAGCAATTTTGCTGAGCGTGCTAATTGCAATCTTCTGCTGAATGCCTCTGAGCTCTTAATAACTTTGTAATTAAAGCACAATTAACAAATTAACGTGTATACATCAAACGGAATGCTAATGTTGTTGTTAATGAGGAGATAATTGGCTCATGTCATTGAAGACCCTTGGGGCATCTTCCAAGATTTCCGGAACACTTTTGGCACATGTATGAGGTTAATGGCATATGCTGTGTGTGAATGAATGAATCAATTGTCCTTTAATGTCACATGGTCCAACATGCAAAAAATGGCCAGGTAACTTATTATTGCATAGTTGGCAAACAGAGGCTACTCATTCAGCTGCTTTTCCAAGCAGACATCCGGTGTGATACTAAGGCTTTTTACAGCAAAACTGGAGATTATTATTATTATTATTATTAAACATTTATAAAGCGCCAGTAACAACCTGGCGCTGTACAGAACATATAATCAGCTGCGGTCCCTACCTGTGGCTTACAATCTAAAAGACAAGGAGGGGGAGACAAGGAGAGGGGACAGCGGGAGAGACATGGGAGAAGACAAACAAACATTCAGGCGGATGCGAAGTCTCAGGTGCGTGTACTTGGCTTGGTTACAAGGTGGTCGGTAGCAGCAGTCAGCAGGGGAGGGCTGACAGTAAGAGCAAGGGGAAAGACTAGAGGGCATTGGGAAAGGCAGCATGGAAAAGGTGGGTCTTGAGGAGGGATTTGAAGGAGCGGAGGGAGGAGGCGAGGCGGACGTCGGCAGGCAGGGAGTTCCAGGCATGCGGGGCAGCGAGGGAGAAGGGACGAAGGCGGTTGGGCGAGCAGGAGAAGCGAGGGAGAGCGAGGGAGCTGTCTCTTATACACATCTAGATGTGTATAAGAGACAGGCGCAGGAGCGCGTAGGGCGATTAGGTCCGAGAGGTAAGGGGGAGCTTGGTTATGGAGCGATTTGAACGTGAGAACCAGGAGTTTGAACAGGATACGTTCAGGAAGGGGGAGCCAGTGAAGGGAGAGGAGGAGAGGCGTCACATGGTCGAAGCGACGGGCAGAGTGAATGATCTTGGCGGCAGAGTTTTGGATCGCCACAAGGGGGGACAGGTGGGAGCGAGGGAGGCCAGCAAGGAGGAGGTTGCAGTAGTCGAGGCGAGAGATAACCATGGCATGAACAAGGATTTTGGCCGAGGAGACAGATAGAAAGGGGCGAATGCGGGCAATGTTGAGGAGAGCGAATCGGCAGGATTTGGAGATGCATTGCCAGGCTTTGGCCCTTTTTACACGGGCCTCTCCCACTCATGAACATGCAGAAATCTGCGCATTCATGGGTGGGAGGCCCGTGTGAGGCATGGGTACGTGTGGTGAGCATGGGTGTGTGCGTTCGTGCTCGCGCCTAACACGCATGCCCCCCCCTCCCAGTCATCAACATGCATGGAGCAACCAGGGAAAACGACATGTGTGGGGATGAGTGTGGAGTGCGTTGGGATGCTTGTGTGGCCCTGTGCATGTCCCGCTCACCCACTGTGCTTGCACCAGCGTGCCAACAGACTCCACCCCCACCCTACAGCGCCGTGTAAAAGAGTAAAGACGTACACACTCACCAACGTCCTGGGTTGGAGGCAAAAGAATGGCTTCCCGCATCCAATGAAAGATCTCGTTTACAGGCATTCCACACTAGCGAAGGCCCTGGTGATGGAATCAAATAGATGGAAAATGTGGCTTCCCTTTCACACAAGCCATCCACATCATCGATCTGCCGTAACCTGGAGATAGCAATAAACTGAGAAACGTATAGCTCGCCAAGACTGCCATATCTGTAGCGACAACAGAGACACTAGTGCATTGTGGGTTCAAACATGGAAACAAGAGGGAGTTGATGATCAGCCACCCCGTTTGAGCTGATCTGCTGAATTCATTAACTGAAGAGAGACTGAAGCAACGTCCTTGCAGGATTAAACACAAGGAGGAGTGAAAGCAGGTGAAGTTCAAGGGCTCAAATGTGCTGGAAAATGTGAGTTTCAGAAGTCAGTCCAGGGGAATGTCAGCTGTTTATTTTCAAGGCGACGTGCCGCAGGGACATATATTTCGATACAGATAAAACACAAGCCGTACTTTGGGGTGTGCAGAAGGCACGTGACGCCATTCGTTTCCAGTTTAGTTTTTGTTTACAAAAAAACCTTCATCTGGGAGGCTTCGTAAAAGACGACTGTTTTCATTTATTTTTGTAATTTTATTTCATTGAAAATATTATTAATAATAATAAAATCACCGTGCCCATGCGCGGCCTTTTTCCAAAATGGCCCCAGCACTGCCGGCAAAGGGTGCGCATGCGCAGAACAGCCCGAGCGGGCATTTTGCACACGCATCGTGACTTTTTTTATTTTTAATAAAATAAACTGAAAAGAAATAAAGTAAAAACCAAAGTGAATGAAATCAAACAAACATCGTTTGCTTATTCATTCGTTTTTGTTACCTTAGCTATGAAAACAAATGGGGCTCCATTTGTTTTCGGAATTAATTAACATGGAACAAATTGCACCCCCTCCCCACCCACCCCCAGTCGTACTGCAGCACCATTTTGCTTATGACAGCATCCGACGCCACACGTGTACGTTGGTTCAGCTAAGTTGGGTTTTTTACTGGGGATTTTTAACAACTTTAGGAGTGCCTATATTTTTTCCCATCTGTTGGTGCTAAATGAACACTATAATTCCATAATGAATCATGAATCACTTACAGGATGGGCCACATTTTCTTCTGTAGTTTAGGATGAAGTTTTTAAAAGTTATGGCTTTTTCTTTCAATAAAGTGTTCCTTAATCAAACCAAATGGAGCTTAAAAGTGCTGGAAATTGCTGCTTTTCTGTCCTTCGCGGCCTGTTCCAAATCAGCCTAATGGCACAGGACAGGAAGGGAGGCTGTGTCTGCGATGTGAAGAGAGAGGGCTAAAGTGGCAGACAGAGCACGTATATTTTTCAGACTCCCACCTCTAAGTGACAGACTTTGCGAGGTGTAGAGAGCGTTTCTAGTTCTGTAGAGAGCTGGAATGATGAGCTATTTTTGCATGGCCCTCCCAGTGCATCAAACTTCTCCCCCTTTCAGACAAACGTTCCTGTTCAAGGAAATGGCTTGTGCCGGACTTGAAGTCAGCGGGCCACAAGCTCCCATTTTTAACACTGCACTTTGAGCTGACAAAGTGGAAAGGTGTCATGTTTGCTGGATTGAGTCCAGGACTGAAACGAATAGAAAAAGTTTATTCGTGAGAATTTCCAAGTTTCTAAGGACTGGTCCCGAGCATTCGGCCGGTCCTTGGAAACTCAGATGAAAACTCAGTACTCGGTAAAATAAAACTGAGTACCAAGTATTTTGCGACTACTGAGTACCGAATCACCTTATATAGGGGCAGGAAAAGCCCTATATGTTGGTCTGAGTACAGAACCGAGTACCGGATACCAGGCTGATTCGCTCAGTACTTGGTAAAACCGAGTCAAATACCGAGATACTTGGCAAAAACTGAGTAATCTCGAATACCGAGTTTCTGCACGAATTGAGACCCAAGTTCTTTCAGGACTGGGCCCAATTCCTGACCTTTGGCAGTAGCAGGATAAGACTGGATTCACTCCATGGGAATCTTAATTCCCTGGCCTGGCCTTGTGTCGTAGTGGCACATGTGGTAAAGGCCAGGGCTGGCTCACTCTCTTCCTGGACATGGGTTCTAAACTAGATAGAGCTGAATAATAATAACTAGAGCTGAAACTGGTACCTGTTTTATTACCGACGGGTAATACTTGCAATTTCGGGCACCGTCTTGGGCACCCAGCGGGTTGCCTGACTGCCAATTGGGTCTCTGACTGTTTAAGAAAACTAGGAATTATTAGTACTGATTTATGGATTACTGACTGATAAACCTGTAAATTGGTTCAGGAAAATGGTGAAAAACAGGATGGAAAGTTGAGAGATCAAGTCAGAGGCTTGAAAAATTGGTACCTGAAGTCGTAAAATCAGGACATCGTGGAACCCATCAGTCACTACTTGGGTACCGTTTAGTTCCTGAAGGTGGTGGTTGGGTATAGTACTGGAAATCTGATGGGTTTTTACCAATTTTTGCAGGCCCTCATTTCATCTCTACAAATAACATGAATAGTGCAAAAATAAAACAATCGGTTCAAAATATCGGAAATGGGTGTCTAATGAAGCACAAATGAAGAATGGTTATTATCCGCTTTGTTTGTTTTTCTGTTTGGATAGCACAGGTTCAACGGCTGTATTTGTTTGCACAAATACTTGTTTCCGCTCCACTCAGGAGAGAATGTTAGACGTTGCAAGGGCAAGACGCAATTGCCAGTTTGGCTTTGCTCTCTCTGGAGTGGCCATGCCCATCCACCAGGAGTCTGCATGCACTTTATATCACTGGGAAAGGGGTTACAATTTCAGAAGCTATTTCACTATTTCGCCAGTGAGTTGATGGCATGTTCAGGGTCCTGCATTAAACCAGGTCACTGATATATATCACTGTCTTTAGATCAAATTTCACAGCTGGTGTCCCTATTCTGGTGTATATATCAGCACCGGTCTCTGAACTTCCCAGGATGAAACCAGCTCTCTGTAACGCTTTCCCCACATCTGTACACAGGGAGCAAATTAGATCAAACTCGCTCTGTGCAGCGGCAGTTGGTCCTTTGGGGAATTCATATTTCTAAACACTCCTGGGTTTTTTTAAAAGTTCAGTCTAGACAGCTAGGCTTCGTGTCCTCATTTTCCTCATGGATTTGAAATGGATCCACTGATACTGGGAGATGATAAGCAGTGCTTACCTCTACAGAAGGGGTGGGGAAACTTTTCCATCCTGTTGGCCAAGCTGAAAGTTAGGAGATCTGAAATGAGTAAATGCTACTTTCTGGCATTTGAACAAATATCACGGTATCCGGTATCTGGTCGGATAGCTTGACCAGATTACCGTTTACCGAATTATTGTTTATTGACTATCCTTTACTGCATTACCGTTTAATTCCTGTTTGACTTTTCTTCTTTTTACTCCCTCCCTCTATCTGGATGGGTTTGATTATGTGGTAATGCAGTAATTTGGCAAGTGGTAATTGCTGGTATTCCAGTTTGGCAGTTAACTTCTATGGTAACTAACTGGATAGTTGCTAAATCTGGAATACCAGATAATAAATAAAAATAATGTATTGTATAGCCGATGGCTTTTACAATCAAGTAGAGTAATACTAATCAATAAACTACAATACAATACAGAATATAAAATATTCAAAATTTACAATAACATCATATACCCCATATGACCCGTAAGGGTCCAACTCATCCTTTGTTCAACCAAAATGGCTCATAAGGGGTCCAAATAGCAACTCTAACAAAATGTTACTACCACCCAGGGCCAGTCCCAAAATCCAAACCCCAGTCAACCACCCCATACAATATGTGGGGAAAGGTCCTTTCATTTCCCGACTTGAACCTCAGTTACTTCTTTACTACATCCATTTCAACACAGTCTAGAGTGGGTAAAAACCCTTGCCTCTTTAATATAGAAGTTCTTATAAACAATACTGAATGGGCAAAGCTTGCCACTGCTCTAGTTAGACTTGTGTCCTTTGGGCTCAGCATTTTCTTCAACAATGTCTCTCTAATTCCCTCCTGAGAAGTTTGGGGGAAATCTCCTATAAATCTTAACCGAGGGCCCACCAAGGTAGGGCAGTTCAAAAGAACTGACATATTGTTCTATCATGGGGGATACCCTTATATCTCTCCTCTACCGAGGCAGAGGGGAAGGTGTTTGTACGTAATCTAGTAAAGGCTATGCGTCTGGGTGGGTCTTGCCAATAAAAAAAATACCAGATATACATTGTGGATAAATGTTGAGGTATCTGTTTCACCTCTGAAAATTAGTACAAATTCAGTGGGGTGGATAGGAGTTTGAGGCGGGAGAACTTAAAAGGAGCGTTTAGGATGGGGGAAGGAAGTGGACGATACACATCATGGATCTATGGATATTTATTATTATTATATTGTTATTATTAATTATTATATAGCGCCCTTCTACCAGATGGGGTGCTTGGTACCATTGTCCGTGTTCATGCTCTCATCTCTGCATCCTCTCATCTCTGCTCCCTTCCTGTGAACTCAGTCTTTCAGTGCTTGAACGGAGGGACTGAATTCATGGGCCAGATCCAGGAACTGTGCCAGCGTAGCCTAGTGGATAAACTGTTGGCCTTGGTTCTAGGAGGCTAGGGTTCAAATCCTGACTTATCCAGGAGCTCACTGGGTGGCCCCAGGCACGTCGCTATGTCTCAGTTAGGGAAGTGCAGCAGGCACGGTCGTAGCTCAGGTGGTAGCGCGCATGTGTTGCATGTATAAGGTCCCAAACTCAATCCCCAGCATCTCTGATTCAGGATCTCTGGTAGCATTCCTGGGCGAGACCTCTGCCGGGGATCCTGGAGGGTCTCAGGTAGCACGGCTGGGCGAGGCCTCTGCCGGGGACAGGAGCGGATTGGGAACTCAAAGTGGTCCGGGAGAATACAGTCTTAGTGGCCCTGTGCCGGCGGCGAAGCTGCCGGTGCACCAGAAACGGGTCCGGGGGCGTGGCTTGGGGGGGCGCAGAGTGCACCAGATTTGGGGCCTGTCAGAGCTGAGTCCCCAGACTCAGAGCCTCAGCAGCCTGGCAGGGGTGAGTGGGAGGTTATGGGGGGCTGGCAAGGAGGGGAGACTGCCACTGGTGGGGGTACTGGCCCTCATTTCAGTGCTCTGGCTCCTCCAATCACTCCGTTTCAGTGCTCTGTGGTCCCCGAACGAAAAAAATCACTGTCCCTTGCTATGCATCCTACAGTAAGGCTTCTTCATTCCTACACCAGCTGCACTAGTATTCCACAGGCCCTGTGTTTAGCTTAGCAAAGTGAAGACTAAGGGGAGAATTGATACCAGACTTCCAATATCTACATTATTGAATATTAAGGCGTCATTCCTTGCACGCGTAGTAATGCTGCACTGGAACACAATTAAGGAACAGCCTTGAAGGAATGCACTCAGGATTAGCTTAGCAAAGAGAACACTAACGGGAGAATTGATACCAGACTTCCTACCACTCAGGTTTAGCTTAATAAAGAGAAGACTAACGGGAGAAATGATACCAGACTTCCTTCCAATCAGGTTTAGCCTAGCAAAAAGAAGACTAAGGGGAGAATTGATACCACACTTCCAATATCTACACTGTATATTAAGGCGTCATTCCTTGCACCTGTAGTAATGCTGCACTGGAACACAATGAAGGAACAGCCTTGAAGGAATGCACCCTTTCCACTAACGCACAGCTGCCTTCTCATACAACTCCCCTGTGACAGAGTTGAGCTTCTTGACAAGAAAGAGGCCCTGCTCATAAGACTACGAATTCTAAATTTATAAACTGGCCTCCTCACACACCCCTACAGCCAGTCATTCATCCACCAGTACCAGGGCTTCTCCCAACTATTGTGGGTCCCTTAGTTCTAGATATCATATCAATAATATGGTTCTGTCAAATCAGGATTTTGGATTCCTCCGTAAGGCGGCCTGGGAATCTAGTAGTTCCTGGAGGTCCCAGTCTTTTTTCCAGTGAAGCAAGACAGTCTTGCTTCCCTGGAGATTTGGGGGTTTCCCAGCCCTGTCCCATCTGGATGTTGGAGTTGGATTCCTCGTTAAGAAGGCCTGGGAATTTAGTCGTTCCTGGAGTGCCCTTGGCTGAGATGTTTTCCTGGATTGTTTCACTGGAGATGTTTGGGCTTCCTAGCCCTGTCCACAGTCCTTCTGAACTGGGTTACTGACCTGGATGTGCCCTCCAGTGCCAGCACCCTGAAACAACCACCTTCCCCCTCACAACAGCACCCTGGCTCTGGCTGAAGTGAGGGGCATGCCCAATTCTGGGCGTGAGTAAGGAGTTAGGTGCTCTTCAGACAGCGGACAGTGCATGTCCTTTCTGCCTTTCAGAACATACCTCTCCCAGGGTCATGACCCCAGTGTGTGCTGTGCCCGCATCATGACACTGGATATCACTTCCCCTTAAGGCTGTGTCTGGGGGCTTCTTTTCCATGGCAGTCTTGCTTCCCTGATAACGTTTGGGCTTCCTAGCCACAGCTCTCTTGCTTCCCCCGAGATGTGCTTCCTTCAGCTCCACACCAACAAATGCTGCTCTCTTTTTCAAGGATTATTGTTCCAGATATAGCTCCCGGCGTAACAGTGTACTTGTATCTGATACTTTATTAATGATGGCATCAGGGTCCAAAAGTTGTAGAATGTCTTTTTCCACGGCCATCAAAAGAAACGATTCCAAATGCTCAGCACTCAGAGTACTCCTTAGCCTGTTTTTGATAAATTTGAGTGTTGAGAATCCTCTTTCACATGCAACCTGAGTTGTTGAAAGTGTTAGAAGGTATTTGTATGCCAGACCTAGATTTTTGTATGCATCAGTGTACAGGTTGTACTGCTCCAAAGTATGGTAAACACATACTGCACAGTTTTGGCATCGTTTGCACACTGACTGTTTCTCGTTGTACTCCTCCTCCTCCTCCTCATAATTCTCTGTAACTGTCATGTCAGTATCCTCAACCTTCTCCTCTTCTTTCCTCAAGGTGTATTCCTCCGGTAGCGATGTTTTCAGCCTGTCCCAGTTAGCTGCCAAATTCATAAGCTCCAATTGCAACTTCTCCTTGGTTACTTCCTTGTCAAACTTCACAAGTGCTTCACTCAGCTTCAGAAGCGCATCAGTATGAGGCATAGATGTCTTCATCTCTCCAAACTGTACAGGAGACAAGCAGGCCAGGTCCCTATACAATGCCCCATTTTTCGCAAATCTTGTTTTCAGACTTTCTATTGTTGTATCTAATATCCGGTTGTGCACACCCACTTCAAAGTCTTTAAACGCATTGGCAATTGGTTCCTCAGATGCTGTTTCTCCAGGCATGCGTTTTCTCTTCCGTATTCTTTTCTCTGGAAAGGATTCCTGGATGACAATATTTGGGGGGGGTATTTGCTCTCCAAATTCTTCGGTTGCCCAGTCAATAAAATCAGCAACTCTACTTTTCACCCCTTCAATGTCCCGCTGTATTTTTTCCAGCTGTTCCAGAGTACCCAGCACCAGCTGATGTGCTTTCAGCAGATCCATTCCAACTGTCTGCAGATATTTGGATAAAGGTGATGTGAACTGAAAGATGCGTAAATAAATAAATCCTGTCATGATCGTTTCATACGATAGAAGCGTCTCTCTCAACGATCTAGCTTTTACTCGTAAATCGGATGTGATATTTTCCGATTCTTCAATCGTGAGCAGCGAGATAATCACATCCACATACATGGAACTTTTGCCATCTTGGAATGAACCAAATATCTTGGTCAGTGCTGCATCCTTCGCCCACCAACGTGTTTCTCCAATGGTTTGTAGCCGTTGTTGACCAGCACTGCTCTGTCCACGGATCCTATCCCATATAGCCATTCTCTTATGCGATTCCCTGAAAAATACAGCAATCGCATTTAATAGAGAAAAGAGCGAGGCTGCAGCAATGGGTGATCGAGTTGCATCGCTAATCACGAGATTTAATATGTGGCTGTAGCACCAGACATGAACTTGTCCAGGTGATTCGTTGTTCAGCCAAGTAGAAAAACCATTGTAAATTCCTTGCATATTTGCTGCTCCATCTGTTGCATTACCGATGCACCGAGTTATGTCCAAGGCATTCTCTGTCAGTACTCCTTGCAGAAGTTCAAGGAAACCTCTTCCTGTGGGATCTTTACAGTTGACAACAGCTAGCAGTCTTTCCTGGATGCCTTTCAGTTTGTCCACATACCGAATTATAATGGAACACTGGTCCTTCACTGAGATGTCTTGCGTTGTGTCCAGCTGTACAGAAAACATGCCACTTTCCCGCACTTCATCTGCCACAGTCTTCTTAATTAACAATGCAAGCGCCTGTATGACATTCTCAGCTGTTGTTTTTGATATGAATGTTACCAAACTACCACGCCCTTTACTCCCTGCGCTGTGTGCCGCTTGACTCTTCTTCACAACGTGGTCTATATGCGTTTTCAGCAATGGATCATATTTGCTGACCAGTACGAGCATTTCCAAAAAATTGCCGTGGTCAAACAATGGATTATCCAATGCGTATGCCGCTTCTGCTTCGGTCTTACTCCCCCTGAAGCTCAGTCCTCGTTTGCCAATCAGTCTTATTACTTCGATGACCCTTTTCATGACCTGTCTGTTGTTTTCAATTTTGCCTCTTCTCTTCTGTCGTTGTTGTGAAAACAGCAATTCCCCAATATCTTTTTTCTTCGCACTCTGCATGTGAGCATCTGCACAGGAAATATGGTGTTTGCTGTTCTCGTGCTCAGAGATGCGCTGGTGAACATGCGACCAGGTACTCATACCTTCTGTAAACGCGTTGCTTTCATTACTCTTGCTGTACGCCAAACATACTGTGCAGTAGAGGGCACCTGATGACTTATTATAGGATACCCAATTACGGCGAGTACCATTTTCTTTTTCGAATACTTGCTTCGGTTTGAATGGGAGAGACGTATCTTCAAGTGGCTGTACAGGATGACGGGTAAAAAAAAAAGCCCTCTCCATTTCCTTGGGTCTGACAAAAATATCAACAACTTCCTCAGCCTGCTGATTATCTGATCTTGCCTCAGATCCAGCTTCTGTCCCCTGGTTGGTGGCTTCCGCATCTAAGCTCTCAGTTACTTCTCGAGTTTCAGAAGGCCATTGTACAGTGGTGCTCTTGATTGTTTCCTCTGTTCCTTCTTCTGATGCCTGTGTTGCAGAAGGCTCCTCCTCACTGGAGATCTCAGTTATCTCTTCACTTCCTCTCGATGCCTGCTGCGCCTCTGAAGGCCCAGTAGCAGAACCAACTTTAAATAGGGAAGTCAGCTTCGCACACTTTTCCGCTTCTAAGGCCAACAGTCTCCTCTTCTTGTCACGGATTTTTTCAGCCCCACCTCTGACTTTTCTTTTTCTTTCCATTGGAAAAGGGCGATTTCCTTCGGATGCCTCCTGTGATGTTGAAGGCTCCCTGGCAGAACTATCTTCCTCGGTTCCCTGCTCCGTAGCAGAAGGCACCGCTACACTGCAGCTTGCCGTTGGCGTGTCTTCAATTCCTTTGGATCCATGCTTGTCCACTGAAGGCCCACCAGAACCAATCTTGAATAGGGAAGTCAGCTTTGCACACTTCGCCGCTTCCAAGGCCAATTGTTTCTTCTTCTTTTCTTGTAGCTTTTCAGCCCCACCTTTGAGTTTTCGTTTGCTCTTCATAGAAGATGGTGGCTGCAAGTGATTTCTCTGTTGAATGTACGCGCACAATGTTGCCCTGTTGGCAGGGCAGACCTCTCCTCTACTCCTGCTGGAAGGCTCGTCTAGCACGGAGAGTCAGGGAATAAAAATATACTAAGGCGGAACTGGAAAATTACAGCAAATCACAGCATTTACAGAACGGAAAACTCACCACAAATACAATACACTCTCTACAATACAAACAATACAATACACTCTCTACAATACAAACTCACCACAAATACAATACACTCTCTACAATACAAACAGTACAATATTGTACTGTGAAATCCAAAATGCAGCAGTACAACAGATAAAATACAAATTACAGTACAATTACACAGAAATATAAAGGAAACAACACAGTTGGCAGTCACACCCTCCCCAGGACTGTGCTGCTCTCTCTTACCTGTTCTTGCTGCTTTGCTTACCTGCTACTGCTGGTATCTCGAGCTC
>QEPC01011341.1:2664243-2703817 GCA_003113815.1 Sphenodon punctatus
GTCTCTGCCGGGGATCCTGGAGGGTCTCGGGTAGCACGGCTGGGTGAGGCCTCTGCCGGGGATCCTGGAGGGTCTCAGGTAGCACACCTGGGTGAGGCCTCTGCCAGTGACCCTAGAGAGCTGGACTTGAAACCCTGCTGCCACGTCAGGTTGTGACAATACTGGGCTAAGATGGGCCACTGGTCTGACTTGGTTAGGCCGCTCCTTATATAACTGGAAAAGGGCCAATTGAAAACACAGTATTGCCTGGCCTGGAAAGAAGGCATCTGTGCAAAGACTTGCGAGCTCATACTAAGGGGCCTGGATGGTTTTAATTTTATTTTTTATTTTTTAAATGAAAATGGATAATTGTTTGCTTCCTCCTTTTCTATTTTAATTGCTAAAACAAATGCGGCTTCATTCATTTTAGTAATTTAAAAAATGAAAACGATGTTCCCCCCCACCGTAGTATCGGTAGGGGCCGATCCCATGCCTCGCAGATCCTGCCTGGAGCCATGCACTCGCGCAGCCGTGCACAAGCCACACGGATCCCCGTGGAAACGGCACGCACTCGCCCGCACGGGATCCACGGGATCTCAGCCATTGTCGTCGCCTTGCGAGCATTTGAAAGTCTCAGAAGTTGGATGAGTATGTGCCATATTGTGGGAGGGTTGTGGGAGGGAAGCTGTGTACACACACACACACACACACACACACACACACACACACACCCCTGTTGTTCTTCCACAGCCTGAGATCCACACGACTTCCTTCATTCAGGCCAGACAGCCATCAAACGCTAACCAGTATTGACCTGGCTCAAACTCAGATGAATGACCTTGGGGTGAAAGGTCATCGCTCTCATTATTAGTCTCCCGAGGCATCCAGTCCCCAGGGGGTAGGGATTCATTTAGAATAGCCACATGCAGCATGTGTGCATAGTTTTACTGCGTCCTTCTAGGGTGCTGCTATCACGGCTAGAGTATTTTCCATTCACAGATTGAGTCACAAAGTATGTAACGTTGGCCGCAGTCTACAAGTCACTTAACTCCTGAGTAAATCATTCGTGGATAGCAGCCATTTAGAGCTGAAACGAATAGTAAACGTTTTATTTGCGAGTATTTCCGAGAACTGGCTCCAAGCGTTTGGCCGGTCCTCGGCCACTTGGACGAATACTCACTACTCAGTAAATACTCACTACTCACTAGTAGTGAATGCTCACTACTCAGTAAATACTCACTACTCACTAGTAGTGAATGCTCACTACTCAGTAAAAAAAAAAAAGCGAGTACCGAGTATTTTCTGAGAACTGAGTCACCTTATATGAGGCAGGAAAAGCTCTGTGTGCTGGTTCGAGTACTGGACTGAGTTCCAAATACTGACTACCGAGCACCAGGCCTATTTCTCGGTTACTCAGTAAAGCCAAGTCGAATGCCGAAATATTCAGTAAAAAACGAGTCATTTTGAATACCGGATTTCAGCACTACCATCATTGCATGTGAGTAAAATCAATGTTTTCCCGAAAGAGAGGGATCAACGGTCCAGAAATTTTCCACATGAGCTGTGAATGCAGGACAGACGGACGGATGGCTGGCTTGTGGGGCCGCTAGAGCTACCTGCAGGTACAGCTCATTGGCTACATGCGGCTAAGACGTGCAGTACCGCATCTGAGCAGTGATTGGGCACCCGATTACCCAAACATACCGTTACTAAGTTACCGATTTACTGATGGTAAATTGGGTTAGAAATTGGAGTGGAAAGTTGTCAAAACAGTACCGGAAGTTTGAAAATTAGGATGACAATTTGGTACATCAGGTAGCCTGTTGAGTACTAATCAGGTACCAATTAGTACCTAATGTTACCAGGTTGGGTTGAGTACCAAAATTTCAACAGGGATACCCAATTTCATTTTCAGATCTAGGGGCCACCCAAAACACGAGGCTCTGTGTGATGATTCAGATCCTATTTGCCATGAACTCATGGGTGGCCTTAGGCAAGTCACTCGCTCTCAGCCTCAGTTTCCCATCTGTTAAATGGGAATAATAATGACTCGCCTCCCTGGGTGGCTGTCAGAGTGACCTAGACAAGGATAGTAAAGCACTTTGCACACTGAAAGCGCTACAGGACGGATTCGCAATGAGCACTTCACTGATGCAAACAGGGCTCGTTGCTGGCATTGGAATGCTTGTGGGGTGCTGTTCACGAGGATAAGATAGGTCATTTCCTCTGCCGTGAGTCACCTCAATTGCCTGGGAACCAGCACTCCCAGGCTGTTGCGGTATCTCGACTCTGCAGTTTAAACGGAGCCATTTGCCAGTGCAGCCTCAGGAAGCCAGTCCGCACAGCCAACAGGATTGTGCTCCTGTCGCTGCAGACACCCTTTGTAGTGTACGGCTCCGCAGCCCCCAAGGCCTCGCCTCTATCGATAGAACGTCGACTGTAAATCACACACCCATGCTGCTTCCTGCTTGGAAGGGGACCGTCTCAGGAAGGGGACAGAAGGGACCGTCTCAGGCAGTGTAATGAACTCTTGTCGTGCATGATTCTCCTCCCTGCTACCTCGGGCTCTAACCACCCCAGCCAAGAAACAGCTAACAGAACTGTGACTCGGGGAAATTGCCTTTCAGCAGAAGCAACGTGCCGATAAGTTTGGGGTGTGCAATGCGGGGGGAGTGACAAGGAAATCTTCGTTTAGATTAGAGCAGCAATCTTAGCTAGTGTGTGTGGATGCCATTGCCTACCTGCCCAGAGACCCTGGACTTGACTCTGGCCCTGGCTCAGTTCACACAGGCCATCTCCTGACTGTCAAATGTTTAAAATGTTCACCCCCGACTTAACCTGGGCTGGAGCCAAACCTGTAGCTCCGGGGGCAAAAGTCTTCATATCCTATCGCCAATGCCGTTGGCAGGTCATCCAGCTGCTTCAGGGACATGGGCGGATTTGTTATCCCTGGGTAATCGGAGAGCAGGTACGTAATTCCACCGAGAACGGTGGAGACATCAGGAAAGCCGGGCTGTTAGATTTTGTATCCTTCTGATTCCAGCGACAGGAAGCCCGGTGGCTGAGAGACGCCCCTCATGGAACTTCTGCTGGCGAGAGAAAGAGAGGGCGCAAGGGAAAGCCTCAAGAAATCGGATTGGGATGCTGAATTCAATGGCTACCTGCCATAGCCTGTAAAGTTTTCCAGTGCACCCCTGGCCCTCCTGCCTGCCTCCTGGAGCCTGCCCTTTACTGGTCCGCCCGTCGCCTGCATTTGACTATTTTAAAAAAGAGGTGCTATGGTTCAAGTCTGCCCTTGAATCTTTGATTCCATTCCCTGACCTGACCCGTCTGGGGGTGATGGAGGCAGCCATTCTACTGACCCCCAGATGTGCAGCTGCACGTTTGTTTTTACCCAGTGAGTTGCACCCCCCTGGCTTACACCTGGCCCCCTCTTTTCTGAGTTTTCTGATCTCATGACGCTTGAAAAGAGGCCTTGGTCATGTCAGGAAGGGGTGGGGTGAAGGGAACTCTCCCACCCCCTGTTCTTTCCTCGAACATAATTCAGCCGGTGCCCTTGGTCCCGACTCCTGGTCGTAACCAAACCCTGGCACGTACGACTGCATGTATCGATATCGCAGAGCAATACTCATTTTTTTCCAAAGTCAGGAAGATTTGTGCCGCTCTGAATGCAGCCATGAGGAGAAGGATTCCAGTCAAATTTCTAAAGTGCAGTATCACCTGGAGCTGGAACAAGGACCCACAAACACGGGTGTATCCTTTAAAAAGTTGTGGTACTCATCGACCTGTCACGGTTAGATCAGGTACTAATCTCGGTACCCAATTAACACTCAATGGGCTACCCAATGAACCGATTCACCATCGTTTTGTCCTAATTTTTCGACTTCCCATACCCTTTTTCCGACTTTCTGTCCCAATTCCCATACCGATCTATTGAATGGTAAGTCAGTAACTTGGTAACAGTAATACCAGGTATTTCCAGGTAATTAGGTACCGGATTGGTATTTGGGTAGTTTTTCAGGCTAGTCCAAATTACAGGCATTACCCATGGGTAGCAGGTATGCGCTCCGTTTAAGTAGCACCTATTTTTTGATGCTACCATTAGGACCAAAATGCCTCGCCCAGTTTCCGATCTCTTTAGCATTTGAGTTCAAATCCCATCTCTTCTGAAAGTTATCCTGCTTCGAGACTGTCGGTTTCCATGTCCCTAGTTCATCTGTTCAAATTGCATCTTGATATAAACTGGTTGTATTCCAGCCCCTGCTCCCCCCCCCCACCCACCTTGCCTTTAAATTGCATTGAGTCTTAACTCAACCCTCCAATGCCGCCTCCTTCATTCTTCTATTTCATTCAGTTGAAGCACTTTTAAAGAAAAGTCTAATCAGAATTGTCCTCTCTCCTGGCAGCTTCTCTCTCCTGGTTACTTACTAACTTCCTTGACTTGTCTGTTATTTTGTTTAGAGGGTTCTCATTTTCCCCTCCCAGCCTGACTTATCTGGTTAGTGGGTTTTTTCCCTCTCTTTAAATCTCATCTAGTCTTAAAAACAATTGGATTTTTATATTTATATTTCTCTATTTTGTTGACATTATTGTTTCAATACCCTCATCTCTACTGCAGTCACTGCTTCTCTGCAATCTGAATCTGTTGTTGGATGGAATCTCCAGTAGTAGCCGTTAGCAATGGTACCTGAACCACAATGAGACACCTACCATCACCAAAATGCAGGGCAGATGAGGCTTTGGGGTGAAACGAGGAATCACCATAAATGCTGTTTCTGTCAGAAACACCATTCGTCACTTTCCACGTGATGCAAAAACTTATCGCTTTCTCTCTGCTTTTGTCGGTTCTTGTTCTGGAATGTCTTTGTTCAGTACTTCTGGTACGTTGTTCAATAATTTGGACATTACAGACTGCCGTTAAACTGTAAATGACGAAATAGAAACCAGAAAGTGAGGAAAATTGATGAAAATGACTCAAAGGGTATTTTCAGATGTGACGGGGCCTGTATTGGCCCCGTCACGGAATCACCCTTTGATCCCCCGCCGGGATCAAACCGGCACGTCCAACAGACGTGCCGGCTGAACCTGGCAGGGAATCGGGGAGGGGGCGGGGCCGCGTGGCACAACGTGCAACGTGCAGCCCCATGCCCCCCATGCTCCCTCACCGCCCACCCTCCTGGGAGACGGGCGGGCGCCGCAGCCAATGCGGCCGCAGCACCCGCCCGCAGTGACCATGGCCCGGAATCCCGCCACTGATTCCGGGTCATGGCAGGGGGACAGCCGTGACGATCCCCTTGCTCGCGGGGGGGGGGGGAGAATCGCATTCGCCATGCAATCGGAGATGGTCCAGGCAGGACCTCCATTTGCGTGGTGAATGTGATTCCCCCCCATGATTCACGGGGGTGAACATTTGGAGGGGCACTTTCGTTTCCCCCATCAGACATTACAGGATCACGATCACCATGTGGGGATCCACTGTGATTGAGCGTGACCTCGTAATGTCTAAAAATACCCAAAGTGATGAAAACGATGAAAAATGACAAAAATTTGCTATCAGCATTCCTGATTCCAGCGAAAGCACGATAACAATAGGGAATGTGAAAATACGGATGAGTGCTTGTCAACATTTCCGAAAGGTACAGATTTACCAACACTATGGGAACAACCATTCCCAATTCAGCCCTAATGTGGGGTAACAGCACGGTAAGATGACAGGGAGAGAAGTGTTCCATAGGAAGAGAAGCCCTTTGCAAGCTCTTTAGGTACAATGCCAGATTACAGGTATTTGCATGTCCTTTTAGGAACAGGAGCAAAAATCACTCATCTGTGCATGATCTGACAATTCTGCCTTGGTAGAGAGCTTCTTTGACCCAGTAGATGGTCACAACCAAACAATCTTCTGCCTTTTCATAGAAAATACAACTTTGGGCTTTTTTTTTTTTTTTTTTACCCCCTCGGATGATGATTTGGTGTTTGTCCAACTGAGAGCTGAGATGAAGTCATCACTGACTTGTTTCACAGAGGTCACCAAAGAGCCATCAGCATGGTAATGACTTTTAGCCAATCCTGACCAGGGCTGGATTGGAAGAGGTGACTTACAAGGTCAAAGCATGACATCCCATGACCTTAGAGGTGAAGCTAACTTCTCTCCCTCTACCCTCTCTTGAGAACTCAGCATTGTCTTTGGAGGGGGGTGGTGGTGTCATGTTTCCACTGGAAAGCAATACTCCCACCCCTTTCAACTTCCTTTGTAGGTGCTTGGATTTTCTTCCCCTCTGAACCTTCTACGGGATTATCAGGATGACCTCTTTTGTTTCCCAAAGTGGTATTCCCAATAATAGGATCAGCCACCCAGATTTATTAAGAAAAATGACTTCCCACTGTGGAAGAAGGAGCTCCTGAACTCGGAATAAAAGGACTGGAAGTATAGGGCTGGGAAATTGATAGGATTCGGAGCCTTGGATTTTTTAGGCTAATATTGCCAGCCCTAAAACTTTTGGGTCACATTTTCATCCTCCTCCCCCCCGCCCCCTCCCCCCCCCGCAAGCAGGAAGGCTACAAACTACATAATTAATTAAAGTAAGGTTGC
Source organism: Sphenodon punctatus (assembly GCA_003113815.1). NCBI lineage: Eukaryota > Metazoa > Chordata > Lepidosauria > Sphenodontia > Sphenodontidae > Sphenodon > Sphenodon punctatus. Next base: position 2,670,812 of record QEPC01011341.1, read on the forward strand.
CGTGTTGATCCCAAATATAGTTGGTGGCTGCAATTCCAAAGACCCTCTGGATGGGAGCCACTCGGCTTGCATGTGGCACAATGTCCCCGCAATGGGCGTACGTTGTGCGCATGTGCACGTACCGTGTGGCGCACACGGAGGCTGGGATTGGCCCCAGTAGAGACACAGGCCGCTTTTATACGAGACAAATTTTGTCCATGATTGGTGAAAAACGTGCATGTTTTAATGCTTGTTTAAACACCTAAACCATTTTAAATGCACATTTGCCATGATTGTGTAAAAGCCAAAACCGTTTTGAATGTGGTTTTCTCTGATTCCAAACCGGTTTTGAGCCCCTTGGATGATCGGGGGATGCCAAAACCGGTTTTTTAAAATGTGCATGATTTAAATCCGCATTTACAAAGCCACATTAAAAGTGTCTCGTCTAAAAGTGCCCAAACTGATCTCTTTTATTGGACCAACTGCAGTTGGTGGAGTTGATGTTAGGTCCGAAAGCTTGCGTCACTCCACCAACTAGAGTTATTCCAGTAAAAGAGACCACTGGACTATTTGTCTCTGTTACATAATTAAATCACTCCAGTGCCTGGGGCTTTTGAAAAAAATAATAATTACAGGATTCACAATGAATTGAAGAGAATTCACAAGAGTGAGGATTTTCATGCACACGTGACATGCAGTCAGGAAGTACAGATTCCATCCAGCAGAGGGCAGTGAAACGAGCAAACGAAAACCCAGATGACTGGAATAAGACTGCATGCCCTATATTTTCAGTGCGTGTTTTTACACAGACATTTCTCCTGCATGTTTGCAGTTACATCCTGAACTTTCTGTGTGTCTAAATCACTCACCCAGATCTTAAACATCCGGCTCCGCGTAGAACTTCTCCCATAACTTTTGTGTGTAAAAAGTTCTCCCAGAACTTTTGTGTGTAAAAAGTTCTCCTGGTAAACTGCTTTGCTCCAGGCAGCTGTGGTCACTTGGTTTCCATGGTAGCCCCTCACGTCTACAGCTGCGGCTACTTTAGGCTGCCTCAGGGAAGTATGTGTGTGAAAAATGCATCCGGAACTTACTTGTGGACTTGTAAACACAGAAGATTGAAAAAACAGCACCTTAAGGTGTGTGTATAAATGTCCAGTGTCTTGTATGGTATACAGGATTTCTGAATCAAACATGATGGTTTGTTTCCATTAATGAAATCTTTTAATTTGATTTTACTTAATTTGAATATGCTCATTAGAGCTGAAATGAGATTTCGCAAACATGGGGATTCCTTATTCCTATCAAAATCATGGTTTCTGATACTGTCTCAGTCAAATCAAGAAACTATCGGTACTCATCAGTGTCTCGATTGACATTTTGTTTCCTGATGTACCAAGAACGGGCTTACTGGAATTGGGTTTATCTCGCTGTGCTGTTTACTGCTTTGCTGCAATCCAGTTGCAGATTGGTCAAAGCAAAGGGAAACCACCAATAACAACAATTCTGACTGGAGACGCTGGAGTGGAGGCCATAGCCATAAAAACCAATGGTCTGCGAATCCCCGCATGCAAGCTGTGGGGTACCGTTTCTTGGGTATCTCGCAGTGTTTCAATAAGTCATATCTGTAAATGGTCAGGAAATCGATCCTGTTTCCCAAGATGGCAAAATTACTTGCAAATAGGACTTTAGCTGCTCGTTTCAACCCTAATGTTCTTGGGGGCGATCCCATGCCCCGCCCACGCTGCATGCAAACCATGCGCATCTCCATTGAAAATGCACTGTGCTGCACGCAACTCTTGGGATTGCGGCCAATTTATTCCAGTCTCAATGAAGTCAACGGCTAAGTTTAATATTTAACATTTAAGTATTCAAAATAGTTAACATTCACTAATGCAATCAAATAACGCGCCTTGCACCTTGTGATTGGAACCAATTTTTGAAATCCAAGCCAAAACATTGCATTTGATATTTATAAATATTATTTGCATTTTTACAGTGACCCTCTGACAATCTGAACAATGTTTATTTTTAATGTTTTTTGGAATGATTTTTAATGTTTTGGAATGATTTTATGTGTTTTAGATTGTTTATATTGTGGTTTTGTGATTGGAAGCCGCCCCGAGCTGTGTTCAGGAGGGGCGGAGTATAAATAAATAAATAAATAAATAAAACAGTTATAGCAGATCTGCTTAACCAAGTATTTCAATTTGGTTATCTCATCTATTTCAGTATTCCGGTTAATCTGGTTGAGCATTTTGGTATTTCAATTCCTATCTTCCCTTCCCCCCACCCTCCGCACCCCCAGCTATTGCAAACGTGCAAGATCACTAATAGTAACCAAAACTAAGGGTCTGGTCCACAATCCGTGGTGCACTGGGTGTGTGTGCCATGCACACTTGTGCACACAACACACGTGTGACCATCTCCTGCAGCAGGTGCATCCAGTGTGTGCAGTGCATACCCGTTTGCGTACCATGTATGTGCTTTGCACCCACGCACTGAAGGCACACAATGTAGACACATGGCATGGACTTTGGGTGTTCACATACGCGAAGGGGGCCCGGTTCGGCTCACTCTCTCCCACCTGGGCCAGTGCTGAACCCACGCATCCGTTCCGGGCCTGCCAGATGTGGGCCTGCTGGCAGGGTAGGCGACTGGGCTGGAAATGTGGGCCTGGAAGGAATGTGGTCCAGACGAAAGAGCCGCCCAGGCAGGCCAGAGCAGGCTGAACCGGTGCATCTGTTTTTATGCCTGTTATTGGAAGCCATGGCTGCCTGTCATGGCAGGGGCGGGCTGCTGGCCTCGGCACGGGGATGAAGCCAACTGGCCGCACATCGCTCCCCGTCCCAGCTGGGTCAGACCGTGGGGATGTGTGTTCCATGCCCTGACCTGACCCAGACAGGGGTGCCCCCCCCCGCCCTGGGATGCTTGTTCTCACCCATTGTGCGTGCACAGACTTTGGATTAGCTCCAAAGCAGAGCCGACACGAGTACTTGGGAAAATGGGTATACCCATCTGTATCAAACTGAATATTTTGGGTACCTTTCAGTACCCAAACAAGTTTTCGATCAGGTACCTGCAGTACTAACAATCAGTATACTGAAATAGATTTTATCCCAGTTTTCAGGAATTTTGGGGGCATTTTGGTTTTTTAGATAATTCTGTGTACTGCTCAGACAGTATGCGTGTTCTGGTTCAGATACCTGAAATGGTACCTGAAAATGTGGTTCTTACCTGCGGCTACCAAATCTCTTCAGCTCTACCCCAAAGTCACCAAAATGACTGACCCGAATAACCTGAATAACCAAAATAGATGCAACCGAAACGTTTATCCGACAAAACGGGAATGAACCACGACCCGAATCAAAGCAAGTGAATTCCCTGGAAATTGTATTCGTTGTGCTTCCACTCGCATTGAAATGTCAGATGATCGTATTTCCTACTGAAATATCAACATAATGAATATTGGAATAGCAGTAACTGAACAAAATCACCCAACTCTTGTGCGAGTTTACAAATGGGGATGCAATTCTGCATTTAGATCCGCAAATTTGAGTTAGTAGGATTCAACAATTTATTCAGATAGAATGTCTCAGTTATTCATTCCAGACTCCATTTCCTGCTGTGGTTCCCATTTGGCTTGAGGCTACTTTTCAGGCACTGCTGCTTCGCAGCTGAGACCGAGGTCGACGGGGGCTCTGGGGAGTTTGTCGCTACATGCCCTGTCGCACAGTGGGAGGACTGGGCTTGTCTAGCTAATGAAAGTCCAGATTTAATAAAAACCTTTGTTCTATTTTCAGGTTGCTTATGGTTCATTCAAGATCAAGCGAACATGGATCGTTCCTTGCACAGCAAGCAGACCAGATGGAGATGTTATTGAACCTGAACAAGGGTTAGCACAATTTGGTGGGGGGGGAGGCTTTGTGGGAGTGCGTGCATGTATTTTCTCATGTATAAAGTTTAAGGGACACGGTTGCTGACTGAACCAGGGAGAAAGTGCATATTTTAGTCATGATTAAGAGAATTTGGCCCATCAGCACTCTATTTCTATTAAATGTTCTGAAATTCTGAATCCCAGAAGATTCTATCTAATTAATTATTTGGCATAGCCCTCCTTCCCTCGGGCTTTCAACTCAGTCAAGTGGCACGGTAGGACGTTCCATAAAACATCCAGTTATTTGATAGAAAAATAATACCCTGTCAAACATCTGGTTCAAATATATACGAAATTACCAGTTATGCTCTTGGTTGGGTCTAGAAACAAGAATTGGCAAATCTTGGAAGGCTTCATTTGTTTTCTCTGGTATGTCTATTACCTCTCTCCCTAATTAAAGATACTGGGAAACACTTAACCAGGAGTAAATGAGAATTGTGTATTCTAGATAATGGAGCCACGCTGATTTACATAAACTGAAGATCCTTCCACTTTGGATATTTAGTTTAGGGCTCCATGCTCTGTGAGACATTTCCAAACGGGAAGAGGATACCGAGAAGAGATGATCAATAATTTATTTATTTTTATTTATTTATTTTCTAGATTTTTACCCCGCCCCTCCTAAAAACAGCTCGGGACAGCTTCCAACAATAAAAATAATACATATAATACAATTTAACACATATCAAAAATACAGTTTAAAGTATTAAAACAGGGCCCGGGAACTCACTAAAACAATAAATAGGGTAGGGGACCCCCTAACCCACCCTCCCACCCTTCCCAAAGGCCTGGGCGAACAGCCAGGTTTTACAACTTCACTGGAATGTCAACAGGCTTGGGGCCTGGCGAGCTTCCTCTGGAAGGGAGTTCCAAAGACGCGGCCCGGCCACCGAGAATGCCCTCTCCATTGTGCCCCCCACACTTAACGCGGGGAACCTCCAAGAAGGCACCCCCGGCAGACCGAAGGAGCCGCTCTGGGGCACAGAGGGCGAGGTTGTCCCTGAGGTACGAGGGGCCCAGACCGTGAAGGGCCTTATAGATCAACACCAAAACCTTGAACCTAGCTCAGCACGCTATTGTCAACCAGTGCAGAGTCCAGAGCACCGGTGTTATGTGCTCCTGACAACTGTCCCCGAAAGGAGCCGGGCCGCCACATTCTTCACTAGCTGAAGCCTCCAAACCAGGAACAAGGGCAGCCCCATGTAGAGCGCATTGCAGCAGTCCAGCCTCGAGGTGACGAAGGCACAGATGAGGGAGGCCAGGTCTGGGCCGGAGAAGAACAGGCGCATCCTCTGCACCAGGTGCAACTGGCGGAAAGCAGCCTTCGCGACTGCCTCCATCTGCCGCTCCAGGCGGAGACCCATGTCCAATATCACCCCCAGACTCCGGACCTGCTGAGCTATAGGAGGACGAACCCCCCCCCCCAACCAGGCGGGCCACTACCTCCCTCGCTTTCCCCACCAACATCACCTCTGTCTTATTGGGGTTGAGCTTCAGTCTGCTCAGCCGCAGCCACTTCGCTACGGCCTCCAAACACTGGGATAGCAATGAGACAGCAGGGTCTGGGTCAGTTGAAAATGAGAGGTACAGCTGAGTATCATCAGCATATTGGTGACATCACACCCCGAACCCTGTCACGACCTCCCCCAAGGGCTGCATATACACATTAAATAATAACGGAGACAGAATTGAATCCTGGGGAACGCCGCATGATAAAGCACGGGGGCAAGATGTCTCATCCCCCAGCACCACCCTCTGGCTTCTCCCCGAGAGTAATGAATGGAACCATTCAAGAACAATCCCATCCCGACCACCCAGGTCACGCAGCCGTCTCAACAGCAGCCCATGGTCCACGGTATCAAAGATGGCCGAGAGATCTAGCAGGATGAGAAATGTTGAACATCCTGCATCCATCTCCCGGCAGAGGTCGTCTACCAAGGCCACCAACGCTGTCTCAGTGCCATAGCCGGGATGGAACCCCAATTGAAAAGGGTCCAGGAAACCGATGCTATCTAGATGCCCCTGGAGCTGCATTGCCACCAGGTGCATGTAGAAGGTTAGAGACAGGTCAGTAACTGGCAAGCACATCCATGCCCAAGGATGGTTTCCTCATCAGGGGGCGCACCACAGCCTCCTTGAGGCTGGGAGACAACCTCCCCTGCTGCAAGGACGCGTTCACCACCCTTGCCAGCACCGTCCTCAACGTCTCCCTGGAGGCTTTCACTAACCAGGACGGGCATGGATCAAGTTCAGAACAGGTGGCCCTCACAGACCCCAAGACATCCACCGCATCGGCCGGCGTCACTTCCTGAAACTCCCCCCACAAAGCTGGACCGGACGGGGCCTCTGTCACCTCACGCTCTCCCCCTACTGCTCCTAATCCAGCGTCGAAGTTGCTCTGAATCTGTGCGATCTTGTCTGAGAAGTAGGTGACAAACTCCTCACAGCGGGCCTGGGACAAGTCCCCGTCCTGGCGGAGGGAGGCCGGACTGACCAGCCCCCGCATCACCCAAAACAGCTCCGCCGGGCATGACTTCGCAGATGCTATGAGGACAGCAAGGAACTCCTTCCTTGTCGTCCTCACAGCCTCAACATAGGATCGCAAATGGGCCCTATGGAGAAGTCCGTCGGAGCCAGATCGAGTCCGACGCCAGCGTCGCTCCAGCCTCCTGCCTACTCGTATGTGTGTGGTTAGATGCACATGCGGTGCCGCTATGTGGGGCGGGTTGTATAGGCCGGGGTTGCACTTTTGCGCCATGTGGCTGTGATGCGTGCGTGTCACCGTGTGCGCGTTTTGGCTGTGCGCTGTGCGCCGGGGTCAGCATGCTCCGGGTCCAGCATCCAATGCTGGATTGTCCCCTATATAGAGAACTGAAATGTGCACCCACAAAAATGGGTATAGCCATCGAATGTCTGCGACCTGAATCGAACTGAATATTTGGGGTATTTTTTGGTACCCGAACCAGTTTTTGATCAAGTACCTAAAATACCGGTTTTGTCCTGGGTTTCATCCCATATTTGGGGGGATTTGGGAATTCTTCATGAAAATTTGTTATTTCACTATGCTGGGATTTTGGTATTTTGATATGCCGATTGTTGGTATTTCAGGGGTGGTTTTGGGGACGGTGCTTGATTGGTATTCAGGTACCGATTCAGATACCTGAAAATGCGGATATAATCCGTGGGTACCAAATCAGGTACCTGTTTCAGCTCAAGGGAAAAACAACAACTAAGAATAGGATTAATGGAAGGTATTACCCACATCATTGCAAATGCTCAACATCCATCAGGGATAGTTTGGGTGTTAGGGGAGGGAGATGGACTGGGAGACTCTGTAAGGTCCCTACCAGCCTGAAAATTCTATGTGCCTGTGATATAATTTGCAAATTGTTTTTCGTGGCCACGTTTATTATTATTATTATTAACAAACATTTATATAGCGCCAGCAGTGTACCTGGCACTTTACAAAGTAATAAAATAGACACGGTCCCTGCCCCTAGGGCTTACAATCTGAGAGACAGGAGCTGGGGGAGAGACTTAGGAAGGGGAACAGAGGGAGAGACAAGGGGTCTAACATTCATGAAGATGCGAGGTCTCAAGTGCACGTACTTGGCTTGGTTACGATGAGAATGACAGCAGGCAGGTCCATGTTGCAAGGATAAGGGTAAACCGATCGTAGGTATAGGAATAGTGGCTCAGCAGGATAAAGAGTCAGACAGAGCAGAGCGAAAGAGGTGAGTTTTAAGGAGAGATTTGAAGGTATGAAGGGAGGGGGCAAGGCGGATGTGGACAGGGAGGGAGTTCCAGGCATGGGGGGCAGCAAGTGAGAAGGGACGAAGGCGCTTAGGGGAGCAGGGAAGGCGTGGAAGGGCGAGAGAGGGGACAGAGGAGGAGCGAAGTGCATGGGCTGGAGTATGGAGGGCAATAAGTGCAGAGAGGTAGGGGGGAGCAAGGTTGTGAAGAGCTTTATAGGTGACGTTTCTGCATGCAACTGGGGATATCACTTGGGGAGCCTTGGCCAGGGGAAAGACAGGGAGCATGTAGGGAGCAGAGAGGATGAAACAAAGGGTGGATTTTGTATTCTTTGCATTTTTCAAATAATATTTGCAGTATTTGACTATGCAATATTTGCATATTCAGATAGCCCTCTGAATATCTGAATAGGATCAGTGACTGGAAAAACACGTACACTAGAGCCCCAATCATTTTCAAAACTAGGGTAACAAAAATGAATAAATAAGCAAATAACATTCCTTTTATTTCATTTTTTTTTTATTTCAATTTTTTTTTCATTTTAGTTATTAAAAAAATAAAAAAAATTATTGTGCATGATCAAAATGGATGCCCGAGCCGTTCTGCACATGCACAGCCCTTTTCTAAAATGGTGCTGGCGAGAAGAAGTCCAGGAATAGAGCTGAAATGGGGACCTTTTGTATCCGCATGTTGGATATTCAATGGGTGACCCAATCACTGAGTTACCTGAAAAGTTGGTAATTTCTGGTACTGAGTTTTCAATTTTCTGGTTACCAATTGGTAAATTGGGACAGAAAATGAAAAAATCAGGACTGGAAGTTGGAAAATCAGGACCGTAAGTTGACATTCCGGAACATTCTCGGACATCGAGTACCCGAATCGGGTCAAAGTCAGGTACTGATCCATATCTGGAATTTTTGACTCATTTCAGGTACTGAAATTTGACGGGCATACCTGTTTTTGCAGGTAATCATTTCAACTTTAAACATGAGAGCAGTTTTTCAAGGATCTAAAAGGATGCCACAAAAAAGATGGTGAACATTTGTTCCCTGATGCCGCCACAGAAGATAGAACAAGAGGGAACAGAGTTAAATTTCAGCAATGTAGATTTTTGGTTAAACATTAGGTAGGGATGGGTGAACAGAACCGAGTTCGGAAATTCGGTTCGGTCGACCGAACTATTCGAGTTTGGTCTGAACTCCGAACTTCCGAACAAAGTTCGGAAATTCAAACCCCATTAAACTAAATGGAATATTATCTTTTAGGGATGGGCGAACAGAGCTGAGTTTGGAAATTTGGTTCGGTTCGGTTCGAAAATCGAGTTCGGTTCAGAAGTTCGGTTCGGTCGACCGAACTGGTTGAGTTTGGTCCGAACTTCCGAACCACGTTCGCCCATCCCTAACATTAAGTAAAACTTCCCAACTGTAAGAATTTTTGGCAATGGAATGAATTGTCCAGGGAGGTTGTGGAGTCTCCCTCCTTGGAGGTCTTCAAAACCCTTCTGGACCAGCATCTGTCTGTGATGCTGTAGGGAGGGATGTCCTGCCTGGGAGAAGGGATTGGGACTAGATGACCCTTGATATCCCTTCCAACCTACAATTGTATGGTTCTATGATAATAGGGCAGGATCCCTTCTTCTGGATATAATTGTTGAGGCAGAACATTGGTCTCTGGATCGTACACAAAGGGGAAAGCACTGTAAAAGAAGCAGGGAGACTAAATATGGAACCCCGGCACGATTTTCTGAGTCATTCTACCCCAAGCCTATTTATTATGGAGTCTCAGCTCTCCCGAGGGATGTGGTAAATAGTAGATTAGCCCGTGATTTACAGCCTGGCTCTGCATGTTCTCGGCAAACGCATGTTTATTTCAATACTTTTTAAAGTTATTAAATGCCCATTAGCCATGGTTAATCCCTGTTCAGAGAGGACTCCCCGCACCCTTTTAGAAGTGCCGTTCAGACAGCATGTTTGTACATTGCAAATGAATTCATGGGAATGGAGCCACTAAAAATAAATTACCTCCTTTTCCTCCTGCCCTCCCCCCCACCCCCCGTTGGTAGAGGCAGCCTATCTACAATGTGTTTGAAGGCAGCCCTGCTCTGATTTACAATCGGGCTTCCCAGAGATCAAATGAAAACTAAATGGGAATGATGGAAATCTCTCGAGGGAGAATCCAAGCAGGGTAATTGGCTTTCATAGTTCCGTTTCTTAACCAGCCTGGTGAAAGCCAAACTCACTAGCATCTAGCAATGGCCAAGATGCCGCAGCCTCCATGAGAGCTATTTAATGAAATAATGCTTCATGTTTCTCCAGTGTCTTCCATTCAGGGATCTCAAATAAAGGTGCAACTGGGTACCCGGCCAGTTGAGCTCCCAGTCAAATTTAGGGTGCTTGACTTTCCCCGGTCGCGTTAGGGCTCTAACTGGTACCTGAATGCCACCCGGCAGGCTACCCAACTCCCCGGGCCCCAGGGATCCATGGGTGCCCCAGTAACACCTGCATTGTGATGCAGTAAACAGAAGATATCCTGCACTGGAGCAGGTGTTGGTTTGGATGACCCTTCCAATCCAACAAGTCGACGGCTCTACCATGTCATTGGTACCTTAGTTGTAAGGATTTCTTTCTGTATGTTAATACACTTGATCTCCGTGGGCCAGATTGCCTCTCTTGAGCACACGTCTAACTCTTGTAGACTATGTTCCGAGTTATGTATCCATTTCTGACAGGAAAGCAGATCTCCTTTATGGTTTCTTTCTGGCTGGTTTCCGTGTGATTTACAGGCAGAGAACAAGACCACAGGACACAGAAAATGTCAAATTAAAAAATGCTCAGAAATTGAAACAACAAGGTTAAATCTCGTTGCCTTCAAATTTAATTACTGAGACAACAGAGTGGGGAGGGCTCAAAATGACCCCGCCAGTTAGCTTCGTTAGGAAAACGACTGGTTCGCAGTTCAGGGTGTCCATCTTGATGCTGACAGGGTGATAATTCAATCCCATAAAACAGCAAATTATCACTGACGTTTAAGCATTAATTTCCTACCCCCTCCCCACACAACAGACATCATAAAAAAAAATATGGATGCCTGCTTCTCAGATAACTGAGAACATTCCTACAGAGGAGAATGAGTTATGGGTTTATCTCAGAAGACATCCTATAAATAACACCTGGGGATCTATATTCATAAAATAAATCTCATAACTTGCCTGCATCTATAATGCGCAATATCTCCTATGTCCTTTATAAATGTCCTCTCCCTTGCCTTCCAAATTGCGTTTCTCGTTTTTTGAGAGTCCAGTGTACATACTGCGTATGATTAGATGCCTCTCTCGGATGATAACAAATTGAATACCCACCATCCTCCACGCTTAAACACACCAAGGTGGGTGAGGAGGGCACTTAGCCCACGTGGTCTAGGAACTGAAACTTTGTTGTCGTCCCTAGAGAATAATGCACGAACAGCTCCATTAATAGTAATGATTTCTCATTCTGATTGGTTGCTGAAGGGCTTGTCACTAAATGAACAACTTACCGAATAACTAAGTGAAGAGCTGCCACTGACCCCTTAAGAGCAGTGACGGGGAACACTTTCCCTCCGGGGGCTCACTTTCCATATTAGCACACGCCCCGAGGGCGGGCCTCATAGAAACGGGGTGTGTGTGTGTGGAGGAAGGGATCTGCATGCTGTAGATCAGGAATGTGCAGCAGGTTCATGGTTCATTTTTGTTACCTTTTTCATTGTTGTTTCCAAAATCTTGTTTGTTTGGGGGGAGGAGGGGAGGCATCATGAACTACACACAAAGGTGGAAAAAACTATGAGGCTCAGGTGAAATGTACAAACTTTACTGCTGGAACTAAAAAAAGCCTCCCTGGATCACACCAGGTTCTATCATCTGCCATAAACACAGCCAAGTAATAACCCAGCAGGTCCACAAAGAAGGAAATAACCGATGAGCCAATATGGCGACAGTATCTACACACACATATAACCAAAGTGAAATACTGTAATAGTCTGGAACAGCATCATGTGATCTACCATCTTATACTAACAATAGAAATGAGTACATGGTGAAATCATTATAAACATTCTGAATTCATACTGGAAAATCTCATAGGCCAAACAAGTAGATAACTGTGCTGGACAGAATTATGTTTCTGACCCTCCCCCCACCCCCGTATGGGTCTTTTTCAACAGCACTTTTTAGTCCACTGAAGCAGAGGGTGAGTCTGTTGGAATGATAGTATAATAAATAAGAATTAATAATTGAATATAATTGTCTATTTCTTCAATCTGATCTCCCCACCCCCTAATATTATCCATAGGGCTTCCCTCCTGCCCAAAAGCCATCTCAGGTGATCAATCCCAGTCCAAAGAGCCCTAAATGGCAAAAACCAAGACTGTGTTCATGTCTTATTTCCCATAACAGTATTTAGTGAACGTCTACCAAGGGCAACTTAAGCCCTAGATAATCTCCAAATGCACTTACCCTCTGCTCAGTCCCAGCACTGCACAGAGAGCTTGCCAATCCAAAACTCTGCTACCACCTTGCTTCTGCTGGAACAGGTTTAACTTTTAAACTAATCAGGATAATTAGTTCCATATGTTCCAAATTCAAGAAAATGCCTCTACTGAAGAGTAAACCCGTACTGGCGTTGACAAGCATATTCGATCCCTCTCATACATGAATCCTCCCAGCACCTACTGCGTTAGGAAAATAAGTGAAATATCAGTTTAGTCCTCAAAACAGAGTTCCTTACGTTGGATTTATTTCCAGCTTGAATACTTCTCCTGTTTTCAATCTCCTTCATCTGAAATTTTTGGGCTTATTCTTATTCCATTGCCCTCCATAATCCAATATATGCATACTCCCGATCTTGTGAGTGATGGTATCACCACATCCGGAACACATTCTTTCTTCCAGTCTCAGGAAAACTCCGAGAGAACACATCCTTTCTTCTAATGCGGGGTGACCTGAGGAGAAAACCCTTTTAAGCCCCTCCCCGCCCTGCCACCTGTATAAGTTATAACCATCAACCCAAAGGTTATCCATCATTTAAAAGGGAGACACTAATTATATATATCTAACCCACAATAAGGTGGAAGGGAAACAGGAGGTCTCTTATTCACTGTCTATAAGGCAGTCAATCCCACCCCTCATTTATACACACAAATCATATTAACTCCAAAAAAGGTCCAAACCAGGCAACACTGTTTTATCTTGTCCCTCAGAAGATCTTCAAGGAGTGATTTTCTTTCTTAAAGTCCTGATTAACAGATGATCCTGCCCCAATCTATGCTTTCATTCAGACCTATAGGTGCCAGAGACTTCAGTCTAAGAATCCACCTAACTTCTAATTTCAATAACTCTTGTTCAGAGTGATGAGTGTCCACACAACAGAAGGAAAAGTCATTCACAGTATGGTCAAAGTCCACGAAATGCTGTACTAAAGGCTCCATCAATCTCCTACATCTAATATTCGATCGATGTTCAATGATTCTATCTTTTATGGGTCTCTTGGTTTTCCCAATATAGTTGAGTCCACAAATACATTGTATGATGTAAATCACTCTAGGGCTGCGGCACGTAAATCTGTGTCTGATCTCATCTAGAGAAGAGATATTTCTTCTCAATCTCAAATATTGGCCGACCGGTATATTCCTTCTCACATGTACTGGATGTGGATGGTAACTGTCAAATCGCAAAGTGGAGTTGACATCAGTTTTCTTCCTGAACAGAGTAGTTTGAATATTCTGTTGTACAATCTCCACCCTAATATCCAGAAAGGATATAGATCTCTGGCTATATTCTAGAGTAAATTTTATCTGCGGATGTTGTACGTTTAAATACTCATGAAATTCTAATATACTACTCTCCTCCCCTTTCCAAATAAAGAACAGGTCATCCAGATATCTCCTGAAAAATTAATATGTCCAAAGAAGGGATTACGTATGCTGGAACAAATAAACGTCTTCTCAAAGGAGGCCATAAATAAATTGGCTAGTTCTGGTGCAAACCGACAGCCCATCGCTGTATCACTAATCTGTAAATAATAATCTTGATCAAATCTAAAATAATTTTTAGTAAGAATAAACTGCCAAGTTTATTAAGAACTGTGTAGGGGGAATATATATCTCTTCCCTGATATTAAGAACGCATTGCGACACTAGGAGGGCTTCCTCTTGGGGAATGTTAGTATATGGTGTGATTCTACGTCCATAGTTATGAGCCAGTTATTAGACCCCTCTAGTTGTATTGATTGAATCAATTTCAAAAAGTGCATAGAATCTCAAATATAAGTCTTAATCACAGGGATGAAGGGTTTTAAGAATGAGTCCACATACACGGCAGCCTTCTCAAAAATAGAATTAATTCCGGAGACTGTTGGTCTCCCCAGGATAGACCATTTTAGCTTATGAATTTTTGGTAAGACATAGAACAAAGGTACCCTATCGTCCGTATCCAATAGGTAGTCATGAGTCCCCTCGTTTATTTGATGACTCAAATACGCTTGCTTGACCATCTCCTCCAGTCTTTTCTTCAGGTGTAACGTGGGGTCACAGCTCAATGGAAAATAATGTCTCCTGTCCGAAAGTTGTCTTCCAACCTCCTCCTTATAATCCATACAGTCCAGAATCGCTACAGCCCCTCCCTTATCTGCAGGTTTTATAACAATGCTATTATTGGAACCCAAAGCAGCAAGAGCTTCCTTATGTATTTTGGAAAAATTATGCCAGGATCTTAATCGCTTTGTGTCCCAATTCTGCAGAGCTGACATTATTATATGTTCAAAAGTTCTAATGCAGTAATTATCAGAAACCGGATTAAATTTGGATTTCGGACAAAAGGCCTCACAGTCTACCTCCTTTATCTGGGTCTGTTCCCCCCAATGCTCAGCTAACTTGATTTTCCTCACTAATTTCTGCATATCCAAAGAAGCTGAAGATAGGTCAAAGGACGGTGTTGGGACAAAGGATAAACCCCTCTCCAGGACCTCTAGTTCGGGAGTAGTAAGTTCATGTTGTAACAGGTTGACCACGATGGATTTATTTATACTGGCATTTTCTAATATCCTGATTTGTTGAATCTTCCTCTCCTCTTCCGTGTCCCTGACCCCTGCCTAAAAAAGCTTGGGAAATCAACAGAGGTTGGTTGTCCCTGGCGGGCCTGAGCTCTTCTTGGAACCCCCCTAGTGTTACTGGGATCATCCTCACACCCATGATGATCCTCTTGGTCATTGGATTCATTGGTTAAATTGAAGGAGACTTTTCTCACATTAGATCTCTTACTGCTATTCCAAAAACCCTATTCAATTCATAATCTTTCAAATCTCTCTTAAACTTGAGGAATTTTTGTTCTACCAGTTTATCTTTATTCATCTCTTGCTCCAGTGCTGTTGAAAAAGACCCATACGGAGGGTCAGAAACATAATTATGTCCAGCACAGTTATCTACTTGTTTGGTCTATGAGATTTTCCAGTATGAATTCAGAATGTTTATAATGATTTCACCATGTACTCATTTCGATTGTTAGTATAAGATGGTAGATCACATGATGCTGTTAGAGACTATTACAGTATTTCACTTTGGTTATATGTGTGTGTAGATACTGTCGCCATATTGGCTCATCGATTATTTCCTTCTTTGTGGACCTGCTGGGTTATTACTTGGCTGTGTTTATGGCAGATGATAGAACCTGGTGTGATCCAGGGAGGCTTTTTTTAGTTCCAGCAGTAAAGTTTGTACATTTCACCCGAGCCTCTGACTGAACATAGTTTTTTCCACCTTTGTGCATAGTTGTGATCAGTGAGGTGTGACCACTGATAGCTTTTTGCAGGCTTTGTGTTTTTTGCGGCATCATGAACCCCGCCCCGCCATTTTCATTCATTTTTTGTTTCCTTTTATTAAATTTTTTAAAAATGATATAAAAGAAATCAGTGTGCATGCACGAAATGGCCATCAGACCATTCTGCGCATGCCCAGCCCTTTTCCAAAATGGCGCCAGCAGCATTGGCGCGATTTTGTAAGAGGAAAGCTGACCTGAGCATGCCCGTCTGCACTTCTTTTCGTTGTGTTCACCCATTTTTGTTACCTTTGTCATCCGCTGTCTCATCTTAATTCCTAAAACAAATGGGGCTTTGTACGTTTTAGTCATTAAAAAATGAACTGAATCCGCACACACCCCTAAAGTGGATCTGTCTCTTATCCTTGTGCGCATGCCTTCATCTCTGTTCCCTTCCCCTGAGCTCGGTCTTCCAGTGCTTGAGAGTAGGAACTGGATCCATGGGCCAGATCCAGGCACTAGAAAAGGGTCACATATCCCCATAGTAGGGGTGGGAATATCAGTATCGGATAATCCAATAATCACCGGTATCGGCATACCGGATTTTTAACATTGGCTGCTTTACCGTTTTTTTTACATCGCGGCCATTGTACGGAATGGCTGCAATGGTAAAAAACGGTAAGGTGACCAATGTTAAAAATCTGGTATGCCGCTACCGGTAAATCCGATACCGGGGAGATCCGATACCAATAAATCCGGTATTCTCCCCGGTGTCCCATCCCTACCCCATAGTACAACAAAGCCCGTCTGATTTTCTTCTCGACAGCGAATTACTGAAGAGCTTGCTCTTTTTCTTTCTCCAACTGTAGTTGGGGCCTGTCATGAACTAGGATTCACCATCCGCAGTCATGAGCTCTCTGCTGCCATTCCCCAGGCACTGTTTCAAACAAGAACACAGAGAAATCTGAGCCCCAAACACAACTCAGCTACGCGCTGGTGGAGCTGAAGTGACTTACAAAAATGGGTAGAGCTCCTGAAATTATGATACCCAACCCGATAACATCGGGTTCTAATCCACTCTTTCTGAGGACAGTGTAAGACCTGGGTGTTCCACCAGGCCTTTGGCGAGGGGGATGGGGTTGGGTAAGGGTGGGGAAATTATATTGTTTCTATTGCTCAGCCATGGGTTGCTTTAATGTTTTATGGGATTTTATTTCGTTATGAGTGATTTTATATGTTGTGAGCTGCCCTGAGCTGCGAAAGCAGGAGGGGGTGGCAAAAAACCCTAACAAATAAATAAATAATATAAATAAATAATCAGCACCCAATTGGTGGGCTACCTAACGTACTGATTAACTGACTTCCATTACCAATTTACTGATTGCCAAACTCGTGGTACTGAATTTCTGGTACAGGTTGTCTGGTTTTCCATTACTAAAATCAGTCACTAAAATGCAATATCGGAAATTCGGTAACAGCAACGCCTGGCATTTCAGGTAATCGGGTTCCCGATTTGGTACTCTGGTACCGATTGGTCACCCGACAGACGGCCTCAAATTGCAGGTATTAATACTTCCAGGTAGTAAGCGGTTTTGGCTCTACTGCACAGTCACGTCTACACCATTTGGGGACAGACATTCGGCCCATGTTGGCAGGGAACTGAGCCAACAGCCACCAGGTGGGAGCTCAGCTGTGAGGAGAAGTAATGACCATAGTTCATTTAGAGTTAACACCCCTCTCTGGTCTTGGAGGAGGAGGAAGGTCCATGCCAGCAGGAGCAGTGCAAATGTCATTCTCCTTTCTGACGTAGCCCCTTCCCCTTATGAAGTGTCTTGATGTCGCAATGCTCTGCAGGGGGCAGGGCAAAGCATCCATCACGCCTTTCCGATGCCACCCCACCTCATGACATCATGACGCTCTATAGGGGCGGGGCAATGAAATGACCCGCTCCCTTTTTGATGTGGCCACCCCCTGGTTTCTCTCGGTAATTGGAAGCATCCCACGATGACCCAGAGAATTTATATCTTCCCCCGGACGTAGGACACATCGACAAATTCATTCTCCAGTACTCCCTGAGTGGTGTTGCTCGGATGGCAGCAAAGGGAATGTGTGTTCACCAGACACGGTTTTCAAAGGTTAATAACTTGAAATGATAAACTTCCCCTCTTCCATTTTCATTTTTTTTAATGTATAAAAAATTAGATCCTCCCACCCAAAATCATTTAGAGCTAGCATGGAGACAGTTCTTAATACTAACGCATGCAATTGCTCAAAGCTGGAATTTTATACTGGAAATGATCACCCGCTGATCGTTTGTTTTACTCTTATTTGGGAGGCCCTTTTGGAGTGGTGGGTGAATAGGGCAATTGTCTGGGGTCCGACCCCATTGGAGGCAGGAAAGAAACTCAATGGGTGCTTTACACACACATTTCTCCTGCGTGTTTGCTGTTACATCCTGAACTTTCAGTGTGTCTAAATCACTCACCCAGATCTTAAACATCTGGCTATTTGAACTTCTGCATAGAACTTCTCCCAGAACGTTTGTGTGTAAAAAGTTCTCCTGGTAAACGGCTTTGCTCCAGGCAGCTGTGGTCACTTGGTTTCCATGGCAGCCTGTCACGTCTACAGCTGCGGCTACTTTAGGTTGCCACAGGGCAGTGTGTGTGTGAAGAATGCATCCAGGAACTGCCTCAGGGCAGTGTGTGTGTGTGAAAAATGCATCCGGAACTTACTTGTAAACCCAGAAAATTGAAAAATCCAGAACTTTAAGGTTTGTGTAAAAATGCCCATTGTTCTAATAACTAATTTAACTAACTTCCAGTCCAAGTTGCTTCTCTGAATTTAAGGGGCTTCAAAGCTATTCACTTCGTTTCTTTAAGAATGTAAGATCATAAGAAGTGCCACCCTGGGTCAGACCAATGGTGAGGTCCATCCAGCCCAGCGTCCTGTCTCTGACAGACAGCTTTGGTTGCTTCTGAGAACCGCACAAACGGGTCGTGTTGGAGTCATCCATTTCCTCCCGTTGACGTCCAGCTCCCAACAGTCAGGGGCCTCATTCGCCCAACCAGCTTGATTACTATCCATTGATGAACCTATCCCCATAGAATTTATCCAATCCTTATCGAATGATAAAGGGGTCAGAAGACCAGGCCTATGAGGAAAGGCTGAAAGAATTGGCTTATGTTTTATCTACAGAAAAGAAGAGGAAAGGGAACCTGAACGATAGAGCAGTTGTCAAATATCTAAAAGGCTATTGTTAAAGAGACAGTGAACATTTCATTTCCATTGTCACTAGAGCTGCAGCGGGTAGCACATTTGATTACCTGCAGGTAATACCCGCATTTTTGGGCATCCCCAGAGGGGAGCTGATGGAGTACCCAGCCCACGAAAATGGCAGTATTACTGTGGCATCCGGGGATGCCCTAGGATTCTGATCCTGGCACCTGTGGTTCCTCAGGCTGATTCATCTCACCATGGGGCTGCTGCTCCTCCGGTCCAGGTTGCTGCTCCCTGTTCCTCCCTGGCCCATGTTCAGCTGAACTGGGGACTATCCCTGCTTGGCTTTTTCTTAGTGTGTGGGGGGAGCAAGGAGGCCTCTTCCCACCTGTGAGCACGCTTTCCCCATTCCCAGGAGGACCCATATCGGGGGTGCGCATGAGTCTTGCGTGCATCCCCATTTTGGGTCCCCTGGGAATGGGGGACCAATGGGCGGGGGTTACACTCAGATGGGAAGAGATCTTCTTGCTCCCCCCCTGCTCAGAAAAAGCTGAGCGGGGAAGTCCTCAGCTTAGCTGAGCAGCGCACAGGCTGGGGATGAGTAGGGAACAACAAGTAGCAACTGGACCAGAGGGGCAGCGGCTCGGTGGCAAGATGGGTTAGCTTGGGGAGTTAGGTAGTCTGGCGGGTCACAGTATGGTACCAGTGGGTGTCCAAAAGCAACCAGGGTGAGCCGGGCACCACAGATTCGATGGGGTATCCCAGTGGCAACTCTAATTGTCACAGAAGCCTGAGCAAGAGACAATGGACTTCAATTGTAGCAATGCAGAGTTTGGTTGAATATTATAATAGGATAAAAATTCCTAAGTCTAAGAACTGTTTGGCAATGGAATAAGTTGTCCAGAGACTGAGGCTGTGGATTCTCCTTCTTGGATGTTCTCAAAACCAGGTCCCGCGATGCCAAAAGTGGAGGGTGTCTTGTCTTGGCCCAGGGTGTTGGACTAGGTTACTTTAGAGTACGCTCCCAACTCTACAGCCCTCTAATTCTAATAAAGGATCCCCTGATACTTTAGAACACTCTCCCAAGACTGACTTTCTGGCAGAGTAGTTATTTAAATTGAGGATTACTGCGTAAAGAAAACACAGATTTTGATGATGTGATGTTTGATCTTAATTTAAAAAAAAAAAAAAAGCCAAGAAAGTAAAAACAAACCTTTTTATTAAGGCACATAAGAGACACATTTCAAACAAATTTATTTAAATTTTTTAAAATGAATATGATGCTTAAAACAGACAGGAGCACCTTAGTCAATAAAGGTTCAGTACTGAGAAAAACCTACCTTCTGCATGTTCCACGTAGCAGTTCAAAGTTAAATTGTCAGTGTTTTATTTCTAAATAAGTCTATGAACCCCTAAAACATAAAGGGTTTAATATTAAAATTGGGCCTGACAGAATAGGACTTATTTCTTGTTACTTTTCTATAATTTACCTAGTCGGGGAGCCCAGTCCTCAAACGCCTTGTTATGGCGCTGTCTGGGCAAACTCCAAACTCGGTGAAATGGGAAGAAAAAGGTTCTCTCAGAAAACGGCTTTGTACACTGCTTTCCTGGTGCGGATTCAAGGGATGTTTTTCACAGCACGGATTCATGTTAGGTCGTACAGAGGCATGCCAATTCCCTCTGCCCTTCAGAGGCTGAAACTACTTTCTCCTTCAGAATGAGGTGAAGGGAGACAGAGGCAATGACAAAAGTCAAGCCAACTGCTTCCAAGGCACATCGAATTTGCAAAAAACTTCATAATGAGCTTATGTAATAAAGTGCTTAATGGGAATAAATACTCGGTGCTAATTGCACCAGGAAGTTAGGTCAGAGCAGTTTACCTACTGCTGGGACTCAGTGCTCTCCGTAAGGCCCCGCGAATCAACACACCCAGCAAGGCCTGCGTCTCCCCAAGAGCCCCAGGCCTCAATTAGCCGCGGCAATTCAGAATGAAAACAATTCTCCATTTTCACATTAAAAAGATTAAATGTTCTGGGCGGGTGGGGGTGGGAATCCTCTTTATTATTTATTTATTTATTTATTTTATTTTATTTTCGTAATAATTTCGCCTCTCAGAAGGAGAAACCACCCCCCCACCCCCCTTTTCATGTCCCCCTGATTATTACCAAAGACAATGGGATTAGTTCGAACCGAGCTGAGAAGCCTTGGTGAGCCCTTTCGCTGGCTAAATTGCGGGCAGAGGGTGGATAATGGGAGATTGATTAGGGTTAATAGACTTATTTTTACAGGTCACGCCGCACAGCACTCTGGGTTGTGGCACTCCAAACCGTATTATCGCAAGCCATAAATCAAGGGGCTTTGGAAAGGATTCAGGCCGCCTTCCTTCTGAATGGTTGGTTAACAATTGACTTTTGTCCCTCCTGTTGCTACTGCCAACCACTTCTCCCCCAAAATCTTCCTCCAAGCCCTGGCCCAGAGAGGGTGCTGACTGAGCACCTTTTTGGCTATGTTAAATGCCCCCTCATTCCCACTGAAATCAAAGGGAGATGGGAACATGATGGTTTAGGCCCAGGATCTAATGAGAACTACTCAGCACCCTGCAGAATTTGGACCCTTAAACACTGATTCTGATGAATAGAACAGAGAGCGAGGTGGAAGCGGGGGAGGAGGAGAAAGGGACGTGCTTGCTTGCTTATTGATTGATACATTTATTTATTTATGAATGAAACTTGACTATTAAAGGAAAGGCCTGGAACAGCTTGAATGGAATTCCCAGCTCTCTTTTCCTTTGATTTCTAAGGTTACTGGGCATTTCCCAGTAGCTCGAACAATTCTGGAAGGCTGTCCACATTTCTTGCACTAGATGCACGCAGAATAAATACATTCGGGTGCAGAGATTTTCCAAGCCGTAGGAGTGGAGAAATCCACCCCTCCCCACCAACATGGTAATGTTAGTTTAGCCTGTGTCATGTAAACAGACAAGAGAACGGTAGGTCATAGTTACTCCAAAAATGGCTATCTTTTTATTGTTGTTCTGGTTAGTTCAATATTTTAGTCGTGTCAGGATTTTGGTTATGTCATTCCCTCATTATTTCAAAATGAGAGAAACCAAAATGGCCAAAATAACAAAATACCGGAACCAAAACCCCCCAGAAAAATCAGAAAACTAAAATGGAATGTCCCGCCCCCGCCCCCGCCCCGCCGGCCCTGCAAAATTAGATATGCAAATACTGGTTTGGTGGTGGATATTAGTGGGTGGGAATTTTTGTTTCTTCGAAATTGGATTTAAAACTGTAATCCATAAATCTGTAAACATTTTTTGGTTCTGGGATTTTGGTTTGTTTGTTTTTTGCATTGATTTTGGACGTTAACTTCATCCGTAACTTAAGTTTTGGCTTAACTGCAATATGGTTGAAAAGATCAAAAAATGAAAAACCCCGAACTGAAATTAGATCTGAAATTCAGGAAGAACTGAAACAATCCACCCCCTGGTGGATATTGTTTGGGCTCAGATTGTAAGTTCCTCAAGGCAGGGACCTGTCTCTAACTGTACAGCACTGGGTACATTGATTTCACTATATAAATAAATAAATAAATAATAATAATAATAGAGCTGAAACAAGAAACAAATTCTCGTGAGTTATTGGGGGAGGAGGGAGGGGGACTGGCATGGGAGCCAGAGGTGACCGGGTGGCAAAGACAAGACCCCATGGCACCTCCAGCCCAAAACCGGCCTCCCCGCCTGGGGGGAAGAGAAAGATCAGGTGGTGCCTGGGGCAGGGGTTTGGGGGCCTAGCGGGGGGTCAGGCAGGGGTTTACTCACTGTCCCAGGGGGGTTTATTCTTTGATTTTGTCTTAACCCTGCTTTAAATTGTTTATATCATTATGATTGTTTTATATCTATATTATTGTATTTTTTACTCTTTTAAAATTGTTAGCCGCCCTGAGCTGTTTTTACAGGAGGGGCAGGGTATAAATAAATAAATATATAAATAATAATCTTTATTTTTATATTAAAGCACCTCCCTGCCATGGCACTCAGAACGCTTTACTTATGACACAACTTTTAATCCTCGCAACAACCCTGTGAGGTAGGTTAGGCTGAGTGAATATTGTGACCACCCAGCAATAATCCACTTGCTTCCTGTTTGAGCGTGACTAGAACCCTCCAACAATAATCCAGTCTGAACAGTGCTGAGTAACAGCATGTTCAGTCCACGATTGGAAAGCCACCCTTTGACTGAACTGACATGGCGAGCACGCCTGTTACCAGCGGGTAATACCTGGATTTTGGAGTAGTCTACTTGGGTGTCCAGCTGGTACCCAAGTACCGACTTGGGGAACCGATGACCCCAAAATACCAGATATTACCATGGCCAAGTCACCAGGAATGGAAAGTTAAAAAATCAGTCCCGGAAAGTCAGAAATTCAGAATGAAAGATGGAAAGCAGGCACATCGGGTATCCTGTCAGGCACTAATTGGGTAACAATTAGTACTCAATGTTACTGCGTCAGGTGGAGTACTACAGTCTCAACAGGTATCCCTGTTTTTGAAAACATCAGGTACTCGTTTCAGCTCTGTCTTTTGAAAACAGTTGTATTGGGCTAAAGGAAACAAAATATCATGGGGCCAGTTTTGTTATCAATTTGACTTTTGTGGTTACTTTTAAATCTCTCTCAAGGGAGGTACAGTGCTGTCAACAAATCACCTTGACCCAGACACCCCCCTCCTCCACTGGAGTAATTATACCGGGGGGTGAGCAGGTCGTGCTCCTCTCCATTTCCCTCCGTGCAATTCCAGACTTGGGGGAGGGGTCAGACTCAGCAGCACCCCCCACACATTGTAGCCCCAAATTACTCCATGCCCCCATTGAAGACCAAGGAGTCTCCAGCCCTCCGCTTCGGTACAAAGGGGAGTAGACAGTGGTCAGTTTTGGAAGATGCTGTATATGCAGTTTACCCACCGCTCCTCTACTCATGAGAGGCTTTAAGCAGCCCAGTCCTGGAAGGAGATTAATAAGCTGCTCCATTGTGGTGACTGTAAGGAGTTGTCAGGGGCAGAGGTAGCAAAAGCAGAGTCTGTTGTTTGAGGACAATAGAGACTGGGGCTAGAATAGCTTTTCTGGTCATGATCACAACAGGCCCAGGCAATTTTAGAGAAGATGAGTTAGGAGCACTCAGGTTGTCACTAAATCAGAGTGCGGCCTCCTTCCGTCAGGCAGGGATTACAATCCAGGCTTAGTTTTTATAAGAGAAGTGGCATTTGTCGAGGAGACAATGGGCACTTATTCTCTAGGGCTCTTCGCAGCAGGATGAGAATTTCTGAGAGATGGCTGCTCTCCTGCAATCGATGGGTGGCAGTTCTGAGACAGATTCATATAGAGGGAATGGAAAATGAATTTTTAAAAGAAATTTGTCTCCTCCCTCATCTTCCTCGTAGACCTAGAGGCTTCAGCCTTGTCTTCGTATCAGATCTGTTCACGGGAGTGCACATAGGCTCCCGACAGCCCCTGTTAGGAAGGACAGTCCCTCTTCGGGTGCTGAATCCTACTGTTTCTTTCTCATTCAGGTGTCATAGTTCCTTTTTCATCACTCAAAGTTGTGTGTGCAGTGGACAGAGTAGAAACAAGTACTGGGGAAATCAGGTAGACTTGTCAGATTTCCTCTACCTGAATTGTTCTGCAACGTTCGGGTACTAATCTATCACGGTATCCGATTAGTGCCTGATTCGGGTACCTGATATTCATACCCGATATCCCGGATTGTCTACTTCCGATCCCAGAATATCAAATTTCGGTCCTAATTTCTCAAGTTTCTGGCCTAATGTTTGTTTTTTCCGTCCCAATTTACCAATTGGTGACCAGAAAAACGATAAATTGGCAATGGAAACTATCAATTTTTCAGATACATCATTGGCCATGATCCCAAACCCTCTGCGTGTGAGATCTGCATGGGATGAGTGCGGGTCCCACATGGCACAATTTCCCCGCAACGGACTTGTGCGTGGGTTGCGCGCGGGTTGTGTGGGGCATGGAATCGGTCCCGTTGATAGGGCATCCCACTGGGTACCCAACTTGTTGCTTGAAAATACGGGTATGACCCCTTCCCCCACTTCATGTGAACTAAATTTGGTAGCTGTTTCAGCTCTAGTGGTGGGGAATTTGGGGACAGAAAAGGAATTGTGAAAGCATTTGACACACTTTCCCCAGTAACAAACACTAAACACGTTTACGTTTTGTATGGACTTCAGCCATCTCAGAAGAATCTTTTCATCAAGCTCTCCCCTTGGAGAATGCCCCTCTTGATTTCAAACCAGGAATTAGGGGGCTAATAAAAGACAGTAGGGAGAATCCTACACTCCGACTGATGTCCTTCATTAATACTTTCAGTAAACAAACATCTACGGCTGGGTCTATTAGTCCCTCTTAGGCGCCCACTGTTATCACTTAGCTAAATTCCACATGAAAGCACACTTGTCATAACCCATTTTGACTCTTTTCCAAAGTTAATATATTAGCACTCGTTTCATTTGCATTTTAATGGCAAGGCTACACTTTTCAGATAAATGACTGCACTTTATCAAAGGATTACTTCATTTTGACTGTAATGCTTCTTTGCCATGTGGGAATCCTAGAGAAAGAGACAGAGGGAGAGAGAGCGAGAGCCCCCTCCAGTACCTCAGAGTTCAAGAACGCCAGCCTTGCTGTTTATAATTTAATTTTATCGAGAATGACAAAACCAAAACAACTAGCAATAATTGTGGTTTACAACTCCTTTACACTGGAAAGCAGCATTGATGATTCAGTTCCAGTAGTTCTGTTGTTTACAGAGACTCCTCTGCTTCCTCTGGAATAAATACATATTAAAGACGATCTCTAATGGATGTGATAATCGGTCAAGCTTGCCTAGTCGATAAGGTGTTTGGCCTGAACCCACCTGAGCCCCATATAGAGCTGAAACAGGTAGCACCGGGGTAATACATGAATCTTTGGGTATCATACAGGCACCCAAAATGGATACCCAATGACCTGCAAATACCAGGTAGTCATGTTTTTGATTTACCATTTTCTAATCAGAAACCGGGATGGAAACAAGGAAAAACTGGAACGGTAAGTTGGAAATCGTGATGAAAAATGGTTCTTTGATCATTTGGGCAATCTGATTGGGTGTTAATTGGATACTGATTAGTACCACAAATCACCAGGTCAAATTGAGTACAGCAGTTTTGGGTGGTTTTCAAAAGCACCTCCTCACCCACTATCCCTGTTGTAGGGCTGCAATGGTGCCGTATGGGTGCCCTGCAATGTGTATAATGGGTGGGAGGTGGGTTGGGAGGTGCTTCCCGAAAAGCACCCATTGATGGGGTTCCCGTTCTACCCATGGACTCATTGGGTCACTCTTAGGACAAGTTATAATTGCCCCACAATTATGGAACTCCCTCCGAGCCTGAGCTTGCTCACCTTCTGAAGGTGATATAAGCCTTTTTAAAATCTGACGGGCAGGGATAGATAAGGGTTTAGGATAAGGGATTTAAACTGGTTTTTATCAAAGCGTACGAATTACATATGATTTTATCTGTTGTAACCTACCCTGAGCCCTTGGAATAGGTCGGGATAATAAATTTAAATAAGTAAATCAATAAATAGGACTACTGCGGAATAAATGGTCTCTGGATTGTGACCAATAGCGTCGTTATTTCAGCATACCTGCTGGATGCAGGCCAATCCTTTGGTAAGGAGAGTGCTATTTGGTCTGGTGGAGACAGTAGGCTCAGAGGCAGGAGAGATGATATAATAAAGCTGGCGGAGGGGACCTAAAGACACCACACTGATGGGCGGGATAGAGCAAAATTAAAAGCAATGTATGCCAGACCGACCCCTAGAGTGGAGGACACAAAAATGAGCTGCAATTATTGTCTTCCTTGACACTGCCTGCATTAAATAATTGAATTGGAGCGATGGAAGGGCCATCAAGGGTCATCTATTCCAACCCTAATGAAGTGGATAAAACATCTCCTCATTCCTGCTTCACTTGGATATTCAGTTTATTTCAGTTCATTTTTTCAGTTCCCCACATTCCCATTTGGGCTCAGGTGGGTTCAGGCAAAAGTGGGTCGAATAATCAATTATTTGAACCAGAACGACCAGGGTGGGGTGTAGGAAACCAAGAGTATCCAAAAAGAAAATATCCAAATATGTGGCTACACAAATATTATTTTGAGTGCGGACATTTGACCCTGGCGGTCCCTTCCAATTCTTTGATTCTGTTGGTTTGGATATTGGTTTGGATATTTGACTGACTGAATAATATTTGCAAATGGAAAAAAGTCGGTTTGTTCTTGGAGGCCGGAGGGCCCTTCCAATTCTTTGGTTCTATTCGTTTGGATATTGGTTTGGATATTTGGCTGACTGAATAATATTTGCGAATGGAAAGAAGTCTGTTCGTTCTTCTTTGGCTCTATTCGGTTGGATATTGGTTTTGATATTTGACTCACTGAATAATATTTGCGAATGGAAAAAAGTCAGTAAGTTCCTGCTCTGCTGGACCCTATGGTCATGTAATTATGGGATAGAAGAGAAGGGTGGACATTATACCTCCAAGAAAGTCCATCTGCACCCATGGGTCAACCGCCCTCCTTGGCTGGAAGGATTATTTTTGTAGAAAACAGGCGTACATTCCTTTTCCTTCCCCTCTAGAGAGACCCTACTGCACCTAATTGCTACGGGGGTTCGGCTAGTAAGTCTGACAGCCTGCACCATATAAAACCCCAGAGGAAGGCTAGACAGTATCAAATTGCCCCTTAAATGTCAAAACTTAATCAAATAATAACCAAATAAACCTAAATCAATTTCCAGTTGGAATTGGAGCTGAAATGAGGTGTCAGTCTGCCGTGGTTGACGGGCCGGCCTCCGTGACGGACGAGATGCTTCTGAAACAACAAGAACAGAAATCCATGTGTGGTAAGGGTTGCATTAAATAGAGAAGAGGATTGAAGGAAGTGTGTGGCAGGGGCACCATGAGGGAAGCGGGGGAGCTGTAGCGGGGGATCAGAGAAGCCACTAGTGTTCACTTCTCTGCTTTGTTGCATAGTACCATAATGTATTGACAAACTGAATAATGAACCCATAAAAAATAAAACAAAACAACCCACTGCCATCAAGACCTAAGATTTGCGATCGCTCATTATCCAAGCAGACTATTGACTTTTTAAAAAAAAGAAAACTCACTTAATTTTAAAGGGAATTTTAGTGGTAAGTAGAAGATTTGGAGCTCAGAGCATGAACCTTGGCACTTCCAGTCTCTTCTCAAACTGCATCAAGAGGGGGGCTTCTCGGACAGTATTTCTCAAATTTGTTGTGACTGTGAAATTTACCATTACAAATTACAATGACAAATAATGACAAAATAGTATAAATAATAAATAAAATGATTGTTACTTTAGCACATAATTTCTTCACGGTTCAGAGACCGGATTACTAGTTGGCACTTCTCTATATTACCTGACATGGGCCAACTAGTCGATGTCTTCCAGGTTTCCGAGAGAACAGCTGAATGAATGTGTGAAGAAGGAAACTGAACGCTTCTGAAGGAAACTGAAGCCAACGTTTCTGATCTGGACGATGAATTCTGTTTAAACCCACTCATTCAAATAGGGTGAATTCCTTAAACTCAAAGTTCACTTTGAATAGTGTCTTCTGCTCTATCCAAAACGGTTTTCGCAGAACCCTCAACCAAGTGAATTCTCCACCTCACACTCCCTCCCTCCAGTGAGGCTAATGGATCCTTCCCTCACTCTCAGCGTCTCTTCTCGAACGATCCCTTCCCGCCCTTTCCACTCCTTTAACCCGATGGGGCTGAAACTGAAATCCCAACCCGCTTCTGGTTTTGATGGAGCTGGGCGGTTCAATAATTTTGATTGGAATTCAGATTAGACGGTATTCTGATTGGAATTCTGAAATCAGAACAATCAAAATTAATTTCGGCAATTTGTGCATGAGCAAAATGTTCGTGGCCCACACTGAAGCGGGGTAGCTTCCATTTTGGTGTAGGGCAGCGGCCATTTTGCGCATGCGCAGAACTGCGACCGCCGTTTTTCACTTTTGCAAAACATTTGATTTGAATTACAATAGAAAAAAATATTTTGACTGGAATTCTGGTCAAGATGCTGCACAGCCATTTCAGTTTTGTGGAATTTTGCGCAATGTCGGAATGACTGTTTCAAACCAGCTGTATGACTTGATCTAATCACTCCATTCTAGAGCTGAAACAAGTAGTAAGAAAAATATTTGCAAGTATTCGCCGAGTTCCACGGACTGGTCCCAGGTGCTCGGGCCAGTCTGAGGAATCTTGGCAAATACTCAGGAATTCAAAGGGTGGGGTTTGAGGAGGGGGCTGGGGGCCAGAGGCCAGTGGGAGCCGGGGGGGGAGGGAATGGGCCAGGGAAGAGTGGGTGTGGGGGCTAGCAGGCGCTCAGGTGTAGAGTACTCACCCTCCGGAAGGACTATGGTGATGCATGACTCACTCCAGGCCAGCTAAGTTTTTAAAAAGAGAGAAAAAAAGCTGGGCATGCTCAGAAGAGCCGAAGGCCCATTCTGAGCATGCTCAGACCTTTCCAAGATAGTACCCACAGCGTGCTGATACTACCAGTGCCATCTTGGAAAGGTCTGAGCATGCTCAGAAGGGGCCATTTCAACCCTGCTGAGCATGCCCAGGTGTTCTTTCCTTTTTTTACCCAGTCTGGAGGAAGCCACGCATTGCTGGAGCCCCTCCGGAGAGTGAGTACTCTACGTCTCAGCTCCCGCTAGGCCCCCACCCCCCTAGCACTCCACCCCTGCTAGGCCCCTGTATCTCCTTCCCTGGCCCCTGCTGCCCTGTAGTCTCTCCCTGGTCAGCAGGGTCCAGGGAAGGGACCTAGTGCTGGCCCCGGCCCTGTTCCCTGCCCTCAGCCGAGGATTTTCTTAGTTCCAAAGTTTCAGGGGCCATTCCTTGAAACTTCAGAACTTGGAAAACTGAGTCGAGTGTTTTCTGAGGAAAACCGAGGACCAAGCTTCAGCAGGACTCCATTCTAGAGCTGAAATGATTGAGTACCCACAGAAATGAGCAAACCTGTCCAATCCAAATGATCCAGTCCACAACGAATGAACCAAGGAACAAACGAATCTTCGATCAAGTCCCTGTTTTTCATATTTTTAGTTTGTCATTTTAGCCATTTTCAGTTTTTGTCATTAGTCGTTTTCCACCCCTCGTTTTCATTGTTCCTGGAAAAAAAAAAAAAAAAGGTCCTGGAAAACCAGCAATGGACAAAATAAACAAACCAAATAAAACAAAAGAACTGAACAAAGCAAAATTCTGATAAGTCGGTGGCTCAAACGTTTTTGCCAAATGTCGTTCGGGTCGACAACAACCCACTTGAAGTCGGAAAACCAAAACCCAGTGAGCAGTTATTCTGCTGCTTGTTTCAATTTGACTCCATTTCCTTTTCTCCCAACCAGTGCCCCTCACTCTGCCCCCCCCGTGCCTCTGCCCCCATCATCCCATGTCCCAGTCCCACTCATACCAACATCCCTCTTTCAGCCCCCGTTCTCCAGCTTGCTTAGAGGAGGGACCAGAATGGAGCGGAAGGGGACACATGCCCTGTCCCAGAAGAGCGGCCTCCTGAATCCAGCAACAGCAACTGCTATTCTCACTCCTTCGCTTCCCTCCACCCCTGCACACCTCTAGTTCCCAGGCAGGTACACCCCAAAGTTTGGGAACCCTGTGCTAGGAGCCAAGAGGACAGTTTGTTCTCTTAGTCTGTCTCCAAGGTGGCTCGGTGGTTGGGGAGTCAGTTTGACACCGACAGAAATGTACCTTCTTCTGCCATGCTCGGTGATTGATGGATGCTACATCCTCCCCAGGATCCCTGCAATAGTCACAGCGCTCAGCTCGCATTGCAACCTCTCTTTGTTCAGTTGTTGTCACCAGTCGGCAACAGATGGCCCTTGCCTCCCCCCCACCCCCCCGACCAGTGGGCTGCAAATGCCATCCATCTTTCCCTGTGCTTGACAGAGTGGAGAACGGAGACGCCTATCAGGGAGGCAGCCAGGAAACTAGTGTATGCTGGGGGAGCTCTCTGCTTTTCTGCAAGAGGCATCCACATGGTTGCCTGATGACTGGTGCTAACTACTCATTAAGGGCAAGGAGGAGGGATTGGCTTTTGACCTTCCAAACACACCCCTCTTGTGCACATCCTGACATTGCTGGCTGAAGTTTCCTAGCTGCCTCTGGCCTGGCCATTTCTGGTAGAGCAGGAGATGAGTGGAATGCTGGTGGTAAAAACCAAAGCCTACTTTGGCGGGCCTTTCCAGCTGAGACAATATAACATGGTTTGACAGAGTACAATGTGGCAAGCATCGCTTTGCTGCTCTGTGACTCATACGCATCACGGAGAGCATCGGACTCTGGCACAGAATAATAAAATTACAGAGTTGGGAGGAACCTCAAGGATGGAGCTGAAACAGGTACCTGCAAAAATGGGTATCCTACCGAATTTCTGGAACTCGAACCAAATATTTTGGGTACTTTTCATAACCCAAACTTCTTTTTCAATTGGGTACCCAAAACACCAAAATGTTGAAATACCAGCAAACTGGTATACTGAAATGCTGGTTTCATCATCATCATCATCATCATCATCATCATCATCATCATCATCATCATCGTTTTTACTTCCCCAATTTTGGGAAATTTTGGTTTTTTGAGCACTTCATACTACTGGTCCTGACGACCTCCTCTGGCAACAAATTCCATAATTTAACTGTGCATTGAGTGACAAAATACTTTCTTCATTTGTTTTAAATCTGCCACCACTCAGTTTCATGGAGTGTCCCCTAGTTCTAGTGCTATTTGAGAGGGTAAATAAATGTTCCCTATCTACTGGTTCCACTTCACTCAAGATTTTATAGGCCTCTATCATATCGCCTCTCAATCTTCTCTTCTCCAAGCTGAAGAGCCCTAACCTATCAATCCTTTCTTCATACAGAAGCCGTTCCAAACCCTTGATCATTTGTGTTGCCCTTCTCCGCACCTTTTCAAGTTCTACTATATCTTTTTTGAGATGGGGTGAACAGAATTGCACACAGTACTCAAGGTGCAGTTGCACCATGGATTTATTAGGGACATTATGATATTTTCAGTTTTATTCTCTATCCCTTTCCGAATAATTCCTAATGTTGCTTGTTTTTTTTGATGGCTGCCACACATTGAGCTGAGGATTTCAATGTATTGTCCACAATGACTCCAAGAGCTTTTTCCTGAGTGGTTACTTTACTCCTGATTTAGAACCCAGCATTGTGTACTCATCGTTTTTTGGATTATTATTCCCTATGTGTATCACTTTGCACTTGTCCACATTAAATTTCATCGGCCATTTAGATGCCCAGGCACCTAGTCTCACAAGATCCTCTTGCAGTTCTTCACAGTCTGCTCATGTTTTGACTACCTTGAATAACTTTGTGTCATCTGCAGATCTGATCACCTCACTCTTTACTCTTTACTACACTGAAGAACATTCAGTGTAAGTCAATGAGATTTGTTCTCTATCATGGGACCAGCTATCAGAATGTCATCATAAGTAAAGAAAACAGTAGAAAGAATAGTATAATAAAGTAGCCTTTTCTCATCTGTTTGAGTTAGAGCATTTTTATAAGTCCCTCTGCCCCCAGCCTGACCACCAGATCCTCATTCCCAGCCAGCCCTGTTCTGCTGTTTGAGTGACATTTTTAACACTTAATATCGTCTTAGGTGTGAATGGTTTTATTTCACATTATTTTATGTGCTGCTTTATGCGGGTTTCTTTGCCTCTTTAATGCCTGACCATTCCATCCTCCTCTGCTTTGCGGGGCCCTGGAGATAACCTTCTTGGTGGTATGGCCTCTTTTATTCCTAACACAGGAGTAGTTAAGAAACTGTCTGCTCGCCAGTGACAAATTATTGCAATCTGAACAAGAAATGGAGCAGCAAAGATTGCAGGGACTGGAAACTTAAAGAGGAGGTATCGGCAGAGGAAGATTAAAAACAAGAAAGAAAGAACAACCAGTCACCCAAACTACTAACTCTCTCATGTGCAACTAGGAGGCTAATTGGTACAAATGAAAGGACCTTTAAAAACAGACCGGATGATTAATTGCAAAGTTTTGATCTTTCTGTCATTAATTCCAGTGGCTCCTTAGCACGTGCTGCTAAGATTCCATCATCCTTCCTAAAGAAAATTGATCATTCCCGTGCGCTTGTAACTCAGCTGTAGAAATTCACAGTTCAAAGCTAAAGCGTGTGTGTGTGTGTGTGTGTGTGTGTGTGTGTG